>CM033405.1:4491516-4589300 GCA_019426215.1 Buddleja alternifolia
TTGGTTCTTCAGCGTATCGGTTGAAAGAAGTGGACAGGGCTCTAACGTCTTCAGCAGCGTCTATCTCTGAACGTAGCCTCTGTACATTAGCAGGTTCCGCAGGTTCAATTTGCAGGCTACTTGCGGCAACTCTCGATCGATAGCGACAACTTCAGTCAGGTCACAATCCAACAGAACCTCTGTGGACCTCACTTCAGCAGCAGCTGGAACTATAGCCTGAGAATAAGCTCAACCCATTTCTTTCCGTTTGGCTCAACACAGCACACTTGAGCGCTGTCTCAACTACAACTTGAGCGCTTGGCTTCAACTGAACTTGAGCGCTTGCTCAACGGCAACTTGGCGCTTTGGCTCACGGCAACTTGAGCCTTGGCTCCACTGCAAACTTTGCGCTTTGCTCACCGGCACCTTAAGCGCTTGCTCACTGTCTCAGGCTCTTCAGATTACTTGACGCTTGCTAGTCCTTTAACGCTTAAAGATTTTCTTACTGTTGATTCCTTCACTAGTTTAGCCGGAGGATCGGGAGTACTCACACTGGTTCTTCAAAGTCATTGCTAATGATCCCTTCAACTTTCCGTCTTTTTAGAGGCAACTTGTCCTCGTACATCTTCATCAGTTTCCTCATCAATCTTTTGAGAGGGGACGGCAATTTTAACTTTGGGTTTTCTGGGCTCTCTCTTCGTTTCTGCTGGACGCTTCACAGCTTCCTCTGGCACTGGTCTCTCAGCCTTTTGAGCAAGCAGTTGGCGTTCTTCCAGTCGCTCAGATAGGGGTCTAGCCGCACCACTAACTTTTGGAGGATTGAACATATTGGTCAGAATCCTTTTTCCCAAAACTTGGACTTATTCAACGGAAGTCCAGACGAGTACACACAATTCGATTTAAACAAGATCACTCAGGATGAGTCCATAAGGCTTATTTGAAGCGCTTAGACTGTCCCGAAACCGTCCGAAGATACTCACTCCAGTTGATTTTGATGTTGAAGAGTATAGCAACCATCATCTGAAATTGGACAGGATTTCCTTATCAAAGGTTCCCACGCGGCATTCTATGATCTTGCTGCAGAAATCAGCCAATAACCGATATTTGGACACCAGTCTTTCTTCTTCGAAGTATTGAGTGTAAGGAACGTCGTCGTACGCACTCATGATTGCCCATGCTTCCTTAATTTGTTTTAACGTAACAGAATCCAGTGCCTCACCCTCATTAGGCAAATTGAAGTTCTTGGCAATGGTGGAAGCAGATAGGATGAATTCCTTTGGAGACTCCTTCTTGGAGAAGGGAATTTTACAAGAGATGGACTTCTTGTCCTCTGAAAGGGTAGCAGTCTTCCAGAAAGTTTCAACTTCAGTAGGAAACATATAGAGTATTGGGTTAAGAAGGTTTGAGCCCAGCTTGGACGACCATGTCCATTACGTCCGTCAGGTTGATCTGAGTTTGTTCATATAGAAATTTCCAGTCGACAACAAGACCTTCAGTTACCTTGATGGTAGTTTCAGCAGAAGTAGATGATGATTTCTTTGGTGCCATTTTTTTTTTGTTTAAAACGAAGAAGATGAACTGAGATTTTCTGTTGTATTGAGAGAGATAAAGAGAGATTTGCAGATATGCGTGAATAGAAAGTAAGTTACTTTTTGCAGAGTTTGTGTTTTAAATGACACAGTAAAGAGTTTTTGAAACTTGTGTTATGTAGTCTTAGTAGGATTTAAACACGTGTAATAACTGTTGAATCTTAGCCATAAATTTATTAACTGCGGACGCGAGTTTTGTGTAAAGAGAGAAGTTACATTTGGTAATTCTCATATATAAATTTGACATCCGAGTTAAAAAAAAATAACGTTTGGTATTTTCAGAGTGTAACACACGCGCATGTTTGTACACTGACACGTACACAAACACGTGCTATCTCTGAACCGTCATTTTTTAAAAAATTTGAGTACCCGCCAGTTTGATGTGATAGAGGCGTGTGAGTAGAGTACAAATAGACCTTTGAGTCTACCCACGACCTTGAAGAAGTTTGAAAAATTTTATGCATGGCTTGTAACGAAAATATTTTATAAATTTTTGATAAACTATTCAGCGCTTAGCTGATAAGATGGACGCTTGAAGTCAAAAGACTTTTCAATATTTTGAGCATTCATATTTTATGCAAACATAGAACTGAGCGTTGATGATTATGCATCTGAAAATTTTATCATTGACGCTTACAGTTATGATCAAGTAAAAATAATTTTTTTAAAGAATATTGTGAGATATAACTTAAGTGGATTCCCCCTAAATTATATGCCTAATAAAATATGATGCTTCATGATCAAGCGTTTAAATCAATCATACCTAGTTCACTTCTCAAAGTGAGAAAACGTTGTTCATTGAGTGCTTTGGTGAAGATATCTGCCAGTTGTTTGTCAGTTCCAATGAAGTGCATGGAGATATCTTTCTTTTGAACGTGGTCACGAAGGAAATGGTATCTAATGTCAATGTGTTTGGTTCTTGAATGAAGAACAGGGTTTTGAGTCATGGCTAAAGCGCTTTGGTTATCACAATGAATGGGAGTTGGTCCTAAGATTGTTCCGTAATCTCTAAGTTGTTGCCTCATCCATAGAACTTGTGCACAACAACTTCCTGCAGCTACATACTCAGCTTCGGCTGTGGAGGTAGCTATGGATTGTTGTTTCTTGCTATGCCATGAAACTAACCTATCACCTAAGAATTGACAAGTACCACTAGTGCTTTTACGATCTATTTTGCAACCTGCAAAATCTGCATCTGAGTAACCGATTAGTTCAAAAGGAGAATCCCTGGGATACCATAAGCCCACATGTTGTGTGCCTTTTAGGTATTTAAGGATTTTCTTGGCAGCAGTCAAGTGTGACTCTTTAGGATCAGCTTGGAATCGTGCACACATACATACCGAAAACATAATATCAGGTCTACTGGCAGTGAGATAAAGAAGTGATCCTATGATACCTCTATAATTAGTGATATCAACTTTCTTTCCACTTTCATCTTTATCTAACTTAAGCGTTTGGCTCATTGGAATTTTTGAATATGATGCATTTTCCATACCAAATTTCTTAATCATATCTCGTGTATATTTAGCTTGGTTGATAAATATGCCATTAGGGAGTTGTTTAACTTGTAGTCCTAAGAAGAAGGTTAATTCACCCATCATGCTCATTTCAAATTGTTCTTGCATCATTTTCGAAAATTTCTCACACAGACGCTTATTAGTAGAACCAAATATAATGTCATCAACGTAAATTTGAACTAAGAGAATATCTTCATCATTGGTAATTTTAAATAACGTTGTGTCAACGCTGCCTTTTGAAAAACCTTTACCAATAAGAAAGATAGAGAGAGTGTCATACCATGCTCGAGGTGCTTGCTTAAGCCCATAAAGTGCTTTTTCGAGCTTGTAAACCATACCCTTACCATGATTGTTGATGAATCCTGGAGGTTGCTCCACATACACTTCTTCTTGGAGTTTACCATTCAGGAAGGCACTCTTTACGTCCATTTGAAATACTGTAAACTTGTTAAACGCTGCGTACGCTAGAAACATGCGGATTGCTTCAAGACGAGCAACAGGAGCGTAAGTCTCATCAAAGTCAATGCCCTCCTCTTGGCAGTATCCTTGAGCTACGAGTCTGGCCTTGTTTCTTACAACAATGCCGTCCTCATCCATCTTGTTTCTATATACCCATCTAGTTCCAATAACTCCTTGATGAGTTGGTCTTGGTACTAGCATCCAAACTTTATTTCGCTCAAACTGATTGAGCTCTTCTTGCATAGCTTCAATCCAACTTGGATCACTTAACGCTTCATCCACTTTCTTAGGTTCCATTTGAGATAGAAAGCTTGCGAACATAGCCTCATTAAATGTAGCGGCTCTAGTTCTAACTGGTGCTTCAATATCTCCAATGATTTGCTCAGGTGGATGGTCACGTAACCATAGTCTATCTGTTTGGAAGGGGTTTTGAGAATGAACAGGCGCTTGAGAATCATTCGCTTGACCATTCTCCTGCGTTGGCGCTTCAAGTTCATGATTCCTTCTTTGCACTTGATGATCATTCTTTTCATGATCATTCCGTGTTTCTTACATGATAATTTAGATTGATTTCACGAGTATTCTTAGGAGGAGGCACTGAGATCTCATCATCATCGTCAGTATCTTCATCAATAGTAATTTTGGACGCTTGATGACATAGATCTTCAACTCCTACATCATTTACATTTACCTTACTCGGCTCTTGGTTAGCATCATCAAACACAACATGAATAGATTCCTCAACCTTCGATTTGATCTTATTGAGAATGCGAAAATTCTTTCCATTTTTGGCGTAGCCTAGAAAGATTCCTTCATCCGCTTTAGGATCAAAAGTCTTTAGGCTTTGGGATCCATTATTATGAATAAAACATTTAGAACCAAAGACGTGAAAGTATGAAATATTTGGCTTACGTCCCTTCCACAGTTCATATGGAGTTTTTCCATGCTGTTTGTTGATCATGCATCGATTTTGAGTGTAACAAGCAGTGTTGATCGCTTCGGCCCAAAATCTAGGAGCAAGCTTGATTCAGCTAACATAGTCCTAGCGGCTTCCTTAAGCGTTCGGTTCCGGCGCTCAGCAACACCATTTTGTTGGGAGTTCTGGGAGCTGAATACTCATGATGTATTCCATTTTCTGCACAAAACTTCTCAACAACCTTGTTAGTAAACTCAGTACCGTGATCGCTTCTTATTCTTGCAACCTTAAGATTTTCAATGTTTGAAGTTGCCGAATAAGCGCTGTTAACTTGTCACATGTTTCATCTTTGGATGAAAGAAATTCCACCCAGTAAATCTAGAGAAATCGTCTACTACCACTAAAGTATACTTTTTACCGCTTACACTGATTGTTTGAACAGGTCCAAACAAATCCATGTGAAGTAGTTCAAGTATTCTAGAAGTAGATAGATGAGGTTTTCTCTTGAAAGATGATTTAACTTGTTTACCCATTTGACAAGCGTCACAGAGGCGATCCTTATGAAATGGTCCATTTGGCAATCCCTCTACAAGATTTTGACTTATAAGCTGAGAGATTGTCTTAAAGTTGAGGTGATTCATTTTTCTATGCCATAACCAACCCATTTTAGATTCATTTTTAGCAACAAAGCATGTTGGGTTGTTATCAAGTGTTGAACCCCAATCTACCAAATATACATTGTTATTCCTTTTTCCTTTTAGTTTAGTAGATTTAGTCTTAGCGTCGTTTATATAGCAATAGTCACTTGAGAATATGACTTCAAAGCCTTTATCGCAGAATTGACTTATGCTT
Organism: Buddleja alternifolia; assembly: GCA_019426215.1. Lineage (NCBI taxonomy): Eukaryota > Viridiplantae > Streptophyta > Magnoliopsida > Lamiales > Scrophulariaceae > Buddleja > Buddleja alternifolia. The sequence goes on from CM033405.1 coordinate 4,496,829, forward strand.
AATAAATTGTGCTTTAGACCCTCAACAAAATAAACATCACTTATCATGATGTTCCCCCTATGCACAGTACCTATACCTTTGGTTTTACCTTTGGAGTTATCACCAAATACAACCTGAGGACCATTGGCAGCTTGATAGTTGATCAGAAGATCTTTGGAACCTGTCATGTGCCTTGACGATCCACTATCAAAATACCAAAAGATGTATTGACTTTAGCTCTAGGTACCTGCAATCAAAAGGGAAGTTCTATTTCTGTTTAGGTACCCATTGTTGCTTGGGTCCTTCAACATTAGTATCCTTGTTAGTGTTAATTAGAACTTTAGGAACCCAAATTTGCCTTGTCTTCATAGTAGGAATATTGGCCTTTTTGGGTTTCACCTTGTGCTGTGTGTAATTTTTGGATGTATAATAATATCCACGATTATAATAATAGTCATAATCATAATTATCATAGTATCGATAATATGATCTTGACTGTTTTGGATATTGACGCTGGTATTTCCTTGGCTCTGGCTTGAGTTGCACGTTTGGTGCTAGACGCTTAGCGCTTGATTCACAGTGACTAGATTTATCCTTAGCTTTTTGAGCGTTTGGATGAGTCTGTCTTTGTGGATCATTTGCTTTAGCCTTACCCTTGTCTGAGTTAGTTTTGACTTTCTCATTTGGCCTCTTACCATTGTCCCTTGGTTCATTTTGAGTTTGACCTTGTGAACCTTTCTTAACAAAGAAAACACCCTTTCCTTTGTTGTTTGCCGTAACATTAGGTTTGTTTGGTTGTTTACCGAATTCATTGCATCCTAAACCGGTCTTTTCTCCAAACAACCTTGTTATTTCAGTCACATTGTCGAGCTTTCTGGATGCTTTGGACAACGATGAGATGAGCTGTTCTGACTTGGCAAGTCTAGCCATCAGATCAGCTTCTCTCTTGACTATTATATCAATATCACCTCTCAATTGAATAACTTCACTCTCAAGCGATTGGTTTTTCTCAATGCACTGTTGCTGAATTTGCAACTCTGCTCTGAGCGTTACTTTATCGTTTGTGAGTGATGAAATAATAGCGAGATCATTTTGATATATTTTGGCAGCTTCTTGACATTCATTGTAATATTCTTTGACTTTGTCAAGTAATTCATCATAAGAAAGAGGAATTGATAATTCATTGATTACCTCAGGGGACGCTTCATCATCTCTGGCCATGAGACATATGAGCGCTGAGTCATCTATCGGCTCATCATCATCACTACTTTCGTCTGATGATTCTAAATCTTCAGGTGCTGATGCTGGTTCTGATTCCGCAAGCAAACCTTGTTGTCGAAGGTTGCTCCTGAATTGGTTTCTATCCAAGTAATCCTGCCTTGAGGGCTTGGATACATTTGGATAGGGACAATTTACCTGGTAGTGCCCCGGTTTCCTGCAATTATAACAAGATTGGTTTTCATTTTTTGTTCACTTGTTAGCCTTGCAGTGTGTGGTTTAGAAACCACTGGAGCTGGAAGATTTTGAGTAGACGCTTGATATTGATAGGCGCTTGAGGTAAAGGAACAGAATATTGAGGCGCTTGAAACTGTTGTTGTATGGGAGAAGGCGCTTGATATGAACTTTGTCCTTGATTATTAGGACCTTTTCCTTTCTTTTCATATCTCAAGAACTTCCTGAATCTATTCAGCAAAGCCAACTCTTCTTCCTCATTAATGTCCGAATTCTTTCCTTTGTTACCCGATTTGCCTTTGATTGATGCAATGAGCGCTCCAGATTCAATCACTGGATTACTCACAATGTCACTAGCAGAGTTCAACTCGAACTCAAAAGCTTTTATCTCTGAAAAGGCGTCTTCTGGAGTTAAGAGATCCAGCATGTTTGATTCTCTCATAGCTGTTGTCTTCATCAAGAATTTACTTGGTAGACTTCTAAAGATCTTAACCACCATTTCTCGATTCTGTAAGTCCATTCCCAATGACGTAAGTTCTGTAACAAGAGCTGTGAATCTTATATCCAATTGCTCTAGTGTTTCATTGGGTAGCATCTTAAATCCGTTAAACTTTTCCTTAGCAATGGAAAGTTTGTTTTCTTTGATTTGAGCTGAACCACCACAGATTGTAGCCAGCTTATCCCATATTTCTTTAGTCGTTTTGCAAGATTTGATTTTATTGAATAAGTTATCATTATCACCAATAGCCGTATACAGAGCGTTGCGACCAACATTGTCCAAGTTAGCTCTTCGACGCTCATCTGGAGACCATTCTTGTTTTGGTTTTTCAACGTAACCATCAGGGTTTCTTCTGTGGCTCCAGGCGCTCTTGTGATAACTTTGTATATTTTGATTGGCCCATCTGAAATAATATCGCACATGTCATCATCGCATGAACATAAATACGTAAATGCTTTGACTTTCCATGTGTCAAAATTTGATTCTGTCAATTTGGGAACTTTAGCAAATGCCATATCTAAGCTTAAAAAAGCAACTAGATTTTGAAAGAAAAAGATCTAAACAAGCAGTTATGCTTGGAAATTTTAAAATTTCAAAATTAACCGCTCTGATACCACTTGTTGGTCCCAAGTGGCATACGAAAGGGTCTAGAAGGGGGGGTTGAATAGACCCTTTAAGTCTTTTTCGACTTAAAAAGATTTCGTATTAAACGTATTTGGACGCTTGAAATGATAGGCGCTTGAAGAGTGTGACGCTTCACCTTAGCGTTCACATAAGATATTTGAGACTTTGTGAAGCGTCTAATGAAGACTGTTTTATAAAGTTAACTTAGACTTCAGGAATTGAATACTTTGACCTTGTAGGTTAAGCGTTCAGTTCTTTTAATCAGGGTTAGCACAGCGGAATGATTTTGGAGTCTTCTCTTTGAAAGTTTTAGCGTCACAAGATGTTTCTTAGGTGCTTAGCTTTTGATTGTGTTTTACTTATGCAATGATATGATAGATGAATGAAATGACTGAAAAGTAAATAACACAATATTTGTAAGGTTCGTTGGGTGGTGTAATCCCAACTACGTCCTTCTTCTCCTTTGCACTTGGAGGCAATCCACTAAAATGATTCTCAAAGAATCACACAGAATCTTCTACAAATTAGGGAGAGATGGATGTCGATGACTTGAGCTCCTTGATCACACAGATTTCTGCTTCAAATCACTTCAACCCTCTTGCTTCTTTCACCCAGAAAAGATGCAAGTATCCAACTTCGACTTCACACAGATCGCGAGGCTTGGATGGGATTTTCTAAAAGGTTTGTTTGATTTTGATGAAGTTCAAACAACTTGGTAATATCTCAGTAGGAATCTGGTTTCTGCAAAAAGAATGTTTGAGATATTTGTTGACTGTCTCAGGAATATAAGAAAAGCAATTTGGATGTTTTTTTGAAGTTTCTGGCTTTTCTGAGAGTTTAAGGGATGAGATTTTAATGCAACAGCAATTTGGCTTTGATAAAATTGTTGCTTTTTTTTTTTTGTTTGTTGTTGAAGTCCTATTTATAGGTATTCTTGGAGAAAGTGTCCGTTTGACACATGCACTGGCGCGTGTCTCTCACTTTCGCGAGTGAACAGCTTTTGTCCTTTTTCCTGAAAATCTGCTGCACGAAAGTTGGTGCTGCAGTCTGAGATAGTTGACAGTCCAATAGGGTGGCTTCTCCGTACGTCTGACATTGCTTATCATATTAAATGCTCTTATCAACATTTAATGCATTTGAAATTAATACCCGTTGGTATTTAATGCTTTGAGAATATTTTGCATTAAACTCCTTCTGGACTTAGAAGTAAATTCAGGTGAAATCACTTCTGTCCCATAAGGTAACGCTTGATATAGCTGGCCAAAGTGGACGCTTGGAGACTGTATCTATCTTCTGAGATCAGGCGCTTGAGTCTTCGAACTTTACCACTGATAAACTCACTCAGAAATCATCAGACGCTCAGCCTAAGACTATTTTGCCTAACACTCTAAAGTAAGATAACAAAGCCTAATAAATCTATTACAAGTCTAACGCTTCAAAGCCTATACAAGTTTTCTACAAAAAATAAACTTACAACTTTTTGGGGTCTAACAAAAACTTAATTGTCATCATCAAAACTTCTAACATGAAATTCCTAACATCGTCCATGACAGCTTTCCAATTTGGATCTCGTAGTGCTTGAGCATTAGAGCGAGGAAGGTGCGAGTAATCAGAAGGAATAGAGATCGACAGGTTGAAAATGGGACGAGGTTTGGTGATTCCTGCTTTAGAACGGGTGACCATAGGATGTGTAGAAAGGGCCGAGGTAGAGGGAGGCGGTGAAGAGAGATAGCAGGGGACGGGGACGGTGAGGAGGGGAGGAAGGGGCCGAGGGTGGATTAGGAGGGATCAGCATATGAGGGGTAGGCGAGTGAAGGAGAAGTGGAGATAGGTTATCATCGGAGCTGAGAAAATCATTAGAAGGGGGGTTAGGATGGTAGGAAAAGACGAATAAGGGAAAGTGAACTCATCAAACACCACATGACGAGAGATGATAATTTTATTGGAAGTTGGGTCTAGACAATGATAGCCATGATGATTGGAGGGATAGCCTAGAAATAAACACTTAGAGGAGCGTGGAGACAATTTATTTGGAGTAGTGGCAGAATTGTTGGGATAGCAGAGGCAACCGAAAGTACGGAGATGAGTGTAGGTTGGAGCCGTGTGATAGAAGAGCTCGAAGGAAGTTTGATAGGAGAGAGTGTTGGTGGGAAAATTATTGAAAAGATGTGAAGCCATGTCGAGAGCTTTAGCCCAGAATGTGGGTGGGAGAGAGACTTGGAAAGTAGAGTATGGATCATATTGGTAATAGTTTGAATAGTGCGTTCAGCTTTTCCATTTTGCTGAGAGGTATAGGGTCAGGAGAAACGAAATTGGATACCGTTGTTAGCAAAAAATTCATGGAAAAAATTATTGTCAAATTCACCACCATGATCACATTGGAAGCTTTTAATTTTTGAGTTAAATTGATTTTGAATGTAAGAATGAAAATTAATAAAAATTTTGGAAACATCAGATTTATTACGTAAAGGAAAAACCCACAAAAAATGAGAAAAATCATCTAAAAACAAAATGTAATAATGAAAACCATTTAAATTAAAAATAGGAGATGTCCAAAGATCGGAATGAATAATATCTAATAAATGCGAGCTACGAGTATAAGAACTAGAAAAAGACAAACGTTTTTGTTTACCTAACTGACAAGCGGAACATAACGATTGTGAAATAGTTTTATTACAAGATATAAAATTTCTACTACGAAGAAAATCAAAAATTGAGCTTCCAGGGTGACTAAGGCGACGATGCCAGACAAACGGCGACTGAGCGAGAAGAGAGTGAGAGAAGACACGAGCAATGGAGAAGCCATGTAGAGGGTAAAGATCGCCATCACTATCATTGCACTAATGAGAGTACCGGTCCTAAGATCCTTTAAAGAAAAACCAAAAGAGTCAAATTCGATGGAACAAAGATTATCCTTAGTGAATTGACAAACGAGGGTGGGAAACGAACACGTTTTTGAGATGAAGAGGACAAGAATTATAGTGAAAAGTAGAATGACCGACAGATTGAACCGGGAGGACAACACCATTATCAACTATAATTGAATTAAAATAATTGCATGGAACAATATAATGTAATTTACCTTGGTGAGGAGTCATGTGCGAGCTTGCTCTAGTATCCATGTACCATTGTTCATCGAGTTGTTGTAATGTCATGGTTTGATAGAGATACGACAGATCAGTAGGGGTAGGTGGAGCTTAGCGGGCTGGACAAAGCTGCTGGAGTGGGCCAGGTGGATAGGCAGAAGGTGTGTTGAAGTGTGGACTGCTGGCGAGGCTTGCATGGAAAAGGACGGACCGCTGAGTAAGGCAATGGGCGGAGCTGAGGCGGTGGGCCAAATTGGCGTGTTGGGCTGGGCGGAGTGAACCTAATAATCACTGTGAGACTGAAAAACAAGGGGCGCGTGTGGCTGGGCAGGAAAAGAATTAAAATAGAGGCTTGGTGGATGCGGCCCATTAGTGGCATTTGGGACTAGCTGATATGTGAAGCCTGGTGGAGCAGTGGGCAGATGCTGTTGTGGGATGGGCTGCTGGCTATTATTGGAGTTGTGCCCTTGACGATAATTGTACTTGCCATTACCTCGACCTCGATTTCAAAAATTATTTTGATTCGTGTTCCAATATTGAGTTTGAGAAGTGTTTTGGGAAAATAGGGTGGTAGAGAATCATGAGGGGGGAGGCGTTGATTGAAAGCGTGTTTCACGATTTTCATGAAAAAGGAGAAGGTTTCGTATTTCGGAGTAGGAAGGTAAAGGTTTGGTGGTAGTGATTATAGTGACAAGAGGAAGGTAAGACGCGGGTAACCCTTTTAATAAATGTAAGACAAAAGTTTGATCGGGTATAGGGCTATCCAAGTCAGAAAGAGTATCGGCTAAAGACTTCATTTCTTGACAGTATTGGAAAATCGATAAATTGCCTTTATAAAGATTATTAAAACGTTCACTAATTTCTAAAGATCGAGATGGTTTCTTATTCATAAAATTTTCTTCAATGGCAAACCAAAGATCATGAGATATGGCATACTCTAAATCAACAATTTTTAAAAATTTGATATCAACGGTAGAGTAAAACTATCTTTTGATAGTAGAATCTAACACAAACCAATTATCATCGAGTTCACCCGTAGGTTTGGATTTACCCGAGAGGTGATCAAAAACAGAATAACTACGGCAGAGATCCATGAACATGCCGCACCAAAGCTTATAGTTCGAATCATTATCGTTTAATTTAAAACCAAAGGAAGAGTAAATATTGCCGGTTGCAAGAGCAGGATGAATAAAGGAATTTTTGGGCGGTTGAGGGGCTTTTTCGAGAGGGTTTGGTAGAGGATTTTCAGGATCGGCCATAACGAAGGGTAGGGGAAGTCGAAAAACACGAAAAAAAATAAATTAATGAAAATAACGAGATAATAAAGCAAGAAAATTACCGTAAGGGAGCAACTAAAGTGAAATAGCCGAATTTGATGAAGGCACCATGATCCAAGATTTGTGAGGAAAACTATGTTGTAGGAGGCTTTTTAATGAGAGAAATATACGTTGAAGGGAATAACAACGACTTAGGCGGAAGCAGAGGAGAGAAGAGCCAAAGGTGGTCACCCGTTATGGTGATGGTGGCGGCGGCCTGAAAGAGGCACTGGCGGCGGCTAAGGGATATGAAGAGAAAAAAAAAAGGCCTAGGATTTTTAGGTTTTAGGTTGATGTCATGTTAAGGTATAATTTCCCTTGATTAATAATGAATAAAACCAATGCTTATATAGAGTACAAGAATAATGTAAATAAGGAAAGCAATAATAAAAGAAACCTAATATAATAATAATACTACTACTCTAACACTTACTTGGAGTTTTAGACAGTTTCAAGAGTTGTGTTTTATTATATATAGATGAGAGTGAAATAAAGTGTGGTTGGAGTATTTGATAGTTTTCTATACGTAATGGTATTACATACATTATTTTAAGTAAAATGATTTTTAGAGATACATTTTTTTCATTTTTAGTCCCGAAATTGTAGAAAGATCCATCGTATGGACTAATTATACAAATTTAAAAACAATGTGTTGAAGATAAAGGCTACTTTCGGTACAAGCTATTTGGGTGTGCCCAGCCCAACTTCAGAATTCTTCATATTTATGGCCCATCTCACCTTAGGCCCAGCTCGTGTAGCTACCTTTGGCCCGTCTGTGCAGCCATCTTTCAGCCCATTACATAAAGGTCAATTTAGAGTTGACCACAATTTGAGGGGCTATTTTGCAATTAGTTGGAGTTATATAAAATTGGGAAAATTACTAAAAACCCCCTGAAAATAATTTTTCATATCCAAAAAACTCATGAAAATATTTTTCAATCTCAAAAACCCATTCTACAAACTTTTCATTCCAAAAATCCCAAAAGTGAGTATTAACAACTTTTTCGACTAAACTACCATTCATTTATTAAGTTAATAATTGATCAGTTTTTTTTTCTTATTGGAATAGTTTTGTTTTAATTCTTTCAAATTGATGAATCATAAAATACGGATTTTATTTTGTAATATTAATTTTTTAAAAATATTTGTATATAATTCATTTTAATTTTAATATGGTAATTATCTATAAATATATGTTTTAAATTTTTTAAAAAGACTAAATAATCTAAAATTTAAAATTTAAATCATAATTAGTACCAATTATCACTATAAAATTTTTAAATAAATAAAATTCATTGCAAAACTACAATTCAGTGATTTTTAATCTAAAAGACTAGGGATAATTAATTCCATAAATTTGTTAACCCTAAATATTGGGATTTTTGGAATGAAAAGTTGATGTAGTGAATTTTTTGAATTGACCAATATTTTCGTGGATTTTTTGGATGTAAAAATTTATTTTAAGACTTTTTTAGTAATTTTCCCTATAAAATTCCAGCAGCCTCATTATTCGAGTTAAAGTTGTTCTTTTAGTTTCAGATTTCATCTCAACAGTCGTCACTTTCTCTCAATAAATTCTATGCATTTTCTGCAATAATCAAATTTCTTACTATGCTTTGGTTTTAGTTCTTTTTAATGCTCCGATTGGATGGCATGCCAATTTTCAATTTTTTAAATATTTTTTTCATCAAAAATTTATTTGTCTGACATTTTATTAAAATATCTCAAAGAAATGTTGCACTCAATTGTCCTTAAAAATTCTCAAATTTCCTTGAAAAATATATTTAAGTGGCATTTCTCTTAGATTTTCCACTAAAAAATAGATTATTTTCCTATAAAAAATAGATTATTTTCCTATTAATGAGTAGATAGCTCACCTAACAATTAAAAGACATATAACCGTTAATATCTGAATATATTATCAAAATAATCACATAACTTGTTTTGGAATGATGCAATGGAATCAAAATAACCACATATCTTGTGATGAACATGCTACAAGCAAGCCCCTGATACGGATCAGGTTGTGACTACTAATGGATTGGACCAAGATGCAATTTCAAGTGATATACAAATTGGGCCAGAAGGAGAACATAAGCCCAAACGAATTATCAAAAGGCCCGCATGGGGCCAGAAGGAGAACATAAGCCCAAACGAATTACCAAAAGGCCCGCATGGCTCAAGGAGTATAATTAATATTAGCTAGGGCAAAGACTAGATTGTTAATTTATTTTAAGTTGTTAAGAATATCAACATTTTGTCACGTGAGTAGGTACATATAGCTGTATTTAATTCAAAATTCCAGGAATGAAAGGACAAAATTAATTGGCCAAATTTTTATTTTACTGTTTTTTTGTTTTCTCTCTGGAGTTGTCTTCCCCTCCTCAAATCAGGGGATAATATCAAAACCCTAACTGATACCATTGGTGCTTTCATTCTCCTTTCTCATGTCTTCCAACAAATCCTTAGAAGATGCTCTTACCGCCCTCACCGACCGCATCTCCGAGCTCCAATCTTCTTTCGACTCCCGCCATGAATCCCTCTCCAATGCTGTCTCCGAGCTCTAATCCAAATTCTCCTCTCTGGCCTCCTCCTCCAGCTCACCGCCTCCACCTCCACCCCCGCCTCCTCCTCGTTTTTCGCCGTCGCCCCACACTGCTACCACCGTCGGCGACATGCACAGTCCACCCCACTTTGTTCGTCCACCGGGTCCTACCACTCTCAAACCTCCTAAAATATCCTACTAGCCTTCAACGGTTCGACCCCTCTCGATTGGATTTTTCAGGCAGAACAATACTTCCAGTTTTACCAGATTCCTCTGGAAAATCGCCTGGAACTTATTGCTTTCAACATGACGGGTGCATGGTCTTAAATATCCTCTGATACCTCGAAATTTCCACCGAAATTTCGGATTTCCGGGGGTCTCAAAGCGAAATCTCACCTTCGATCCAATTTTGCAAAATATCTATCGAAATTTCTCGATATTTTCGATACTTCCCGATATTTACCGATATTTCCGATATTTCCCGAAATCTTGAATTCTTAATAAAAAATACTTTGTCAAATATCCACCGAAATTTCCCAAAATTCCCGAAATATCCCGAAATATCCTGAAATATCCCGAAATATCGACCATACTCAAAAAATTTCAAAATTTTATATTCTTGCCCCTACTACGTGTACTATACATTCATTTTGGAAAGTGTGATCTTTATGTCAATTTTTGTACAAATAAATCATGTATTCACTAATTCACATTAGATTTTTTTCAAAGAATATATTTATGGGATGAATATTGTCGAATATGTTGTGCCCGTTGTGGTTCAGTAGAATACAACATCAGAAGGATATTACCATCATTATATGCAGTACCACCAACATTCAATGTCATGAGATGAATACTGTAACATTTAACTAATAATTTATACATGCAGTACGAAAGTGGAGGGAGAAGAGACACCAATGATAGTGATTTCGATTCTCTAAGAAACTCAATGTGGTTTTAAATGATGATTTGTATTAAAATTGTGGTTTTTTGTTTTAATGAAGTTCCTAGAAGGTTTGATTATTACTTTACTCTCAAATCATATTTATTTTATATTTTCGCCACAGATTTTAATCATACTACTTAACAAAATTCACTATACATATATTATATATACAATATTATTTATGTAAAAGATGCATAATTATGATATTTAAAGTTACACAAAGTTTCGTTGCAAATTTCCAAATATTTCTATAAATATCCATGATTTCTTTAAAATCGATATCGAAATTTTGAATATCCCCGAAATTTCCATCGAAATTTCCATAAATTTACTACCCCGATATCGATACCGATACCGAAATTTAATACCTTGGACGGGTGATGCTTTAGTTTGGTTTAAATGGATGCACTCCAAATTTTAGCTTACTTCGTGGGATTCCTTCATTCGGCCTTTGGAGATCCATTTCGAGCAGTCTTCTTTTGACAACCACCAAGCAGCCCTGTTCAAACTCCTACAAACCGGCCCGGTTTCCAAATATCAATCTCAGTTCAAAAAATTGTGCAATCGGGTTGTCAGCCTCTCAACCCCGAATCCATTTTGAACTGCTATATTTTGGGCCTTCGCCCTGATATCCAACGCGAGTTGGCAGTACTCCAACCCCGTTCCATTTCTCAAGCCATCGGACTTTCCAAACTTCTCGAGACCGAATTTCTCTCCTCCCGATCTACCACACCCACTTTTTTCTCTCGCCCTCCTCCACCTCTACATCCCGCTCCCCTTCTCCTGCCAACACCACCCCTCAAACCGCCATTTCCGATTAAACGTCTCTTACCGATTGAAATGCAAGAACGCCGGGCCAAGGGCCTTTGTTTCAATTGTGATGATAAATGTCATCCGGGGCACAAATGTAAAACTAAACCCTTCCTCCTCTTCCTAGAATCGGACGAATCTGACCCCCTATTCCATTTTTCAGATTCTACTTCGGATCCCTCCTTTACTCTCATCCGAGTCCCAACCACCTCCACTACCTCCCTGTTTTATTACTGCTCTTCCCGATTCTACCGATTCTCATGACCCTATATTATTCCACTTATCCGATGATGCAGTTAACGGAAACCCATCCCTAAAAACTCTTCGTCTCAATGGTTTGGTTGCGGACCATTCCGCGGTTATTTTGATTGATATCGATGGTTCCCACAACATCATCCAACCTCGCATAGCTTCTTTCCTTAAACTGCCCGTGGTCACTACCCCCGAATTCTCGATCATGGTGGGAAATGGTGATTTTATTTTGGCCATGGGCTGTTGTTTAGATACAAATATCAGCATCCAATCTCATTCTTTTACTCTCTCTTTCTATGTCTTGCCTATTTGTGGTGTGGATATTGTCCTCGGTATGCAACAGCTTCGCACTTTGGGCCCCATTCTTTCCGATTTCTCCATTCCTTCAATGTCATTTTACCACAACGGGATTTGGATTACTCTCACGGGTGTCTCTCGCCCTCACCTTGAACCTTCTACATTTACACAAATATGTCGCCCCATGAATACCAATGCTATTGCCACAATCCATTCTATTTCCATGCTACCCACTCAAATTGCCCCTTCCCAATCTTTTCCAAACTCTATATTTCATCTGTCCCTTGATCTCTAAAATATTCTCCTACGTTTCTCGACCCTATTTGAGACACCACATGGCCTCCCTCCACCCGGCCCACATGATCACCATATCCACCTTATTCCCACTTCCTCTCCCATCAACGTTAAACCCTATCGCTATTCTTATTGCCAAAAAATAGCCATGGCCGATCTCATCTCCGAAATGTTATGCGAGGGGATTATTAAGCCAAGTACAAGCCCTTTTTCTTTCCCCATTTTACTTGTCCGAAAAAAAGACAGTACTTGGTGTTTTTGTGTGGATTATCGTGCTCTTAACGCCATCACTATTAAAGACCAATTTCCCATCCCTACCGTTGACGAACTCTTAGATGGATTTCATGGTGCATCCGTATTTTCTAAACTGGACCTACATTCGGGATATCATCAATTACGTGTTGTTCTCGAAGATACACACAAAACAGCTTTTAGGACCGTTGATGGTCATTTTGAATTCCTAGTCATGCCATTTAGGCTTTCTAACGCTCCCTCGACTTTTCAAGCCGCTATGAACGATTTATTTCGGGTTTTTCTTCATCGGTTTGTTCTTGTTTTCTTCGATGATATTTTGGTTTTTAGCAAATCCTGGTCTGATCATTTAAAGCACTTGGAACAGATTTTTGAGTTGCTGCACACTCATCAATTTTATTTAAAATTGTCCAAATGTGTCTTTGGGGCAGACACTGTTGATTATTTGGGCCATATAATTTCGGCCCTTGGTGTCCAAGTTGAGCCTGCTAAAATACAAGCAATTATGGATTGGCCCATACCCAATTCAGTTTCGGCCTTACGGGGTTTTTTGGGGCTAACGGGCTACTATCATCGCTTCGTTCGTAATTATGCGACGATTGTAGGCCCATTAACCGATTTACTTAAAAGGGATTCCTTTACATGGACTACTGATGCTACAGTTTCTTTTACAAACCTCAAAAAAGCTATGACATCACTTTCTGTACTACATCTCCCTAATTTTGAGCTTCCCTTCGATCTTCACACTGATGCTTCCGATATTGCCATTGGAGCAGTCTTATCCCAACCCTCACATCGCATCGCCTTCTTTAGCAAAAAAATGTGCCCTCGCCTCCAAGCTTTCTCCACTTATGCCCGTGAAATGTTTGCTATCACTGAATCTGTCCGGGAATGGAGTCAATACCTGTTAGGACGACCATTTCACATTTACACTGATGAACAAAGCTTGCGCAGCCTACTCACACAAACAATTCAAACCCTTGAACAACAAAAATGTCTTACCAAACTCCTTGGATACGATTACACCATTCACGGCCATCCCGGACGTCAAAACCGAGTCGTTGATGCCTTGTCCCGTATACCTCCCGACTCCCCTTCATCTTTCCTAGCCATATCCAACTTAATATTTCCCATCATCAATCAACTCAAAGCCTATTACAAAAACAGCATCTTTGGTCAAAAATTCATTTCCAAACTCCAAACAGACACCCATATGCAACAAAATTTTCATTTTTCTAACGATTTAATTTACTTTCGTGACAGGATTTTCATTCCGGAAGAATCTGGGTTTCAAACCACTTTACTCACCGAATATCATGATTCCCCTTCAGCAGGCCATTCTGGCATCACAGCTACTCCTCACAGCCTCATTCTACTAGCCGTCTATGCGCACCGATGTCCGTCTCCACATTCAACACTGCCACACATGTCAACAAGTCAAACACAGCACAGAAAAACCGTATGGTATACTTCAACCACTAGCTACCCCAAATCAAGTTTGGGAAGATATATCTATGGATTTTATAATAAAGTTACCCCCTGCTCTTGGAAAAACTGTGATTTGGGTAATTTTGGATCGTCTCTCGAAATTTGCACACTTCATCGCTCTTCCCACCCACTACACAACTGTCTCTCTCGCCGGTATTTTCTCTATCGAAGTTGTCCGTCTTCATGGGATTCCGAAGTCTATCGTCAGCGATCGAGACCTCATATTTGTCAGTCACTTTTGGCAACAACTTTTCAAGATACAAGGCACCACTCTCGCCCTCAGAAGCTCCTATCATCAGCAAACCGACGGCTAAACTAAAGTTTTGAACCGCTGCCTCGAAACCTACCTCCGGTGTTTCTTCGAAGATCAACCCAACCAGTTGGTCCGTTTTCTTCACCTAGCTGAACTCTGGTACAACACTGCTTTTCACTCCGCCATCGGCATGTCACCGTTTCAAGCTCTCTAAGGCAGACCTCCATCCTCTATTCTGTCATACATAGCTGGATCAACTCTGATTGCTTCCTTAGACGACTCCTTACACCTGCGCCAACAACTCTTTTCAGATCTCAAACAAAATCTTCAAAAAGCTCATCACCGAATGTTACAACAAGCCAAATCTCACCGGAAAAAAAAAAAGAATTTGAAGAGGGTTCTTGGGTTTACCTTAAATTGCAACCTTACCAACAGCTCTACGTCCGCAAATGTCAAACGCGTAAGCTCAGTCGCCGATTTTTTGGCCCCTACCGCATTCTCCGCCGGATTGGCACCGTCGCCTATGAACTCGAACTTCCTCCCTCGGCCAAAATACACCCCGTTTTTCATGTCTCCTTGCTTAAAGCGTGTCGTGGAGACCCCCCTTTGTAGATTTCACCCCTTCCGTCCACTCCTTTTGGAACGCCGTCCCAGCTTCAACCTCAGACCATTTTAGGCTCCCGAACAGTGACAACTCGAGTAGGTGAGAAAGTGGAAGTACTGGTCCTTTGGAAAGATTTGTCTGAAAATGAGAACTCATGGGTTGCCCTCAATGATTTTATTAAGTTGTTTCCCCATTTTGACCTTGAGGGCAAGGTCATGCTTCAAGGACTGGGCAATGATACGAATCAGGTTGTGACTACGAATGGATTGGACCAAGATGCGATTTCAAGTGATATACAAACTAAGCTAGAAGGAGAACATAGGCCCAAACGAATTACCAAAAGGCCCGCATGGCTCAAGGAGTATAATTAATATTAGCAAGGGCAAAGACTAGATTGTTAATTTATTTTAAGTTGTTAAGAATATCAACATTTTGTCACGTGAGTAGGTACAAACAGCTGTATTTAATTCAAAATTCCAGGAATGAAAGGACAGAATTAATTGGCCAAATTTTTGATTTACTGTTTTTTTGTCTTCTCTTTGGAGTTGTCTTCCCCTCCTCAAATCAGGGGATAATATCAAAACCCTAACTGATACCAGCCCCACTTTATTTTAATCTCCACTTACCATATGGAAAATTTTAGGTTAGTCAAATTATAATTTTTTTATTATCAATCCACAAGATCCACATCCAAATGCATATTTATTTTTCGGGGAAACGAATTATTCTTCATAAATATAAGAGATAATGTCACTTCATGTTTATGTGAAAATCTATAGTCACACTGTTTAAATCGTGATTTTAGCATTCCTAATATTCAAATTGACTTTCGCTTGTCCTTTTTGACATTTTGACATCTCTTTTCTGAAGATGGTTATATGCATTTTCGGTTATTTGAATCCACATCGTCATGTTCATTTCACAGCATTATAGCTGATGTATGTAGGAGACGAAATCTATAAATTTTTTCGAGATATTTTAAGATGTATAAAAATTATAACTTTTGATCGGGGATGACTTATGAGGTACGTTGCATATGCACGTGAAGCTTTGCAAGATTTATAGTGTGTTTAAGTACATACTTGCTCATAGAAATTTTTGAGTCAAAGTTAGTCCATTTTAGTACTTTTAAACTTTTAAGCAACTTTTCTATAGTTTCCTGTTTTATGGACGAATTTTAGTATAATTTTTGTTATAATTGAGTATTAATCATTTTCAACATAAGTTAGGAGAATCATATTAATTTAGGTTAAATTAGAATCATATTTAATCATAGTTGAGCCAAAAATTGCTTTCACTTGTTACATTTCCTTGGGCATTATGTCTATATACATAAGTTACGAAGCTTTACATCTAGTACACTTTTCAAAAGACAAAGAAAAAAGGCCACCTGGGATAATTTTCTCAACAATGGACAATTTCTCTAAAAATTAATTTGCTTCATGGACTCTAATTATTGTAGTCTGTGTGGAGGAATCCCTCGTAAATTGTTCCTCGAAGAATCTTATCGACGACGTCCCAGTTCTTGATGTGCTCCGACAATGATCCTTTGTGTATCTTGACCTGCCGACTAGTCAACTCCATTTCAGGCAACCCTAGAAACTCTTGAACATCCACCATTTTCTGCAACACAAGTTAAACGCTATGAGGAAAGGTGGTCGTTCGAATGAGATCTCTCGACTTTGTCCTGGAATAATCACAACCGCATGTATAATGGGTAGGAGTGTAAGCAAATCAAGTCGAGTCGAATAAAGCATTGGTCAAGCTTGTTTAACGAACTGAATTGCTAAAATGGTCGGGTTGGGATCATAAAAATGATTGTTTCCTTGACCGATCATTCTTTGAAAATCAATGACATTCTTTATGGGACCGGAAGTATAACAATACAGGCAAACAAAGAAAGTTGATAGTGATATGGCTCAAGTAACCTTGAACCGGGATCAGCACATGGGTCAAATAGACCCAACTACCCTATTAGAAGATTCGACCCTCCCTCGCAGTACTCGAGTAGGGTGGGATCAGCTAACCCATATGAATATTCTTCCCCAGTTGCAATGACGTATTGACGCGGATCTTCTAGATGGACCTACATGCAAGTCCAAAGATATCTTGATGTAACCCCAAACCTATAAATACTGCCTTAAGCTTCTCAGGAAGGACTGATCACAAAATTCATTATATTCAATACACTTTTCTAGCTTTACTCTCCATTAGCAATATGGGTTGTATCCGAATCTCATATTATATATGTGTTCTTGTCCTATGGCCTATAAACGATACTTTGTATTATTAGATAGCATTCGAAATGGCAGTAAATGAACTGAGGTTGCAGCAGAAGGCGAAAAAGCAACTTACGGTTCGATTTCTTATGAGATCTTCGTAATAAAGAACAATGTGCCTAGTGCTGCTGAAATACTCCAAAGCCTGCAAAACCATCTTCTCCATGAGCTTTAGATCCATCACCAGAGACGTCGAATTGATCACCGGTTTATATCTAGAAAGAGCATCAGCCTACAATAAGGACATAAAAAAAAAAAAGATCAGATCCTTTATGCATCGATCTAACGGTTGGTTTGCTGGAGGTTGAACAGGGAAATGGTTACCTCTTCATGCGAGTGAACATGGGACTTGTGGGTCCCGTTAAGGAGTTTAGCGTATCGATCATAAGAATTAGCTAGCACCGAGACCATCCGACGAAGCAGATTCCTCCGAAAGAGAAATATTACAGAAACGCCTCTATTGTTGAAGTATTCTACGATATCTTTGTGGTACTCCATCAAACCCTGAATTAGCAATAACGGTACCGGTCAACATTTTTCTCAGATGATATTAATGCACGAGACACAGTGATAATATACACTTAGGTTGTGTTTGGATATATGAATTTGGAGGAAAGATTTCAAATGACTCTAAATTAGGTGGACTTGAAATCCACCATAATCATTGAAAAAATAGCTCAAAATGAGTTCAAAGGGATCTGAAATCCATTTCATTGTAATTGGAAATAATCCAAACAAGCTCAATGGATTTATTGATGAATGAAATCCATGACTTTCAATGCTTAAATCCAAACATAACGATTGCTAAAAACAGCCGAAAGAATGCACGGAAACTGAGTTAGTTTTGCAATTTCACAATACTTCTAATAACTAACACCATCTAATTGGTTAAGAGCCAAAACATGTGGACATAATTTATTACTCAATTACGGCCACAAAACTATCACTTCAGATTCGTTGTTTCAGTCGGTGTTTTATCTTGTATTTCAGATCATAAATGCATGCCAAGTATATAAGATCCCCGTACATTGATATTTAAAGAAACATTTTGACACTGGCATGTATCTATGATACGGATTACGACATATAAAAATATACTGTAGGGCGCGTGATAGGAAAAAATTGGGACTAATCTTATTACCTGATTAAGCATCCATTTGAAGCCGACCGCAGCCGAGCAATGATTCTTGGAAGCACTAGTAAACAAGTCCAAATTGTAAACTCGATCGAGAGTCGACAAGATTGAAGAAACATTGCTTCTCCTATCCTTAACCGAAAATATCTCGCCATTTGAGCTTACATTAATGTGACTATTCAACAAAGTCTCGAACCATCCACTTCCAGATCTTTGCATAGACAGAATGGCAAAAAGCCGAACCGGATTACAGGCGCACTCATCCCTGTCATATATAAGACTATTTTAATGCTGCAAAGTGTGCAAAAAACTCAAAATCTTGATTTCAGACAAAAGTAAAAAAAGTGATAGCTACATGCACACCCTCTCACTTCTTGGGTAATTACCACAAGTTACCTGAGATTTTGCAAATTACCAAAACACCGCCTCTCAGATCCTCACAACTCAAAAAACAGGGTGCAATTATATATGGTTTTACTGAGCGGGGTGATTTTGTAATCCGCTTTTACTGACAATGGGTGAAATTGTAATCTGATACTGGAAGTTATGGTATCTCTTAAACCGTCGTGTACTTTTTTCATTGGGGTATCACACTGGAGTCGTCTATGTAGTCTACTCAAAGTAAAATGAATTTTACCTGCCAAATGAAGTGGGATTCGGGTAGTGTACAAAGGGAGTTTGAGATCTATCAATGTTGTGACAATGATTCTGATGAACTTCGACGTTTAGGAGTTTCGTATTTGTATGAATATTTGTTTGCTTTAGACATACCAAACAGATATAACCACCACACACCATTGCAAAAACTAACACTAACATCCTCAATGAAGCTGGAGATTTCTTTGGAGCTTTTATAATTAGTGTTCCCTGTAATTCACATAATACAAATCTAGTCAGCGTAAAAAAACACAGAATTTACCAAAATTCAATCAGAAAAATGAATCAAAAGTCACGAATAAGTGATTTTTAGGGGTACAAAAACTTTGTATAATCACAAGTATCTGTATATAGTGGGATCATATGGATGTGCTGGTGTAAGTGATTTGATTCAAGCCAAACGAGGTATTGTATAAGTTTGTTGCAATTTTTATCAAACTTCAAAATTTTGTTTGACTGTTAAAAGCCGAACTCGCGTATTGTATAAGTTTGTTGCAGTTTTTTATCGAACTTCAAAAGTTTGTTTGACTGCTAAAAGTCAAACTCCAACGAGTTTTAATTGAGTGTCACTCGAGTAGATAAATATTTTCACGCATATTTATTATCTTTTAACTGATTGATTCGAGCTTCAAACATCATCGAACATAAAGTTGTGTTTAAACTTGTTAAACGAATCAAACTCAAACGAGGATAATGGAAGAAAATCTAAACCCAAAGCAACATAATCCTTCATTAACAAAAACACTACTCCAATAAATTCAACCCCACAGCAAAATCTGTTAAATATATTAAGTATCTTTGTATCTTTTCCATGTTTATCTTTTACCTTATTTATAGTTTAGGGTTTCTTGTCTCTTGTATCTATATATACGTTATTCATCAATACAAGTTTCTCTACGGGGTTTTCTATAATCCAACATGGTATCAGAGCCATGGCTTCGAGCCATGGTATCTCGATCCTTATCTTCCGCCACCCGCCGTTTCCCGTCCGGCGCCTCTTCTTCTCTTCCTCTTCTCTTTTCTTTCCTCTCTTTAGATCTGTTATTCTGCTTCTTTATTGTCTTCTCCTTGTTCTTCAGATTTTTCAAGATTCTGCTCATTTTTGGTGTTACAGATTTAATTTAATATATCAAAAAAATCGATTTCGAAATTTTTTTTGTTCTTTTTTAAAGATTTCTGGCTGTTACTCCGCAGGAAAAAAAAAAATTCCTAAAATCTTCTCACATGCCAAACATGGCTGCCATACAAGAGTTGATGGCTTTTCCTCAATGTTGTACATGATTCAACAACTCGTATGCCAATCCGGCGCACTCATATCCTTCTCTCTCTCACAACTCGGCTGACAATAGCTTTCTCCCACTCTCTGAATATCTCTTTGCTCTCCTCCTCCTTTCTCTGCAATTTTTATTTTCTCTTTTGTTGCATATTTTTTGTTTTTAAGTATTTCCTAGATTTAGGTTCTGCTATTTTTTGTTTTCTATCCTTCCACCTCCGCCTTGTGGCTGAAAAAAAAAAAAAAGGAGATTGGTATCCAACACCAGCCGCAGATCTGCTTGTTTATTTATTTATTTTGTTTGCTTGATTTTATTTTGCTTTTCTCAAATCTCTAAGCAGCCTTAATACACGCTGCCATCTCATCTCCCTCATCTTTCGTTGCCTGCTGACTCCTCTCTTTTATTGATGGCGGCATTTTCGGAGCAAAGTACGAGCAATTCTCTACCAAAGGACTTTCGTCTCAATATTTTTTTTGGATTTTTGGTCCAATCTCAACATTCAAGACTCTCACGTTTCGACTGCGGGGAGTGTTAAATATATTAAGTATCTTTGTATCTTTTTCATGTTTATCTTTTAACTTATTTATAGCTTAGGGTTTCTTGTCTGTTGTATCTATATATCCGTTATTCATTAATACAAGTTTCTCTACGGGGTATTCTATAATCCAACATCAACAATAAATCTTGGAAATTTGAAATACATTTAAAAAAAAAATAAACCAAAAAATCTAAGAACTACATTTAAGTGACTATTACACTGCTCCAAAGTCATTAATTCACCTCAAAACCCAGAAAAGATATATATATAAAGCAAAATAAGTAAATGAAAAAAAAATTTACCTTGGTGAAGATACAGATTTCTTCAGGCATAATACCACCAAAGAAAGGAAAAAAATATATCAAAAGGGCCCTCCCCAAAAATCTCAGGTTTCTTCAATTACTATTCACCATCCAGCCGCCTGTACGTATATCTATATATATATATATATATATATACAAATATATAATGGAGAATAGACTTAAGGGTTTGGAGTGAATCGAAGTTCCTAGTTAAGTACAAAGGCAATAGTGGCAAACAGCTAATGGCGCTCTTCCCTCTAACTAGTTAAAATTTTCTTCTGCTCTTTGCTAGTGTATTTTAAATATAGTACTATTTTTCATAGGAATTGTAATTGTGTGTAATTTATTATTGTAGAATCTAGGCGGATAGGGATTGGAAGATGTGATTAATGTGGTATTTAATTATGGAAGATTTTTGGAATTTTTGGACTCTGGTTTATTGAACTGGAGTTGAAAGTAGTAAAGATGAAATTGACAAAGGGTAAAGCTGCATCTGCATGTTTGGAGTTTGGACTTCTTGTTGGTCTGACGTCTGAGTCCTGACTTGTGTTTTTGGTCGCACTTCTTTAAAATATTTCTCATCATAATTCTTTATATATAAAAATGTGTGTGTATATATATATATAGTTATTAATCGAAGACAAGATGCTTTGCCACAAGGACTATAAACGAGTCAAATTGATCTAAACAAGTTGTTGTTCAAAATTTGATTTGAACTATTATTGTTCTTTAGAAGTTGAGTTTGAGTTTAATTTGATTGTTAATCGAATCGAGCTTAATTGAGTAGAGCTCGAGTAACTTGATTTGTTTTGCACAAGGTTTATCTTTATCGTTTTTAACTAATCTAGTCGAGCTCAAATCCAATTTTAGAATTTATCAAACACACAAAAAGTAGCTCAACTTTTATTTGATTTGTTAACTAACCGAACTCAAACGTGTTTTATCGATCTCGAATCGAGTATCAAGTAGTTTGGTTTATCTTTTAACCTTATTTGCCACTCAATTAGTTAACTCTCTAGTCTCTATCTTGTAATTTGAGTGTTATGATTTTAAATTTCACTCAAAATGTAGAATTTGTAACTATTTATATAATTCTTATCTAACTTGAACAGTAAAGAAGTTGAGTTGAGTTGAGTTGAGCCAAACCTTCAAACCTAATTATCTTTGGTGATTTTGAGTCACTTTCGATAAATGGAGATCAAGCTAATAATGACCTCAACGTCGATCTACTGATTTAAAATCACTTCCTTTTTAATTTTTTATACACAAAATATAAGATAAAATGCCAAACTAAAATAAAGAATTAAGATAGATGGCGGTTTTCGCTCAATTATTATCCTTTCATTTATGTTTTTCAACTAATAGTAGCATTTTATGTAGATTAATTTTAAATTGGGATAACTCGTCATAGAATATGTAATTTCTAATCCATTTAAAGGTGAGTTAAAACCTACAACAACTAGAGATCGATTGTTAGGCCATTGAAAAGAGATTTAATTTACCAACCTGATCTAGTTCATAACTAAGATTTACCATTTAAATGAGTGCATCTCATAACTTATGGATAAGGTTGTATACGAGTTAATTCCTTTATTTGAATTATTATTGAACTTCAAATCTTGTGTTTGATTCATTTTTGATTGTTAATTGAACCGGATTCGAATGAGCTTCAATCACATCGAACACGAGTCGAGCTCAAGTAACTAAATTTTTTGCACATATTTTTTTCATCTTTTACTAATTAAGCCGATCTCGAACCAAACTTCAAATCTTATCGAACAAAAATAGATGTTTAAACTTGGTTTGTTGTATTAACAACCTGGACTCAAGTGAATTTTTAGTGATCGATCTCAAGCATACACAAGTAATTGGACCACTCTGGATCCTCTATTTCAAAACTGTATTCTATCTCCTATTTTATTTACTTATATGCATGTGAAAGTATATAAAATTCACATCACTTGTATATTTAAGAAAGTATTTATACAAATAATATATATATATATAATAAAATACAACCTTTGAGACCATCAAAATAAGCGCACATGTGGATGACCTAATTAAAGTCAATTTTGCAACATAAATTATTTAATTTGTATCTCTTTTATTTAATTTGGATAAATATAGTTGTTAATCTTTATCTAAAACATTCAAAATTTGAAATCCAAAATAAGATAGTTACCAATATCATTTAAATTCAAATAAAAATCAACTTTTTTGTATTTATTTTTCTTAGTAATGATATTTATCAATTATCTTCTTCATATTTGTTTTGTTCAATTTAACTATGATATATTAATATCTCTTAAACTAATAATATGTTTTAACGCTCATATAAATTAATTATTCGATGATAGTCATCAAACTTGAATCAAATTTTTAACTTTGCATATCATTAAAATTATTTATATTTGTTTATCTATAAATTGCCAATTATATTTAATTATTTTTATTTACATAATCAATATCTCATGTTTTGGCATGAAATTACACTAATAAGTAAATAAAATAAAAAATGAGTCATCATTGAAATAGAAAATCCAGACTGTATACATGCTTTGTAAGGGAATTATAGAAATGACAACTTGGTGTAAAAGGCAAAGCTCTATAATTGGAACAGTTGGTGATGGCCGGCCGACGGGCAAAGTTTTATTTATGAGAAGCGCAACGTGCTTTAATTATTGGACTCTTTGCTTACAATTCACGACTCTCATCAAATTTTATGGTAAATGATAGGGTAATTCTATGGTGGATTGAAAGTGTTGCTTACGGTATATTTTTCACCACATAAATACTTGGGGTGGGGTGGTTTACACAGGGTGGGTGGGTGTGAAAACCACCCCACTCATTTTGAATGTATAGTGAAAAATAAATTGGGAGCACCAATCTCGATCCACTTTAGGATTTTCCGTAAATGATGTTTGTGAGTTCTTTGAAACTTTAAATATTAATATAATAATATTTATTCGTGCATGATTAATCACATAAATTCTTTGAAAAAAATATGATTGTGCTCGAATGTGAAGTTTCGAACCTCCTGATAATGACCTGATACATCCACACACACCCCCCATAGATTTCAATAATATTTTGCTCTTGCAATGATGTGATTAGGAATGATGAAGTTCCTACTTTCCACATAATTAGCTATGTGATGTAATTTATAAAAGAAGTAGGATAATTAATCGAGACAACCCCACTAGCATCACCTTACTTAAATTAAAAGGGAAAATTACACATCCACACCCTCATTTATTGTGTAATTATCAAAACCCCTCTACTTATTGAAAATTATCAACACACCCCACGGGAATCTATTTGTAATTTGGAGGAGTAAAATTATAAGATTTTTAATAACACAAGGGGGTAATTGTAAAAACTATCTTATAATTAGGGAACTTTATATAATTTTCAATAAGTGGGTTTTTTTTTCTTTTGTAATTTCACAAATGAGGGTATCTGTATGTAATTTTCCCTGAATTGAATTGCTGGTGAAGTCGAGTTTTCCAAAAGTTGTTTTTCTTGGACTAAATTCATTTTTTTTAATTATTAATTGATATAAAGAAAGAAGAGCAATGAAGAATCAAGCGGGAAAGGCGAGTATTATTATAAGTTCTTAATTTATTTAAAATGTTTTACAAAAACAATGAAAGAAATTGAAGTAATGTCTAAAAGCTTTCAACCAAGACTCCCACTTGAATAGATAAGAAATTTGGTCTGTTTGGCCGCATTTGTTTGTGAAATTTACCTAATTTTGTGGGCTCAAAATATATTTTATTAGAAGCAACATTAATTAACAACACAACTTAGGAGGTGAAATTTTAAGATGGACCGGATTCATTGGTGTCGATCCATCTAATTCTATTGGATGCAGGTGAAAATATTGTTTATAGCGCTTTATCTTTGCAACCAATAATGTTTGATGCAGCAGCTCTATTGAACTCGATACATATAAAAGGAGCGCCAAGCAGGGTATAATCTCAGCACCCACAATACATCATGGGTTTTTGTGATAAATCTACTCCTTTTGCATTTGGGATTTGTGAGATTGTCCACCATTCCTTGTGGGGAAACGCTTACATGCGTAGACGACCTAAATATGAACTAAATTGTCATATACTCGATTTCATTTCTTGTAATAAGTTCGTTTGGATCAATTTTTTTAGCATGACAATCCAGTTGTAATTTTTTTAAAATAAAATGTGAAGCTCAAGATGAGTTCGAGCTTGATTAATTAATAATAATAATAAATTGTCTGTAAAAGTATTTGACCTCGATTCAATTAAAGTTAATACGAGCTCAATTTAACTAAAAATCAAATCAAAATTAAATATAAATTTGCAAAGCCAATAGGAATTAAACGAATTTACATAATATCTTGTTTGACTCAACTATATGCATTCATATCCTATGTGCGTGATAAAGACTACGTCACATCAGAGCAACATGAAACTCAATAGTTGCGCGATACGGTTATCATATAAGGCTTAATGGGATGGTCACTCCTATTTTTTTTAAAAAAAAGATATTTTTCAGAGATTTTTTCTCTTAAAAATGCGTTTTATTGGCACATCGTGAATTTTTTTTGAAAAGAAAATCTCAAAGTTTCTATTGCAAATTCTTGGGAAAAAAAATTAGCTTTTTACTATTCATTATTTGACAATTCATCCGACAATTAAAATGGTTTGTTTCGGCTATTTCTCAATATCGAGAGTCAAATTAATTACATATTTTAATGCAAAATAGCTCAACCTGCAAAATAAGATCTATTTTGTCTATTTTTTTATGTCTAAATCGATGAGTTTGACTAATATATAGCTATATATAAGTATATGAAAAATTATATCTAAACATCAATCCAAACAAAAAATTCACAATAAAAAATATATCACATTAACCATAATCATTACATATTTTTCTCGAAAAAAAGTTCATCCAAACACACATTTAACACAACATTTCTTATCCCTAAAAATATTTTTTTCTCACTTTTATCATGAAAAAGATTTCTCTCAAATGGATATTTCATCCTATTAAATCCATATTTAATGCAAAAACACCCGTGTAAATAATGCTTATACAAATCATGGAGTACACGAATATTTGTGCATCCAAGGGAGACATTTTGTTTTAAATTTTACTCTAGGCATGCTGAGCTGAAATAAAAGTATATAAGATAGAAATAAATATATACTTATAATTTAAAATTTTAAGATTAGAGTAATTATAAGTCTAATAATTACAAAAATATAGGGTAAAATATGCCCCCCCCCCCCCCCAAATAACCTTATTATCACTCCAACTCCATGTGATAAAAAAATAGCTAAAAACCACCTTGTAATTTTTAAAATATGTTTACTGCCTCCGAAGGGCCCCGCTACCACCACCACTGTTTCACCTTCATGCACAAGCCCGCCCCCACCACCACCACTTGCTACTTTAATCTACTCCACCATCACCGTCTAAATCGTGTCGCCGCCGTCTCCTGGTTCAAATCAGCAAACAAAGATTTGCAAATTTGCCAATCTGAAATCAGATTTGCAATGCCGCCACTGCCGTCTCCTTATGCAAATCAGCAAACCCCAATTGCAAATTTGCCGCCACTGCCGTCTCCTAATGCAAATCAGCAAACCCCAATTGCAAATCTGATTTCAGATTTGCAATGCAATCTGGAAAAATGCAAATATGCATTGCATTGCAAATCTGCTCAGATCGCCATTGAAGCTTGGGGGGTGATTTGCAGAGAGGCGGCGGTCGGGTGGTGGCTTCCAGTGGTGGTCGGCGTGGTGGCTTCCGCTGTTGGTTTATATGTACATATACACATATATATTTATTTATTATTATATTTTTTATAAATTTAAAATTTTAAAAAATGTATATTTTGATAAAAATAAGATTATTTAACATGAATCGTTGATTTTAGTAAATCAGATCTGACCGTTTTAAGATTAGGCAAAATAGTCTTTTATTGACAAAAATTCGATAAACAGTCTCATGACACGCGTGGGGAGCTAAATTGCTTCTTTAATTTATTCACAAGAGGGGTAAGTTGATATTTTTTTATCACAGGGGATGAAGTGATAATAAAATTGATATAGGGGTTGGGCGTATTTTTCCCCCATCCCAAAAATATATTATATACTTTGCAGTGAGTGTGTGTGTATATATATCTGGACAGTTAGTAAGCACCGAACATGTACAGTATGCATATATTTTAAACAGTTTTATTTGCATCTTTTCAATATTTTGTCAGATTATATATTATTCTTTGCATCTATATGATTCTTCTGTATGATTTGGGGCACAAAATTAGATGTTTCGCAACAAAATGAGGAAACAAAGCACCCCTTACGGTTTAAGCGTTAGGTCTCTCACTTCACTACGCCAAGGACAAAGCTTTTATTATTAGATCACATTGATTTAATTATATCATTTTTGTTCAGCTTCGGACTCTAAGTTTGGGACAATCTCGACAATTTACGTGGAACACGCAATATACAAACAATTATAATTATAGTAAAATTCAGAATGTGAAGACTTCTTATGTCGTGATCAGGCCTCAAAATTGTTGTTAGATTTCACTAAGTGCAATCAAAATTGGACACTTTAACCATCACTAAAAGGATATGTTGGATATTACACTCGAATCACTAGACATCTATACAATACAATCAACCCCGCCTTCGAACGCCAATGTCCTCGTAGTAACAACGTCCAAAACCGTCACTAGACGTCAGTACTCCAGAGGTTGCTCCGATGGACCCAGTAGGTGAAACCAGTACTAAATTCTAGCTTTTAGAATTAAACGCGTCTGAAAGTTGAAAATGAGATTATTCCCTGAAAATTAAAAGGCTATGTAGCATTTTCCCCCAACACCATATATCATATGAATTTTTGTCAGGAATCTCAATTGTGTGTCAGTCACTATCCATTTCTACGATCATGGATATTATTCTTTATCTTCTCGCCATAACCTCTTTGTTCTGTATTTTTTGCATTGCAAATTATTAGTAATTGCTTCAAAATTCATGTTTTTATAAAACGTGAGGTACTGCTTTTCAAAAATTCAAGTCTTAATTTGATCATTTGTCGCATTAATTTACAATATCAATATATTGATGGTCGATTTGCATGGAGATGATAAATGACATTCATGACTTTATAAATATACTATGATTAATACGTAATTGAGATTCCAGTGAAAGTTCATCCGAGTATTATATTTGGAGCAAATTGCTATACTTTATAATTTTCTTTTTTAAAGGACATTGTCTATTTTTAAGATTTTGAGAATATAATTTTAAGAAGTGGAATTTGGAGAAAGTGAAGTGCATTTCACCTTTAAATTTTTACCTAGTTAAGTGAAGCAACCTTGGTACCTAGAATACTTGGGCTTGGAAACTTCAAAAAGTTCTCAGCCTCCTCTGGGTTAACCTACATTGTCTACAAAAAATTAGCCCAATTTTGATCTTGGGTAGTAGAAGTAGTGACAAATTCTCCCAATGGGTTCTTAGCCGGTTAAATGTTGCTCTTTAACCTTCAATTACCTCGTGAAATTTTCAAAGTGATTCCATAAGTAGTGTTTTAAAAAGGGCAAAAAAAAGGAATGATATGAAAAATGAATAAGGGACGAGGACTATAACAACTCATTTTTACACCTTTTCAAATAAAATACATGGTAGTTTGAAACTCTTACTCCATTGTTTGAAGGTATTCAAACTTTTAACTATATGTAAAGAATATATTAGCTCTTATTACAGGATTACTACTTTATTGGTGAGTAATTCATTTGTTAAAAATATGTCATAAGAGGAGTCTTTAGGACAAATTAACAATACTAGTATATGTCCAAAAGCTATGGTCATTTCATATAGATTGGAAAATCTGTGGGAAAAAGTAGGGATTTGTTTGGAAGACTTATTAGTTCATTAATAAGTTTAATTCCTAACAATGCCATATCCCCTAATCCCACAGTGGTAAACGATGCACCATTGAAGTTGGGTACGCTATTGTTTGCATTTGATTAGCTTAGATAAGTTAGATTGATGATATATACGTGCATTAGATGCCTAAGTCAATAATATTGTGGTTGGAAGATATTCATTGTTTACTTTCAAGTGAAAGATCCAAAATTTTAAATGATGATCATACGTGTATGACATTTCCCCCTCCCAAGTACTGAATAAAAATTGAAAGAAAAAGTGCATTGTTGAAGTTGGATTTGTGAAGTACCAATGCCACACAAAAAAGGTGTAACATAATTGTAGAAGTGAATTTACAATAATAATATTTGGAGCTTCCGAGACTTGTGAGGTCCGAGAGACTAAACCCTTCAATGGTTGGGTCTATAAATTGCTTTTATAACATCAAAGTGCTAAATTATTCGGCACTGACCAGTCTTTGAAGTCCCTCAAACAGCCTGATTTGTAACATTTGAAAAATGGCATTGCCCTTGCCTAGTTAAGAATCTTGAACGTCAACATTGGGTGTAGGCCCCTACGTAGGCTCTCCCATTGCTCTTTTAGACTTAGGAAGTGGATCAATGATGATATCGAATTAGAGTATGATCGCCTGAAATTTCCTCATAGGGATAATTGGGATTCAAGATTGGAAACTATCAATGGATTTCGAGGGACTTAGGCATTTCTTTTTTCAAAGAAAACAAAACAGTCATTTTATTTTATTCAATAAAAAAGTTTATAAAGTCAAAAACAATAACATTTAGGTTTTCTCTAACAATATAGTGGAGAACAATTGAAACATCAAATATCAAGTTCCTTCAAGATAAAAAAATCTTAAAAAATAACAAACGAGCACAAGAAAACTCTTGTGTAATAGACCACATTCTTATTCAAAAGAGATGAAACTCTCATTCGAGAGAGAAACAAAATACTTAACTAAAAAACTGTATAAAATCTAATGTATCATCCGTCTTTATTTTGTCAGATTTGAAATTGGGGTACACAACTTGAAGGAGTAAAGGGTTGCTCCAATTCGGTTTGTCGACGATGGTGACAACAGTAGTGATAGTGATGACTGACTCACCAAACTATCACCGACGGAGAAGAATGTTAAGGTATAAATCCCCTTGAATATTTTTAATAGCTGATGGGGTTTATATAGAGATTACAAGGAAATATAAAATAAAGAAATAACAATAGACATCTAATATAAAAGGAATACTAAACAAATATAAACTTTAACACTCCCCTGCAATCGAAACGGCAGGTAAGCGAACATTGAGACTGGAATTGAACTCCAGAAAAAGTGACGAAGGTAACCCCTTGGTGAAAATATTAGCAAATTGGTGAGACGACGGAACATGTAAGACATTAACATCACCCAGGGAGACATGTTCTCGTACAAAATGTAAATCTAATTCAACATGTTTTGTGCGTTGGTGTTGTACTGGGTTGGAAGACAGATAGACAGAACTGATGTTGTCACAATAAACAATAGTGGCTTTGGAAAGGGGGTGGTGTAACTCGAGAAGGAGGTTTCGAAGCCATGTAGTTTCAGCGACGACGTTTGCAACGCCATGATATTCAGCTTCATCACTAGAATGAGAGACAACGTGCTGACGCTTGAAGGACCAAGAAATAAGATTATCACCAAGAAAGACACAATAACCAGAAGTGGAGCGACGCGTAGTAGGACAGCCAGCCCAGTCAACATCAGAGTAAGCAATAAGCTAAGCAGTGGAAAAAGGACGAAGAAAGAGGACCTAGGAAATAGTACCACGAATATAGCGTAATATACGCTTTAGAGCGAGGAAGTGGCGTTCGCGAGGATTGTGCATGAAAAGACAAATCTGTTGAACAACAAAGGCGATATCGGGACGAGTAAACGTAAGATAGTGAAGAGCACCAGTAAAACTAAGATAAAGAGTAAGGTCGGCGACGGGGTCACTAGAGGACGAATCGAGCTTAGATTGAGTGTCAGCAGGAGTAGTAACAAGGTTGCAAGAGGACATTTGTGCGCGTTCAAGAATTTCATGCGCAAATTTGGCTTGTGAGAGGAAGAGACCCGAGGAGGAACAGGAAACAGATATACCAAGAAAATAGTGTAACAGACCGAGATCAGTTATGGAGAATTCGCGAGAAAGAAGAGAGATAAGGGACGAGAGCAAAGACGAAGAGGATGCTGTGAGAACAATATCATCGACGTAGAGAAGCAAAAAAGTAGTAGAAGAGCCATGACAAAAGATAAAAAGAGATGAGTCAGCGCGACTAGTAGTAAAATCGGTGGAGGAGAGATAAGTGGCAAAACGAGTATGCCAGGCACAAGGAGCCTGCTTGAGAACATAGAGGGCCTTCTTGAGATGACAGACATGATTCGGAAAGTGGGGATCAGAAAAACCGTGAGATTGTTGCATGTAGACGGTTTCAAAGAGATGGCCATGTAAGAAGGCTTTTTGACGTCAAGCTGATGGAGAGGCCAAGAATGAAAAATGGCTAAGCTTAAAACAGTACGAATGGTGGCTGGTTTGACGACAGGGCTGAAAATGTTATCATTGTTAGGAATGTGCCCTCGTATGCCAATGAGGAATTAGATTAAGTAGGGCACTTAGTTGTATTATACACCTAATAATAAATATAGAAAGGCATTATCTTTTGTTCATGTAAACCTTCAAGGCATTTATAAGTAATGAACAAATAACAAGTCCATGTGTATCAAGGTAAGTCTTCCATTCCTTATGGAATAAGGAGAAGGGCATTGGAAGGACTTGGTACTTGAACACTTAAAAAGCTTCGCAAGTCAAAGAATCTTAATTGGGCATTAAGATTTAAATAGACTTGTATGACACATGCTCTAACAAACAGTGTTAGTCGAACACTATGAGATAGTGGGAGTTTGTGTCATAGATACATCAATGGAATTAATGTATTTGAACACGGCTCGCAGTAATCCAATCACATGGGTGTTTACTTAGTGACTGTCAATCATTGGATTACTGACTATGATAGTATGCGTGAGCCTTTGACTTGAGGATTCACTATCATGATATGCTTGTAACGTTGGATCTATTACTAGAGTAGTTAGGCCCAATTCATCCGTTGGTGGGGCCGACCTTGAAGTGCGATCCTAATGGGTAAGTAGCAGTTGTGAAGTGATTGCCAAGAAGGGATTCACTGTCTCGAAAGTAAACGAGTAGATACCCTATGCGATCATAGGTAACTGAAATAGAAAGTCTTTAGCCAAAGCAATAGAACTAACTCGTGTGAGACACAGAGGGCAGTTGTGTCATTTTATGTTACTATGATTCATAGCATAGCATCGAGTTATGTGAGTTTGACATATTCCATGACTCTCACTCGATCGGAGTACATAAGTGAAGGGCTTATACTCATATGGAATTCATAGTCAAGAGGTTCGTAGTGACATAGTCATTTCGTACTTGGTTGGGCTACGATGTGGAGTCACGGGGCTTGCTAGGTGTCACCCACATCCTTTGGTATCCTCCCATTGCCAATCAAAATGAACCTAGAGAGTCGCGCTATAAGGAATAAGCAGGAAATCACTTTGTGTACTTAGAGGGGCATTTTGGTAATTTGTCATTAGATGGACAAATTAATTGAGTGGACGAATTAATTTAATTAGTTGTTTAATTGGATTAAACAATGGAACATTAAATTAATTAATTTGAATATTTATTTAACTAGGTTAAATGAATTTGGTTAAATTAAATATTAATTTAATCACATACATATTTAATTAGATTAAATATGAAATGTAATTAAATTAAAGTGGACTAAGTTGACTAGGCCAACTTAGCCCACTTGGCCGTCCACATGGGCCTATGAGGCATGTAACATATGTCCAAGTAGGAGGATTCTATTTAAATCCTCCAACACTTAGACTTAGGTTAAGAACTTATTAGTTGCCACAAAATTACACAGTAGAGTAGAGAGAAAATATTCTCTCCCTCTTCTTCTTTTCTAGCCGCCATTTGGAGATGAAGGAGGAAGATTTCCGGCGAATTCCGCTCATGATTATCTAGAGGCAGGAGTCCCGGGGATTGCTGTTGTAGACGGTAGATCAAGAAACGAAACACGCTACAACGAGGTTAATCAATCTTTTCGCGTATTTCTTGTTTCTGTTTAAAATCAACAATAGTCCAAATTGATCCATGGCTTCGGGAATTAAAATTTATTCCACTGCGTTTTTCGTGCATCGATTCCCAACAATCATAATCAATGACGGGCTGTTGAGTGAAGCCCTGAGCAACTAAGCGTGCTTTGTACCTTTCAAGAGAGCCATCCAATTTAAATTTGTGATGAAAAATCCACTTAGAGCCAACGAGATTAGCATTGGGCGGAGGCGGAACAAGATCTCAAGTATGATTGGAGTGGAGTGCAGAAAGCTCAGCATCCATGGCAGTTTTCCAATTTTGGTCGCGTAAGGCTTGAGCATAGGAGCGGGAAAGGGGAGAGTAAGCAGCGGAAGAGGAGAAGGAAAGATTAAAAATGCGACGAGGTTTGGAGTTACCAGCCTTGGATTGGGTGAGCATGGGGTGATCGAGTATACCATCGGCGAGGCCGGGAAGACGACAGAAGGGAGGTATGAGGAATAGGAGCTGAGACGAAAAGAGGCGAAGTCGAATGAGCTGGGTGAGAAGGAACCGCATTGGGCTCTGGTGGAGCTGACGGAGAGTGAGGGTGTAACTTGTGTGGGGAAGTGGCAGTCAAATTCGTATAACAAAGGTAACCAAATACACGAAGATGGTCATAGGTAGGAGCGGTATGGTAGAGAAGCTCGAACGACATACGATAAGAGAGAGTGGTAGTGGGCAAAATGTTGAAAAGATGAGTAGCCATGTGAAGAGCTTCAACTCAAAAGGAAGAAGGTAAAGAGGCTTGAAAAAGGAGCGTATGTATTATATTGTTTATGGTTTGAATAGTACATTCAACTTTACCATTTGTTGTGAAGTGTGAGGGCATGAAAAACGAAAAATAATGCCAAGAGTTTTGAAAAAATCGTGCATAAGTTTATTATCAAATTCACCACCATGATCACATGAAAGGATTTGATTTTAAGGTTGAATTGATTTTGCACATAAGAATAAAAATTAATAAAAACTTTAAAGGCATCATATTTATGACTTAAGGGAAAAACCCAAAGAAAGTGAGAAAAGTCGTCAAGAAAAAGAATATAAGAACGAAACCACCATTACTAGAAATATGAGATGTCCATAAATCGGCATGAACAATATCAAATAATCTAGTACTATGCTAGGAAGAACTATAAAAAGGTAAACGTTTGTTTTTGTCAAGCTGACACGCATGACATAACGAAAGTAAATTATCTTTATTACACGAAATAAATTATGACTAGAAAGAAAACTAAGGATAGACTGTCCAGGGTGACCGAGACGACGATGCCAGACGAGAGGTGAGGGGCCAGTGGTAGACGAGGATGCGACAAGGGCGGAGTGGGTGAAATGCATGAGGTAGAGGTCGCCGTCACTATCACTCAGAACGAGAAGCTCATCGGACCTAAGATCCTTTACAAAAAAACCAAACGGGTCAAATTCGATGGAACAGTTATTATCGAGTGAATTGACGAATAGAAATAAGATTTTTTGCCAAAGAAGGAGACTCGAGGACTTTATCGAGGTGATGGGGACGGGTGGAGATGGATAGAGTGGAAGAACCGACATTAGTGATAGGGAGTACAACACCATTGCCAACAACAATAAAATTTGAAATACTAGAATGTACAATATTGTGTAAAATACCTAAGTGAGGTGTCATGTGCGAACTTGCCCTGGTATCCATGTACCATTGATCATTAGGTTGTTGAAGAGTCATTGTCTGAAAAAGTTGAGACATATCGGTAGAGGCCACATTGGCAGAGGGGTGAGTGACAGGTGGGTTTGTTGGAAATGAACTAAATTGAGGTGGGCCTGGTGGAGTGGACGGACCGCATGTGTGAGTTTCAGGTGGGCCGAAAGTTGGAGCAGTATGTGGCAAGCGTAAAGGAGCAGGGGGCTAGACCGTGGGCCAAGAGGGAGAAACAAGCTGCTGAGTAGAGGCCCAATGAGCGAACGGCTGGGCTAGAGGAGTTGGTTGGCCTGGTGGGCACGGACTAGGCATAAGTTGATAGTAAAATCTAGGAGGTGGGCTGGACGCTTATGGGTATCCAGGAAGCGGGCCTTGTGCATAAGTGGACCGAGCTGAGTTGCTGGAAGTTAGACCAATCGAATTTCCATCGGGGCGGTATTGATACTTACCGTTTCTTTTGCCCTTTTTTGAACCATTATTTTTATAATTATTTCGATATTGTGCATTGGATGGGGTGTGAGAGAATTCGACTTTGGATGTGTCAGGAAAGGCCAGGGTAGAGTGAAATAGGGATTCACGGGTTTCTTGAAGGAGAAGAAGAAGATTGCGAACTTCAGAAACAGACAGAGGTGGGTGAGTGGGTGGGTTTGTATTAATAACAGTAACTAGAGGTAAATAAGACTTCGGAAGACCTTGTAAGAGTTGAAGAATAAAATCTTGGTTCGTAATTTTATCATCAAGATTAGCTAAATTGTCTGCGAGAAATTTCATTTTTTGACAATATTGAGAAATCGAAAGAGAACCTTTTTGAAGATTGCGAAATCGCTCGTTAAGTTGCATAGAACGAGAAGCTTTGTTGTATTGAAAATTTTCTTCTATAGCAAACCAAAGATCATGCGAAGTGGCATACTCCAAATCAATATTTTTTAACAATTTTAGATCAACAGTGGAGTAAAACCAACGTTTAATAGTTGAATCTTAAGAAAATCATGGATCATCGGGTTCGCCCGCAGGCTTACTTTTGCCCGAAAGATGATCAAAAACCGAGTAACTACGACAAAGGTCCATGAACATGCCCCCCCAAAATTTATAATTGGAGTCATGTTCAGATAATTTAAAACAAAAAGGAGGAATAAATATTGCCGGCAGCGAGGGCCAGGTGAATAGGAGTAGGGCGAGGAGGGGGGTGGCAGTTTCGGGGTTAGATGTGGATTCTTCAACGGTAGACATGGGAGAGGATCGCACAATACCGAAACAATAACGAAATTAATAGTAAAAAAAAATAGACAAACCAAACGAAAGTAAAAAATACCGTAATGAGCTGACGGAAACCGATGGTAGGCACTAAAAACCAAGATGAAAGGATTTCGGCATTGTTGGAGGCTTTTTACTGAAAAAATTAGTGCGTTGAGGGGAAGAACAACAACTTATACGGACAGAGAAAAAAAAATTGTAGAGGAGCAAAATTTAAAGCACGCCGGTGAGATAGAGGCGGCGGCGATACACCAATTTGGCCGACAGGTTGTAAGAAACGGCGGTGGCTTAGAGACCTAGGAAAGAATTAGGCTGATATCATGCTAAGGTATAAATCCACTTGAATCTTATTAATAATTGATGAGGTTTATATAGAGATTACAAGGAAATATTAAATAAAGAAATAACAATAGACATCTAATATAAAAGAAACACTTTTTTTTTTTTGTACAACGACGAGTCTCAATGGACTAACTCACATCCTCTCTTAAAAAAGAAATAAGACTTGAAGGAGCAAACTCCCAAATCCTCTCCGTCGCAACAAGTTCATGTCTCATCCTAGCCAATTCATCCACACAACAATTGCCCTCTCTCTTAGTATGCTCCAAAACACAAACCCATGCCCGCCCCAAGAGATCACGACAGTCTTCAATGAGCCGCTCAAGCGGATATAAAAGAAATACTAAACAAATATAAACTCTAACAAAGAATAATTGAGGAACTTGCATTTGAAAATTTTGTTGCAAGTGTTTTGGAATGAATAAGTTTTTAACGAAGGTACGAATTTCACTATTTTCATTAAAAAGTATATAATTAATTGATTTCTCGAAAGAAAAAATGGAAGGGATTTGGATTTATAACTAGGAGTGGATGTCATTTTATTGCTCTTCACGAGTCAATTAATCTGTTACTTTTCATCAAAAAATAAATAAATTAATCTGTTACTTTGTGTAGATCCTGTTTCGTTTGATTAATATGATTTTATCGCATCGATTTTCAAAAGCAAGTTAATTAAATTTCTTTATAATCACTATCTCGTCAATTTGGCCACAGTGAAGGACTCGTGAGTCCTGACGTCCCAAGACGCTAGAAGTTGTTAAATGTTAACTATTTGATAGGAGTCGTTTTTACGTGTTTTTAAGCCCCTTTCCGTTTATGTTTTAGGTTCATTTATCGCTTGATTCTTTCCACACGTGCATTTAATTCGTGTATTAAGTGATTTCAGACCTTAAAGGATACAATCGAAGAATGGGCTAAAAAACGACGTATAAAACAAGTTTAGGCCAAGATGCTTCACACCTCCACGACCAAACAAGCAAGAAATAAGTTGGAGTTAGCCAAGATCATGTTTTAGTACCATTTCCGCACACCTGAGCGCCAAATCAGAAACAATCTCCACGTTGGAACGCCATTTGGATAAATTTAGAGACCGAATTTGATGAAGTGTCCTTCTACAAAGTTTTAGATCTATGTCTTATCTTTACATGGAGACTTGAATCATCCAATTCGGAGGTCTGTGGAGAAGTTTATGAATAAAACACTATCCCTGCGCTGAAAAACACGAAAGTGGCAGTTCCCATTCTTAGTAGGTGGAAAACAAGAGAATGGTATTTCACATTCTTGGTAGGAGGAAAGTAAGAGAATGGTAGGTGGAAAACAAGAGAATGGTAGTTCACATTCTTGGTAGATGGAAAGCAAGAGAATGGTAGGTGGAAAGAAAAGAGAATGGAAGCACATGTTCTTGGTTGGTGAATTTTTTTTGCTATAAAAGGAGGATTGTATGTCATCCTACAAACACACTTGAAAACACATTCCCCATTGGGGGAGCCTAAACACATCCTATCATCATCTTCATCATCCTTAGATTAGTTATGAAGATTATCAAGAACCTTTGAAGGTGAAGAAATCAAGAAGCATGGAAGAGATGAAGATCAAAGTTCAACCATAAAAAATACAAGGGAGTTTCTTAGATTTAGATTTGTTTTTGTCTATGAATATGAATCTTAATTTAAGTTCCTATCTTTTATCTTTTATGATGAAATAAATTCTTCGAACTAAGGCCATGTTGAGGCTAAATTATGATAATTGAGTTATAAATTGTGTTTTTCATATTAATTCTATTGTTGCTTTGTGTCTTGATCTTGTTTGAATGTATCATATGCTTAGCTACCATACGCATGATTTATTGCTTAAATTATTCGTTCGAGAGAAGGTAATTTAAGGTGTAAAGAGGATCATCACATAATCCGTAAAAAATAGGAAATTGTCCCTAGAGATAGGTAGAGATTCCCGGGTGCAGTTAGCCGGATTAATCCGGGGAAATTCTAGAACTTGAATGCATGATTGTTGGTTAGATTCTCGGATAGACATATCTAGAGAACCATCAATTAATCATAGGATTATTACAGTCGAGACATCGGGTAGTAATTATTTAAAGCTTTTTCCACCAAAGCAACATTAGTCTAATAATATGAGAACATGTTTATAATGAAAATTGATTAATTTATGCCAACACATGTGTCTTAGTTGCTCTCTTCCATAGCTATCTTGATTTCAACATCTTGTTTCTTATATCTTACTTCCATAATATTTTAGTTAATTCTTGTTTTAGTTTAAGTTCTTCAATTGCTTTAAAATCATAAACTAAAATACAAGTCCTTGAGGTTCGACAACCCGGACTTTATTGTCCACTTTATTAATACACACGACCAGTCCACTTGCTGTTTAATACACGTAAGAATTTTTCGTGTCACTATTAATTAATTCATTAATTCTTGATTGTTGATTTTTCTATAATGTATGTGAATAATTTCATTTTCATATAAAAAATAGAGTTATAACATACTTGGGTATTAAATGATTTTACCAAATAATGTTGGAGTATATCAATAATAACAAAATTCTTGACACCGTGGACCTTTTCTATGTGTGATAGATTCAAAACTTAGCTCGAGCTTAATTTAATTTGTAAAACTCCATAAAATATGTGAAAAAAATTAATCGACTTGTGTATAATTTGATTAAAACTTCTTTGAGTTTGATTTAATTAACAATCAAATCAGACTCTTGACAAATTAATTCGATAATAATTTAAATAAAATTAAATAATAACTTATTCGACACGATTCGAATTTGTCATGGCATAAGAAAAACAAAAGTCATAAGATAATTGGACTTTGGAGTATATCAATATTAATAACGAAATTCAGGAGGTTTTCCATTACGAAAGGAAAAGAGAAACAAATAACATCAAAACTACACACCCCTATCCCCCGACTGACACCTCCGCCGGCGCTGCCTCCACCGCCTCTGTCCCTATCGCCGCCGTTGTTTATCCCTAACAGGCGTAATCACCTCTAGTTTATCGCGCTCAACTCTTTTCAATTTCACTCTGATTTGCCCTAGTCGTCTCTCCTGCTTTCTCTGCTGCTCGGACGACGTATTCGTCTGGTTTGACTCCTCATCTAGCTGATAATTCCGCCGCCGAAGCCGCCGGAGAAGGTAATTCGACCGATTATTTCTGTTATTTTTATATTTCCTATTGACTTTTCTGTGTTTTTCGCGACGGAGACGAATTCAATCGCGATCATTCTGTGTTGCGCCTTTTTTTGCTTTGTTCTTTGCGGTAGACTATTGTGTGTCTGGAACGATTATATGTATTTTGTCAATTTTGTCATTGTTGACTTTTGAGTTATTGCAATTCACGCCCCTACCCCTCTAGATTCGAGTTTCTTCAATTTAATTTTGTTTTCTTCAGCATCCTGGTTCGCTCTCACTTGGCTCACTCGACTTTCTTGCAGGTAACAACTATTAAGTCCTATTTTTGATGTATAATTTCGTTTTAAATCCAGCAAGTGACATATACTAAAATGTCTTCAACCTGTCACGAAATAATTTTTGTGATATATGCACATTAGCTGTAAAATTATGGAATAATGGGAGTTTGGATTGTTTCATTAAGGATGTGTTCTCTTATTTGTTTTTATGCTTTTAACCTGTTTAGATGCAACCCAGGCACGTATTGATTGTCGAACTGTAACTAGAGTAGAGAAAAGTCTTGTGATGTGCGGAGTCCATAAAGACGATTTTTTTCACCTTTTGCCCCCATTTATATGTTGATGCGTGCTTTTTTCGTCTTAAAAGATTTGAAGCCTGAATATGAATGGTCTTTTCTTACAAAGACGTGCTTGCCATGTTGTGCACTTACCCATTAAGATGCCGCGTTCCTAACTGCTGTTTTAGGATCTAGGAATTACTTGCTCTGTCCATAATTGGGTGTTCCAGTTGAATTGCCATGTTTTGTAGAGATTTGAAAAGGTGGT
Organism: Buddleja alternifolia; assembly: GCA_019426215.1. NCBI lineage: Eukaryota > Viridiplantae > Streptophyta > Magnoliopsida > Lamiales > Scrophulariaceae > Buddleja > Buddleja alternifolia. The sequence continues at coordinate 4,537,071 of CM033405.1, forward strand.
AACTTAGCATCTTTAGTTTCCCATTTCGAAGTGATTCATAATAATGGTTAAGAGGCCATGCTAGTGGCGTTATCGACTTTAGATAGAGATCTTTTGTAGAAAGAAAATTATCATTTTAGCAACGGTAGCATTTTCTCTAACTGACATTGCAAAAGACAACCAAACAGTGGGGAAGAAGGGGGAGCAACCAATTGTAGTTGGAGGTTTAGGTTTTTGTTGTCTGGATTGGTGAGACCAAAAGGGAAAGAATTATGATTAGAGCTGTGGAGACAATGTTTTGAAGTGAAGGATTGAAACCAGTTGAAGTAAGAATGGATCTATCAGGTGCGATTTTGGCGAGGGTGGAATCAAATGGAGAGGTCTGTTAATGTTGAATGTTAGGAAAACCCTAATACAATGTTTCTTGCCTAATAATTGAAATCTGACAATAATAAGAAATACTTCTTTCAGTTTGAAAATAAATTTTTGTCACTTCTAATTCTAAAGATTAAAACCTTAGTATTCAAACACAAGAAACAGGTACATTTTAGTACTGAGGTTCAGTCATAGGGAGTGGGAAATTAGAGGTGGCACCACTGAAAGGATTTTGGTAGGTTAGGTTATATGAGGGATGCGATGTAGGTTTTCTTGGGAATATAAGAATTCTAACCTGATATGAGATTAGTAAACACTTTAAGGAACCAAATTTGAGAAATCAAGAGGCATCATGTACAAAAATGGAGTTTGAGAATGTTGAGATAGATATGTGATAAAATGAGAATTTGTTAAAGTGATACCTATATTATTTATTGTTGTAAACCTAATTAATATGGCGTTGACATAGTTACAGAGGGCTTCCGTTGGGCGTTGTGTGGGGTGTATTAGGACTAGGTTTAACTGTCCCAAGTGTTGTTATTGCAAATTTGAGATTCATCTCAATTTTGTCTATTCCAATATTGACTAAATCTGGGAGAAGGGTCCATCCAAAATTGCTGAATATTTGAGCTTGTAAAACATCTTGCGCTTGCAGCTTGAGAATTTAAGGTGTTATTCTTTTTGAAAGTGTTTCGCTTATGAAACAGTAAGTTGTTGCTTTCTTTGGTATAAAATTATTACATATGCGGGTCAGAAGACCGAGAAGGCATAATACTGTTTTTAGGTCTAAACTACTATTTATGCAATATTTTGCCTGAAGGTTAGATATTCGCAAAATATTATAGGTCCAAGTAATCTACTTTTAATATTTGCTACTATGTTATGAACATTCTTGTACTCCATTCTGCCTCAATCCCTCCCAAAATTTCCGTAATTTCCCCCTTTATTTTTGGTTAGAAGAGAAACAAACTAACAAATTAGTTTATTTGATTAAGTCGCACTAGGAAAAGATAAGATTGCTAGGGACATCTTTTGATCTGTTAACAAGTTAATTAAGTTGGATTCAAACTTGGAGTGTGCAGAATTGCTGTGATCTTGCTTTCTTGATTCGTATCAAAAAGGTTATCAACATATGAAGTAGCGTAGAGCTACATTTTGGAAGTAATACTATTTTTATATCACTATTTTGTCTACAATTCATGTACTTGCTTTACAATTTTGAGGATGCATGCGGTTGGAACAATTTCCTTAACATCTTCACTGGACTGCTCCAAAGCTTTCATTATTGTGGCAGTTCCAATTTAGAGTGGATTCGTTTTTTTAACTTTTGACTTGTTGGGGTTGGGGGTGCGCCTGGGTGAGAAATGGACTCTTGCATTGAGTGGTCTCTTTGTATTTCTTTCTTTTTAAATAAAAAATTAATAATCAGAGTAGGTAGTCATGATGGTGTGAAGGATCATTAAGCAGATGGTTGCAGCGCATATCTAGGCTGTAATTTGGCCACTTGTAGTTTACTTGTGTAAAGAACTGTATGCTATAGGCTTGGATATAAAGAAATTATGAGAATAGTGTCATTAAAGACAGCAGATCTCTTAATTCATGCACCTAGATCTGGCCCATTGTTATCCTATCTCAAAATTAGATTGATAATAAAAAATATAAGCATGTTCAGAATGTATCCTATGTCGTGTCCTCTGTATATTGTTCTTGTTCTTTTGTTTTCCAGTACTCTAGAGTTGTTTAGCTTCTTTCATAATATAACCATAGAATCCCAGTCCTGTACAATAGTAAAATGGAAGAGGCATTTATTTTTTTAGTATTTATCATTTCTGTATTCTGCTTCAGGGATTTTCGCGATGCACCGTGTTGGCAGTGCAGGAAACACATCTAATTCTGTTCGAAATCGCAAGGAAAAGAGGTTGACATATGTATTAAATGATGCAGACGATACAAAGGTGATGCTTCATTTTAGTTCGGATATTAATTCTTGCTTCATTCTTTGCTAATTAGGATGGATAAGGTGTTATGCTGAATTTGGTTTCATACACTGTTTGAGCATAACACAGCACTGAACGTAAAAGAATGCGACGTCTTTAGTTCTTGCTGCTTGTTGGACTCTCTGCGAGAGAGTACTATTGGATTTTTTTTTTGTTGTCTTGATTTTACCTTTCGGAAGATTCCACAATTTGTGAAATTGATTTGAGTCTGAAGAATTGCCGTTAGGGCTGCACAACTTATTTACTCTTCTAATGACCAAAAATTTAGTGAATGACATTGAAGTGTTGAATTATATATCTTTTATTGACTTAGAGATGAGTTATGAGTTTATTGGGCTGCATTCATCATTCCTTAATGTTGCTTCTTCATGTACAGGAAAAAAATGATCACTTCTTACGAGTGAAATATTCAATCTTAATTTGTCTTTGAAATTTTGAAGGGAAAGTTTTATTGCTTTTGCATGATTACTGAGATGAAATGGGATCTTATGTCTTGCCAATTATTGATTTCAAGCAACTACAATTTTGGAACGGGACAGAAAAGATTGAGTCGGTGAGTAAACGGATAGGGCCCTATGGCTTAAATTTATTAGTTTTTATGGGTGATGTGGATACTAAGATGAAGTAGGATCTTATGTCTTGCCAATTATTGATTTCAAGCAACTACAAATTTGGAACGGAACAGAAAAAGTTGAGTCGGTGAGTAAATGGATAGGGCTCTATGGCTTAAATTTATTAGTTTTTACCGGTGATGTGGATTGTAAATAAAAGGTTTGTGATCAAAGTGGACTTCAATCAAATCCTAGTTCAGGAGAATCTTAAATTCACATGAGGAAAAATATCACACATCTTGATTTTGCTTTCATTATGCCCAAAAAGTCCTCAAGTGTCAGCATATCATTATAAAAGAATATGAAGTAGTTTTCTTCAATTCGTAAATTATGTGCATTGCTGAAGGGACATTAAATTCTTTACGTCACTTCTTTAAGTATGTTCTTTATTTGCAGCACTGTGCTGGCATAAGCATATCATTATAAAAGAATATGAAGTAGTTTTCATCAATTCGTAAATTATGCGCATTGCTGAAAGGGACATTAAATTTTTTACGTCACTTCTATAAGTATGTTCTTTATTTGCAGCACTGTGCTGGCATAAACTGCTTGGCTGTATTGAAGCCTCCGGGACCAGATGGGAATGATTACCTCTTCACTGGGAGCCGTGATGGCACACTGAAGAGATGGGCATTGGCTGAAGATGGTGCTACTTTCTCTGCTACATTTGAGTCCCATGTTGATTGGGTACTATTCATTCTCATCCTTGGTCAATTCTGTTGTATGCCTCGTGTTTTTTTTCATCTTCCTTTGTTGGCTTCTGGTAAAAATAGATCTCAGTGGTGTACATTATCTAGATCAACATGTGATCTCTTTTTTGAAAATCATAGCTCATATATTCACGACTTTGGCATCTGTTATATATGTTACGTGCTTCTTAGAAATTGCGTCTGAATGTGTTGTCTGGTCAGGTCAATGATGCAGTTCTTACAGGTGGTAATGCATTAGTTTCTTGCTCCTCAGATTCCACTGTTAAGGTGTGTGCACTTTGTAGTTACGCCTTCGTATATATCAATCTATGCTCATGAATTGATTTGTTGTTGTATTTGGTGATAAAATTAGGTATGGAATTGCTTGTCTGATGGAACATGTGCCAGGACGTTCCGTCAACATTCTGATTATGTCACTTGCCTTGCTGCAGCTCAGAATAATGTAATCTTTTTAGCTTAAACTTTTCCAAATGCTTTGAGTTCCCAGATATGAATCTTCTTTCAAGTTGATAAGTAAATGTTGGTATGATCATTGTTGCCTTACATCAGTTTATGATCCTTCTGTATTAATGCGTTACAGAGCAATGTCGTTGCCTCTGGTGGCCTTGGTGGAGAGGTTTTCATATGGGATCTTGAAGCTGCACTTGCCCCTGTTTCTAAATCAAATGATGCAAATGTAGATGAGTGTTCAGCTATTGTTAATGTTTTGGGGTCTCCAGTGTCTAATACAAGTCTTCGGCCCATCGGCTCAAACAATAACATTTCTCTACATGCCACTCAAAGCCAAGGCTATGCTCCCATTGCGGCAAAAGGCCATAAAGAGTCAGTTTATGCATTGGCCACAAATGACCGAGGAACACTTCTTGTTTCTGGTGGAACTGAGAAGGTGAGTTCTGGATTTTGATTGATCAGTTCTGATTGTTCTTTTTTATTCTAAAGGATCTATACACAGATTACTTTTTGCTCTTTTCCGTTGTTTATTTGCGATGCATGCTTGCCCTTGTGTACTATTTTCTAATACACCAATTTGTAACTTCTCCATTCTGCATGAACTTTTTGTAGGTTGTGCGTGTTTGGGACCCAAGAACTGGTTCTAAAACCATGAAGCTTAAAGGGCACACAGATAATATCAGGGCACTGCTGTTGGATTCTACTGGCAGGTTTGTTGGACGGCTTTGAGATTATTTTTCCAAGGGACATATTTCGGCATTGGAATTCACACTTTATCTTCAATTTTTGTGGTTAGAGTTAATGGACATTGATCAGCTGTGACATAGTCACTCATGTTTAGCTAACGTTAATTCGTTCAACTAATGTGATGGTTATTCAGTAAAGTTTTTTTTGAGAAAACTGGTCATTACCTAGATACTGTTAGTCATTATTCCCCATATTTTGTCTAACTTTAGGTGCTTGTTAAATTCAGATTCTATCATTGTTAACCTATAAAGCACGGACACTCCCAAAAATCACCACGGGCGGTGTCGGGCGCGTTCGGACACGGACACGCCTCCGACACGTGTCGGACATGGCTACCCCGTGTCCCTAATTTTAAAAATAAAAAAGAAATTTGGACACGGCTAGGTCACGGTCCGACACGGCTAGGACACGGCCATGTCACTTTTTATAAGATACTAAAACTTTGGGGGGTCAAATTGTAAATTAAAACTTACCAATTTTCTAAACCTAATAAAAACTTACCAACTTTTTATAAGAAACGGATTTGAACACTGGAGTATTTTTTTTTTTTTTTATATCATGTTTTGGATTGAAAACATGTTTATTGTTATATTTAGTTTATGTTTATATTTTTATTTTGCATTTGTTATTGAAAACATGAATTATTTGCAATATACATAGTTTTACGAAAAAACAAGTAAAATACAAATTTATATATAATATATATAAAATAAAAATTGGACAGCCGTGTCGAAGCTGTGTCGTGTCCTATATTTTTTAAAAAATGCCGTTCCCTGTGTCCGTGTCGCCGTGTCCTCGCCGGTGCATCATAGTTGTTAACTGTACTACCTTTGCTTTTGATTGACATGAAACATGAATTCCATCCACCCCACCCCGTGGCTCCCACAATTATGATACAGAGGAATAATTGGAACAGTATATTATATTCCTATGACTTCTTGGTGGTCCGTGTCTCCGGAAACTAGGCGAGTCGCATCGATGTGATCTATGAGTCATTCTTTCTTCCAGTTAAATTTTCCCTCCGCTACCCAGTGAGGACATCTGGTCCTAAAATATTGTAGTTTCTATGTTTAAGTTATTTTTTGTTTTCAAGTCAAAATGTTATATAACTATATTAGTTTGATCTTATAATTTGCAGATATTGCTTATCCGGGTCCTCTGATTCTATGATCAGGTATGCATATAGTTTACACGTGCAAATAACCACAGAAAGCATTGATGATGACTCAAAGTATACTAAAACTCATGTTCTGCTTCTTGTGGCTTTTAGCTGTTCCATAAAAGATTCTCCTCTGTTACATCATTAAGATTCAACTCCAAATTGTAGTTTCGAACCACCTTCTATTAGATTGGACCAGCTTTCTGAAGAGTTTGGAGTTTTGTGAATTGAGACAAATTATGTACTGCTTTTTAAGCTTTAATTTTTTTAAATAGAAAAAATAAAGAAGTATAAATAAGCCAGATTTCTACTTTGAATAAATTGACTACATGAGAAGTTGATTTGTTTATAAGGCCTTCGCTCCTGGTCTCTTCTTTTTTGGTGGTCATTTCAGTTTTTACTGGTTGATAACAATATCTGTCTATTTTTCACGTGTTGCCAATGCTAGTGAATAAATCTTTATATAAAAGAATTAACTTCTACTTAACTTTTCCTTTTTTTATCTTATATGTAGTAAATATGGGATTTTGCAATTCCATTGATAATATTTGGTCGCATTATTCATGGTTTTGATTATTTTTGCTGAAAATTTCATAGGTTGTGGGATCTTGCTCAGCAGCGATGCATTCATTCCTATGCTGTGCACGCGGACTCCGTCTGGGCACTTGCCAGCACTCCAACATTTGGTCATGTTTATAGTGGTGGAAGAGATCGTTCTGTGAGTGCAGCTCAACAACTTTACCAATATCAATATCTGCATCTTACACTTTTTGCTGCGTTTGCTCATCTTAAAACTAATCTTTATCTGTACTCTTAGTTATATTTGACAGACTTGGCCACAAGAGAAAGTGTATTACTATGTACAAAAGAACATCCTATATCGCAATTAGCATTGCATGATGATGGTATATGGGTTGCCACAACAGATTCTTCAGTACATAGATGGCCAGCTGAAGCGCTTAATCCCCCGAAAGTATTTCAAAGAGGTGGTTCATTTTTAGCTGGCAACTTATCATTTTCAAGGGCAAGGGTTTCACTGGAAGGCTCTACGCCTGTGAGTCAAAGAATTCCTTTCTTTGTGCTTCTAATGCTGAGTTTTTGACTTTTAGTTGTCTAACATAAGAATAATCTTAGCTGAATGTTTTTCCTGGTAAAAAGATATGCTTAACTCCTTTTTTAACCGAGTTAAGAGGAGCAAAATGGACTTTCTTTACGCTTCTTCATTCTTCAATCTTGGACTAAAATATTATCTAGATGCAAAATTCTGCAGTGGGGAACGTAATGTGATTGCTTTCTCCTAGATATAAAGTGGGAAATCGCTTGAAGAACAATCTGCAGATGACAGATTTCATACCAAAATCCTTCCTTCATCATATTATTCTCTTAAATATTTGCTTTTGCGGCATTGCCTATCATCATTCTCAGTTGAAATTTATTGAAGAATTCACGTGTGACCGGAAATTGGCAATATAGTGAATGCAGTTATATGGTTTTATGCGTGATCATATAAAAAGAACTTCATGTTCCTGAATCTCTTTCTTGTTTTAATGTGTTACTGTGGCCTTTATTTCTGGATTTCAATCAATCTTAAGTTACTGTATAAATTTGTCACAATTTCATTCTGGATTGATGCTTTGTTACATCATTCTGTTGGGCCTCTTGTGAAATTAAGTAAGATAATTTGCCAAAGTAAGCAACTGATGTTTTAATATTCATTTAGGTTCCTGTCTATAGAGAACCGTCTCTGAGCATTCGTGGAACTTCAGCAATAGTGCAACATGAGATTTTAAATAATAGAAGACATGTCCTGACTAAGGTAATTTGACACCGTTTCTTGTTTTTACAATTTCCCCATTCACTATTGTTTATCGTCATAATTTTTTTTTTTAAAACTAATTGCTGATGCCCATCTTTTCAAGGACACTGCTGGTACAGTGAAGTTATGGGAAATTACAAGAGGTGTGGTTATTGAAAACTATGGAGAGGTCAGTGATGTGCTTGGGAAGATACATGGAGTTCTCTGCTGATATTATAGCATCATTTTGTGTAGTATAATAATTTTCGACTCTTCTGTAGTTCCCATACTTTCTGACCCTACTTACTTTCTGTTCACAGATTTCATTTGAGAAGAAGAAAGAAGAATTGTTTGAGATGGTATGGCTCACAATCTTCTGTAAGCTATGTCCCATTTTTTCATCCGCATCCTCTGATTTAGGGGTGTAAACGAGCCGAGTTGAACCGAACGAGATGTTGTTCAAGCTTGTTTGAAATACAATCGAGTTTCAAAGTTTCTGTTTGAACTTGTTTGATTAGTAATCGAGCCGAGCTCAAACGAGCTTTAATCGAGCCGAACACGAGTCGAACTCGAGTAGTTTGATTTTTTTGTACATATTTTTATTATTTTTTACTAATCGAGCCGAGCTTCAAAACTTATCAAGCACAAAAAGTTGTTCAAGCTTGGTTTGATAAGTTAACGAACCGAGCTCAAACGAGCTTTTAGTGATTGAGCTCGAGCTGAGTATCGAGTAGTTTGGTTCGTGTTTCACCCCTACTCTGATTCTTTGGGCTTATTCAGGTGAGTATTCCAGCATGGTTCACGGTAGATACAAGGCTTGGGTCTTTATCAGTCCACTTAGACACGCCGCAATCCTTTTCTGCTGAAATGTACTCTGCTGATCTGAGCATTCCGGGGAAACCTGAGGATGACAAGGTATGTTCTGTTATAATTGTCTTCAGATGTTCCCTCTGTACAAACCCGCTGTCTATTGAATTGTTTGTACCCACCTTTAGCATATTGTTAGTTGTGAATATTTACATACTTGTCACGAGTCTAATTATTTCGAACTGACAATGTTTTTCTCCTTATGTTTGCTTCATGTGAGTACTTTTTTACATTTAAAATCAATGTTATTGTTGCCTAGTACAACCTGTCTGATTATTGTGTTTGATGCAGTTGCACCTAGTATTTGCTTAATTGTATCATTTTGATTATGCAAATTAAGCGTTTTTGCACCTTTTTTAGTTGTGATGATAAATTTGATACATAAGCAGAAGATTTTCGAAGTTTTCTTATTTGCTTTTCTTTCTTCCTATAATTGCAAATCAAGCACACTTGACCTATATAAATATCTAGGTTAATTTGGCAAGGGAAACCCTTAAAGGGCTGTTGGCACATTGGTTAACTAGACGAAGGCAGAGATTTGGAGCTCAAATTCCGGCAAATGGAGAAATTCCATCTGGAAAGGATCTATCTACAAGGACTTTAACCCTATCTCGAGTTGAAGGAGATGGTAGTTTGGAGAATGATTATGCAGTGTATCCACCATTTGAATTTTCAGTGGCTTCCCCTCCTTCTATTGTTACTGAAGGCTCTCAAGGAGGTCCATGGAGAAAGAAATCTACTGACCTTGATGGAACTGAAGATGACAAAAACTTCCCATGGTGGGTTCTCGATTGTGTGCTGAATAATCGCCTGCCTCCAAGGGAAAATACCAAGTAATTTCCAGGAAAACTTGCTTCCGTGCTTGCATTCATAAACATATGCTTCTAGAACTTGTTTGCATTATTTTTGTCCTGGGCGAGCTTGGGATTTGGTTAAAAAAGGCAAACAACTTTCTGATGCCTTATAAATTCCGCTTGATTGCTGTACAATAAACTTTACGAAGATGCTCCTTTTCTTTAATAATGTTAGAATACTTGCTTTTGATTTCTAGATATTTTGCTCAATTTATCTGATTCTTGGCCAAAACTAGGTAAGAAGGATTTCTTGAATTAGGTTAAATCTTATCTGGTAATCCTTCTGTAAGTTATCTTACTGAATTCCATTCATAATTGGATTTTACTGAACTTATTTGAATTCTGCTTGCTGTTATCATTTTCTAGCCATTTTGATTCGTCTCATATTTTCATTTTGTGGGTCGGTGAATAAGACATTCTCTTTTTACCACAAAGAAGAACCTCTATTTTTGTCTTTATTTTCCATGTAAATCCATGTAAATTCTATGTAAATTCCATGTAAATTTTCTTTGTTGCAGATGTAGCTTCTATTTGCACCCATGTGAAGGTTCTACTGTGCAGATCCTTACACAAGGAAAGCTCAGCGCTCCTCGCATTTTGAGAATACACAAGGTAAAGTTTTTCAATGGGTAGCTGAAGGTTGGTTTGGCAAAATAGCATAAACACATGCGGGCTTGTTGGCTACCTTTTCATTTTTCAAATGAAAAGAAAGAAGACATTACAATTCTTACAATTGCACCCCCTGTGTGTGTAACAATTCTTACAATTGCACCCCCTGTAAACCTTACAAATAGACCCCCTGAGGGGGTGTGTTTGTAATTAGCAATTAGTGAGGGGAGATTTGTGTAATTACTCCATCATTGAGGGGGTGTGAGTGTAATTATCCCTTAAAATTTTGACATACATACTGGATCTGGATTAGTATCTGAATGCTGGCAATCGGGCATCTAAGGTTTTATGTTGATGGTAATTTTGCATACGATGATACATATAGCTAGCAATTATTCTGAGAAATTCAACTCAATTTTACGTTAACTTCATTCTGATAATTTTAAATTTCATATTGATAAATTCTTTGTTCCAAGTCTTCCAAATAAAGTGAACAATCCTTTTCCACATAAAGAGTAATCTGGCGGATGAAAAACACCCTCTATGTATAGTTTTTTAGATTCCCATCTTTTTAAGGTTTCGACTCCATGCCTATGAAGATTCTTACCAGGTTAAGTACCCAAGAGTGAGATGCCAATACCCAGTGCCTGGAGAATAAAATTTGTATGCAATTCAAAATTTATTTTGGATAAATTAAAAGAGTTGTTTCAAGGTGGAGAAAGCCCCAAGTGCGTGAGAAAATTTCAGTGCGAAAGAATGTTAATAGTGCCTAACAGCAGGTCTTAATCTGATATCCTGCTGCATAGTTTAAATTTCTGTTTTGTTTGTTTTATTGATGTTTTTTTCAATGGAAGTATCTGTAGTAGAAGATGTAACAGCCTGCTCATCAGTTTTATGTTGGTCAACTTTGTTTTTATAGGTTGTCAACTATGTAATAGAAAAGATGGTTCTCGATAAGCCAATGGATAGTACGAGTGTGGATGGAAATTTTGCTCCGAGTATGCCTGGAGGTCAGATTACGCATCCAGTTATGGGGGATGATCCTTTTCGTTCTGGACCGAAACCTTGGCAAAAACTCAAGCCTTCTATAGAGATTTTGTGCAGTAACCAGGCAAGTTTACCTGATCTATTGAGTATTTTCTGTAATAGAGCCACTTATAGCTGACCTAAGGAATTATTTGTCTGCAACTTGATTACATTATGGCTTAGTGGGAGGAAACATCCCTAAATATAAAAACAAATATATATCTTCTAGTAACCATTCCTAAAATAAATACCAAATAAGAAGATTTTGGGACCTCTCTGTTACTGTTTACTTTTTCTCATTTCACTTTTCCTTTTGATCATATCTCGTTTAAATCACTATTATTATTGAACTTTTCCTTATGGTGATACTGTTGTCTGCAACAAAATGTTTTTGAATTGTGTTTTTTCTATTAGGTCATATGAATAAAGTGGTGGTGAAATATTCATGTTTTCTGAGTCGAACTTCTCTTGTTATTTGTTATTCTCCAGGTATTACCTCCAGATGTGAGCTTAGCCACTGTCCGGGCATACATATGGAAGAAACCCGAAGACCTTATCCTTAACTACAGATTGGTGCAGGGCAAGTGATGGAAGAAATTTTGAAGGTGATTCTTCATTCTTGGACGTATAAATCCTTATCTTGTATTCTTTCTCAAGGCATTTCAAAGATTTCCTTTGGCCATTCCGTAATATGCTGTGGTGTTTATAACTTGCTTGATTGAACTTGGCAATTCTAGTTAGACCTCATATTTTCCAAAAATGGGTTGGGTTACCGGCCGAATAACATTGAGTTATACCGCAAGGGTGAAAAAATCTACATAAGAGTGAAAGAGTGGTAATCCCTCTTTTAGTTTTCCAGATACAGAGTGATCATGACAAAAATTAATACTTTAGGGGAAGTCCACAACAAAAAGTAAAAATTCAGAGGTGGTGGGTGCAAATAATTTTTCTACTTCTAATTAATTTTGGTCGCAAATGTCATGTTTGATACATTTGAAGAAGTTTTGAGTGTCAAATTGGTGTACTTAAAAGTTTGAGGTCCAAATCGGTACAGAACTATTAGTTTAAGGGTTAAAAAAATATTTGACCCACGAACATATGAGGAGAAAGGATGATGAAAAAGCAGAATAGTTTTTCATAATTAATCTCAAGATTTAACTCCTCTCTTTCAGGATTTGGCTTGTAGGCTAGTAGAACCATGACAAATAAGTACTTGACGTCATAGTTTCATGTGTTTCTATTGGGGATTCATATGCTTTAATATTACAAGATAATGAAAAACCTGGCGTATATGTGGGTTCTTGTAAGTTAATTTCAGCATATAAATGATTCAGCAACCAAAGAATTGATGCAACCAATTTCTTAACCTGTGAGGTCACGGCAATTGGGTTCTTAATCCAGTTTTTCCGAATGTTTCCTGGACCCGTCAAAAGTTCAACTACTGACCATTTGCCTGTAGAGAATAGTTGGTTTTCTTTGACTAATGCATTTATTATCGAAATTGGTAATAACATTAGTGTTTCTTTATTGGGTGATTACAAGGTTACCATTTATCTGGTTATTATCATCCATTTCTAGAAATGCTGTTCATAACAAGTGTTAGCTTTGAAAGAACATGTGTAGTTTTTCCATGAGTAAATTACATAAATCCCTGCGTGAGACTCTAATTACAAAAACCACTTTTGAGGTTTGAGAAATGTTAGTGATAGCATGTTAAAATTTCACTCACGGTCGGTACAAAATAGATTACAATTTCACCCCTTTTTTTGAGGAGTTGAGTTGTCAGGATTTGACAAGGGTGTCTTTGCAATTTGCAAAACCTCAGGGAACTTGTGGTAATTACTCAATAACTGAGGGAATGTGCATGTAATTATTCCTTATTTCACAGTGCGGTATTTGTCTGTTTTTGTGCATCACTCATTCTATTTAAACATGGGAATATTAACGAATTTCAATATTTTTCATACTCGCTATTTTTGAGAACTAAAATACAAACCGATTTGATTCACCATCTATGTTGATTACCTGTGCAGGGCGGATATGGTTTATGGTTGTGACGTTATTTATGCATGTAAATACTTGGGAGTTTTGTGCAACTTCACAGGATGATTGGTCCATTCTAAAACTTATCCGACCTGTCCATTAAATCTGGGGAAACCAAGCAGTTGCTCAAAGGTTAAGCAAAATCGAAGTTCGTAGAGAATGCCAACGGTTATTTTATCTGTTTGGATGACTAACTTATTATTGAGCCTTCTGGAATGTTGCAATGCGCTAAACTCGTATTTATGTGGCGCAGAGGGGTAGTTTTGTCAAGTCGCGTTTGGTGACTTCTCTAGTAGCCAGTCAGAGGTGCACAAGGATTTGTATGTATTAGAAGGTGAATAAATTTAAGATGAAATAATATCCCTTCACCAATCAAGTTGGTATTTTTGTTTATCATCTGAGTTTCAATTTTATATTTTATCCTCTTGGTTCATCAAGAAGTTATCATTTCCTATGTACACTGTTGCTGGAAATGCTGGCTAAGATTTTTGCTATTTCTTAGGTAAAATGCTGATTATGCGGTTTTTACTTTTCCCTACATCTTCGCATGGTTTGTGAAACGAACGAGTACTAGGGGGCGTTTTTTATATTTAGGTATTACAGATTTATTTTATGTTACCCACTTTGATGACATCCAACTGTGTATGTATATTATTGGATATGTATATGCTAATGTCATAAAGTAAAATGATGATATCATCATATATAATCCAACGATTTGCAACCCACTTGATTGCATATTCACTTGGGTTGGGTGATATGGAATGAGTAGGTATTACCGGGTATCAGCAATCAAAAGATGCCAAAACGAAATTCGAAATTGTTGGTAGCAAGTTATGTATTGGTTGAATCGAAGGGTAGAAGTCTAAAACACTAGGACTTATTCCCCCACCCCACCCAAAAAAAATTGAATTATTGTAGATGCTTCTGCCAATAAATGTAGATCAAAGTTTCACTTTTTGTTTTTCGAGTTTTCAAATCTAACAATGGGTGTTTTGGATTTACCACGAACCCCCTTAAATTTACCACCCTTAATTCTTATGTCACCCCCTTAATTCTAATGTCACCCAAACTTGCCATGCATCTATTGTTGATCCATTTGTTGATCATTCAAAATTCTGTATTACATACATAGATGTACGATAAATATATATACAAGTGTTTAAAATATGGATTAAGATAAGGAGAGACATAACTGTAAATAATTCTATTTTGTAAATTCAACTAAATTAATCCTAGTTCTCCATCAGCTCCACCCGATCAAAATCAAATCATCTGGAAAATGGCCCACTCACCTTTTTAACAAGGCAAAAAGCATTTTTTTCTTTACTGTACAATTGTTGTTTAGTTCAATTGGAATCCACTCCAAGCCAGCTTGTCCATGCATGGATCATTGTAAAAGATCTTTTGGTGCTTTCTCCAAAGAACAAACCCAAAAACAAAAACCCACCATGTTCATAGTGACTACTCCAAGAAGACATTTTATTTGTGATAATTGAAAAGGTTAAATAAGGTATAATTTATAGTGACTACTCCAATAACGGAACTTAACCGTTCTAGGACATTTATTTCGATAAAACTCGTTGAGACATATAACTCAACTTGATCATCGCAGCTCCACCAACGCACTAAAAAATAAGTCACAAGCCCCACCGGATCAAGCATTATATTTGGCATTTGTCAGCCCATAATGCACCCACATAAAGTGGTGACCCCTGTTTCCTCAGTGAGGCTCGAACTCTTCACATTCAAATGAAAAACTAAGGACTTAATTGCTAGACCACCGTGCTGGTGACATTCTCAATGACAATTGATCTAACTTGAAACATTATCTTCCCTAAAATGAGAAGAAAGGTGAACTTCGTAGGAACTATTTCAATAAAGAGAACCTAAAAGCACAAAACATTTCTTTCGGTAAAGATCGTTGGGACTTTGATCACTGCAGCCTACCAACATTAAGAATAAGTATTAGTCCTCACTACTGAATCCAATATTATAGGCTGACGACAATGCATACATATAAAATAACGAGTTCCACGTTTTAAGTGAGGCTCAAACTCGTGATATTCAAGTGAAGGTTTAGAGACTTAACTACTACGTAGGCCACCGTCCTGCTAGTATTTGAGAGAATTTGATCTAAATTGTGATGTTTTCTTCCTAAAAAAGATGAGACGAAACCCTCATCTGAAAACCTCAATCAAGAATTGGACAAAATTTTGTGAACAAGAATGAGTTTAATTGCCATGTGACTAGCGGATTACTACAAGGAAATAGAATTATTACAGCAGAAGTGAAGTGAACCTAGGATGAAAGAAAGGCTTTCACCTGTAAAAGCCCATCAATCAGTTTGTAATAGGGACAGAGTTCAGTATCTGCCAAACTGGCCCAAGTCAAGGTATGAACAGTCGTTTTCGTTGTTGCCCAAGTAGTAGGACAAGTTTTCGAATCCAAAGATGTCAGTCTGATTGGCTGTTTAGACTAGCCCCACTTTTGGGGCTTTTGTTTTGTATTTATTCACATATATTATGAGTGATACTCGGCGGCTCTTGAGACATGGGATCTCGGGTGATCTTCACATCATCTCAGAACCGCAGATTCCGGGAGCCCCCAAATATAACTCCTTATATTAGTGTCATCCTTTATGTAATTATTTATAGGGTCTATCGTCGTCGTGAGGTGTTTAAATTGGTTCGGACTCATTTTTTTTATGACACGAAGGTTCTAGACTTAAATTACATGTAAATACTAGTCTGTGAATCAATCATTTCAATTGTGACGAGGCTCTAGGCTTGAATTACGTATCTGTCAAATAATTCATTTATTGACGGTTTGGTTGAACCTGAGTCATCCATCATACAAATAACTTATCATTATAATATGACTGATCAATTAACTAAGAAAATAAGCAATAACATGACAAATGCAATCACGCTTATTATATAATTAGTTCATAGAATGTCGTGAGGGAAGTCTGATTTGATGAATGTTGTAGTTTTGGCTTGCGCCATTTTATAAATTTAGTCGCATTTTGGTTGTTATTTCGTTCATTATTAACTGAACTATGTGTGTGTTTACTATGTGTATGTTCTGTTAAATGACCACCTAATAGAAAACATTAAATTGTGTTAAAGAAGAAATATATTTAATATTAATTATTTTGAACGACGCCCCGGCACGCACAAGTAATATTGTTTCTTGAAGCCTAGATTTGAAATTCTTTTTCATAATGGGTGACATTAGGATTTGAATTCATTACCTTTTACTTGCACTTTGGATCATTTGTTCCAATTTTGCGAATTTTTGTATTTCATTTATACTCTAATTAAGGGTATGTATTTCACAAGTGGATATTCAAAAAAACACATATCGTATATGATGGGTTTGTGGAAATTGATTGATATAAATTATTGAGAAAAATTAATGGAGTCAAAAGAGAAGCCAAAATATAGTTCCGGGATGATCAAAGGGGGCTTGTCCGAGTCAACAGAGGTTTGACCACGGGTCAATGCGGGGTTGATTGCGGGATTGGAAGCTTGTAGCGAGGAATTGTTGTTTCCTATCTGGTTTTGGCTTGGATTTGGTAATCGACTTGTATTGAGATTGTTTCCTAATTGTCTTGGAATAAAATTGTGTTTTCTATTTTTTAAAAAGTTTAGTTTTCAAGTGTATCATGTCTTCCACTCTATAAATATGGGCTTGTACATTGTAATTGATGATTGACTCCAAGAAATAAAGATGTAGATCTAGTGTTGACCCGTGAATGTAAGTTGTTTACCGAACCACATTAAAACCTTGTGTCATCTTATATACTTAGAATTTAATTCTTGTTATGATGCCATCCCTAACAATATATTTGGTATGTGTATACGATATCAAGTCTAAGATGGAATACTAAATCAGAACAGAAGATTGAAACTATTTAACTTGGTGTGACCATGATAATATATCGAGTGCAATTCAAATATTGTATTGCAAAATAGTGTTTCATCTCATATTTCACTCACCTATACATGCACGTAATGTGTATAAGAAAATTTCAAATTATAAAATTAGCTATACACACTTGTCGTGCATAGAGAAAATGAAATACAAGACTATTTTGGAATAGAAACAATAAAATGTATTGAGTACTGCTCATCTTGTCTAAATAACTTAAAATATTAAGAGAAATATTTCTTATATTTAGTTATCGCTAATTAACATCTCGTAACATTTGATGTCGTGAGTTCTAATCTTTGTCAGACTATTTTGTCATGCCAAATTGAGAAGACCTATCACTAGACCAGATGAAAATATGAATTAATAGAACTAGTACAAACAAATTGACACGGACCCAACTCATAAAACCCTACCAAGAAAAATATGTCACAAAATGTCGTATGTATTTTACACGCATACTACACTTTCCTTGTATATATTCCAGCTCTCGAAATGTCTCTTTCTAGAATTTTACTCATCAAGACTTTGTGCAAGTGATAGCTACGGATGATGGTACACGACGTTCTTTATAAGCTTTGATTATGATTGAGCTTCGAAGCCCACGTTGTATGGTCTATACTATGTTACATATGATTGCCAACTTGATTGCAGCTATATTCTATATTGTAATAAAAATTCATAATCATATATATATAGGAATATTAGAGCTTCATTTGCTACAATATAAAGTCGCATTATTTATCTTTGGACTAATATGTTGTTTTGATTTTCGTACATTAATTTGTTCATTTCGGTTGAAAAAAATCGATAAAATTATTTTACTGTTATACTTCAAAATTAATCAAGGCAATAACTTTTTCTCCCCGTAATTCTTTCTCGTTTAAATCAAGCTTTAATCAATTTATGTAAAATAAATAAAACTAATAAATAAAACTGAGCTTTAATCAATTAAGGACCATCAGAGGTGGGTGGGGGGGGGGGATCCCTCAACTTTGAGAAAATAATTTTATGTTTTGACCCCCTTTTTTTTTTTTTTGGTATTAGTCCCTTGAATCTCAAATCCCGACTCCATTCTTGAGGACCATATGGAGGGGACTAACAAATTTCAACACACACAACAACGAGAAAGTAAACAAATGTGTGTGTATATATGTATGTGTAACAAAGGTGTAATAATATGTAAATATATTATATATAGTTGATCATGAGTATTAACGTGTGTGATATTAGACAATTAAAGATGGTCCAAAACTATTCTACGTCTCATTGGGTACACATATATATGAGACAAATTTAATTAGTTTAACATGTCGCTCTTACACATACTTGTGGTTGGCATTGGGCAAAAAATGAGTCGAACAAAGAAGCTTGTTAAGTAGCTATTCTTTCCAAATAATGTTATACCAGAAAAGACGATATAAAGGGAACATACCTAGAAGGTTGGAACGAAGTGTCATGTCAATAGAAAATTGGGGAGGCTACATTGATAATTCTACGGTGGATTGAAACCACAGGAATCAATTCTTACTTAAAATTATTTAATTAAAGTGATTGAGATAATTTTTATCATCGCAATCCTGCAGACCGGTATGATGCCCACACTTCTAAGTGGTAATTATAATTATTTATATATACTTTTTATTTTAATTTGAAGAACTGAGTTTGGTTAAATTATACCTTAGTGTCATATTTTAATTGTTACATAGAAATACGTGATATTATTGTGCTCCAACCAATCTTATTGGATATTTTATTATTAGAATTTTTGTAATCGTCATTATTAAAGTTAGCCGGCAAATAGATTCTTCGATTTGGGGTTAATATGAAATTCTATAAAGCTTTGGGGATAAAACTGAGATTACTAAAAAGGACTAAACTGTACGTTTCATAATGTTTTGGGGTCAAGGTGAAAATACTGAAAGGTTGCAGGACTAATTTGTAATATTACTAAAGTTCATAAATCAAAGAAATCAGAATTAAGTGGGGGTGACGCCTTATTAATTGATGCCATTCCCTGGCTTGAGAACATGTCACCTTCAACTACTTGAAAATGTCCTATACAAAAGATATATATATATATATATATATATAAACACTAATAGTAGCCCTTCTTCATTTTGGACGTCAGGTACGCATCTTTCTTCCATTTCCTTAATTCTGTATGGTGTTCTTAATTTATTACTATTTGTAGTTAATGACTTGTTAGTGAGTAGTTGTTGAGAGTTGAGTTAGTTTGCTCGTTATAAGTAGCCAATAGTTCTTATAAATATGTCATTTGTGGAGGGGACATCCTAACTTTATACGTTCTTTCTCCTTTAATGTTTGAACTTGTGATCTGTTATGTGTCTTGCTAGTTTATATATGGTGTATGCTGCGATAGTGATGTTAGAGGAAAAGAGAGAAGTCAAGACAAAAGAAAATAAAGAAAAAGAAAAGAGAAAATGTAGATACGACGGAAAAGAAAGTAAGGAAAAGGGGAAATGAAACAGGTTTTAACTAATTGCCCATTATTTTAAATTAGGGATAATTACACTCACACTCCCACAATGATGGAATAATTACACAAATCTTCCCTCGCTAATTGATAATTACAAACACACCCTCAGAGGGTCTATTTGTAAGGATTACAGGGGGCGCAATTATAAGAATTATTATACACAGGGGGCGCAATTATAAGAATTATTATACACAGGGGGTGCAATTTTAAGAAATATTTAACATGAGGGGGTGTGTTTGTAATTATCAATTAGTGAAAAGAGATTTGTGTAATTACCCTGAGGGGTGTGAGTGTAATTATCCCTTTAAATTATTATCATTGAATTACTCCGTTCTCTTATTTAATAAAAATTGATTTAGGTAATTGCTTACCAATTAACTACTAGCAAGTTACCTTTTGATTGTGCAAATGATATTTTACAATGAAATTCTAGATGTTAACCTGCTACTGTAAATGATATGTTTTATTAACTGATTATTAACTGATCCTTCAAAATTGAAGGGATTAATTACCCATCAGTTAGTTCCAATGAAATATGTCATTGTAGGAATATAATTAATGGTTATTAATTTGATTGAATGGAATGATCTAGTGCTACATTATATATACTTCCTCTTGACTAGTACTGTAATATAACATTATAGGTTGATATTCAAATGATCTAAGTCGTATTTCGTTAGAGCTACAACACGGACCAGTCGAGGTTCGGATAGGATCCGATTCGGAGATCAGTAGATTATAGACTGCACTCTAATGAAGAGCTGCCTATGTACCTCTAAATGGGATCAAGGCTAACGTAGTTCAAATTAAATAAAGGGTCTTAACATAAACCTCGTAATCTATAAGTGGGTCTACTCAGGATTTAGGTCGAAGCTCGTAGCTCGGAGTTACAGTGAAGTTAGTAATGAATTTAGTTAATAGTAATTGCCTCTATATTTGAGCACTCATGGATATATTTATAGGTGACACCGTGTACGGATATGTGGATAACATGTGCATTTGTCCAGATTGAGACACGTGGAAAGATCGGACAATGTATATAGATCAGGTCATGGCTCGGGTCGTGCCCGACCTGGAAACAGAGCGCGGATCTTCCTCCTGTGATGGGCCGGACTTCGATTTTGGATTCCCTTTTACATTTGGGCCTTGAGATTTAATTCCTTGGGCCTTTTTTGTATATATTGAAATTATATGCCCAAATTTGGGCATATCATCTAGTCCCCCACTTCGTAGTGCAGTAGAGAACGAGATGTTAGTCGAGGTTGATATTGAGCTAAGAAGTATAGTCATATGAAGCTTGTTTCTGGCAGTTGGATTATTGCTTTTAACACGCGTGAATTAATAGAAAAATAAATTTATGGTGGCGTAATTTTCTGACATGTCAGCGAATAAAGTTGCACCTTTCCAATGTGAGCAATGATGGCGTCTTTTCACCCCATCCGAGGATTTGTACCATCACTTCATCTCAGCCATCCGATTATGCCACGTGTATTCAGATTAGTGCACCACGTCGGTACCTTGTTTTCCTATGAATAGATGAGTTTTTATCCTCATTTCACTTTTCGTCCTTTGTCAATATTACAGTCCATCAACTTTTTTCTCTTGATTAAAGAGAGAGTAAACTCGTGTCTGAGGCATCCGTCAACTCATACCTCGTCTGTCTCTTTTAGGTATTCCTTCTCTGCCTCTATTAATTATTTTATTATTTTTCAACTTATGGAGCCTATTTTTTTTTTTTTGGTTGCAATGGGGGGACTTATGGAGCCTATTAGTAATAGGGATTTTTTATTTGTTAATAATGAAGCTCCCGACACTAATTCGACTTCTGACGTCATGGATTTATTTCAAGAGATCGAAGAAATCACATCAAATGACGAGCATACAAAATTTTTAAATCTTAGCTCGTCGTTAGATGGTCAGTCGGATTCTTCTTCTAAAACTCAAAGTGATAATAATGACGACGGTGATAGTGATGATACTGTTGCAGATAGTAATAATAATGATGATAATAATGCTAACCCCGTTGAAGAACGAGGTGTAGAAGACGAAGATGATGTAGATAGTGAAGGTAGTGTAGGTTTACATGCAAATTTACTTGTCCATAGGAGAAACTTAGCTAAATGGACCAGGGTTAGATCGTCTTTAAACGAGGCATCAGTGGTGGATATTAGAGTTAGGTATCACATCCCCGATGATTATAAAATTATCATTCCCGGTGAAAATGATAGGCTTTATCGACCTCCTTCCCATTATAGATGTTTTCATATTGCTCATCTTATATCTGGCCTCAGGTTCCCCCTTCATCCTTGTTATATAGAGATTCTAAATCGACCTAGACTTAGTCCTACACAACTATTTCCCAATTCGTATAGGCTTATTGCCTCCTTTATCGTAGTGATGCTAGGATTAGATCAACCCACTAACTTCGTCAATTTCTGGAACTTATATAAGTTATGTCGAGGTTCGAAACTTGAGGTGAGGGTTTCTTTTATGTTTCACCTCGTAGAAACCATAGGTATCTAAACGTTACTACTTCATCATTCGGAGAGTGGAAAGACAAATATTTTTTGATAGCCAAGCCTAATTTCGAACCTTGGGGGTGTCTCGCCATTGGCGACTTACTATGCCACAGATCGTAGATGTAGGTAATCCATCTTGGGGATCCACATTTATGCGCGATAAATTCGATAATTTCAAAACTTGATTCAAGACTGCTGACTTAATCCAAGAATCAGTTTTTGTTCGGTGTGGACTGAGTCATGCCACTATTCCCGCTTTTTTTGGATCTCTTGGTAAGTGGATTTGATTTCCGCATTACTTCATCTATTTATTATCTCTTTTGCTCATTTGGTAATGACTAGCTATGGATGACCGTGAAGCTGGGATGTTGGGGCGGCTCATACAGCAAAGGAAAAAGGTGACTCGAAGGGCAAGAGAAAGGCCAAAGAAAAGAGGAAAGCTGAGGTGACGCTCGTTCCTCGTGGGAGTGTACGAGGTGAAGTTCGTATTGATAGTATTTTGCCTCCTAAGTCCCCAGCTAGTGGAGGACAAGCTTCTCAAGGTTCACGAGGTAATCAGATTCCTTCTTCTCCCCTTGGGAATGTTGTTGTCATCGAGAATCTTGAGAGCTTGGCTGGTGTGGAAGTAGCTATTGAGGCGTTTAAAGTTAACGTCGGCTCGACGAGGAAGACAACTGACCATGCTTGGAAAGACAGCTCTTCAGATTGTCCATCGTCTATTCCTGATGCCAATTATCAGGAATTAGATTGTCACGAAGCGTTGGTACTTCGTTATAAGATAGACTGTGCTAAAAAACAATGGTCAAGTGTAAGAGAAGAAATTGATCCATCTCGTTCTATGCTTAATCCCGATTGGCGGGTATACAGGGATTCGAGTCTTCATGATCATCCCAAAAATGCCATTGCCTCAGAACTCTACAACAGTATTTTGTTGCCTCGTGATAAGGCCGCTTTAATGGATATGCCTCATTCCGAGGTAGAGAATGTTGGTAGAGGATGTTGGTGGTTAATGACTTATGAAGGTAAATTTAATTATGCTTAGTTATACTTCGTATTGTATTTAGAGGAATGCATTTTTAACGATGTATCATTTCTTTTAGGTGGCGTTGCATATGCATCAACTCGCTTTGTCAAACTCCTACTGGAAGGAGGAGAAGTCAAAAGTGTTGGAGTGGTTCAATAAGTACAAGGAGAAGGTCGAAATTGAAATAAGAGAAGCCAAATAGACTCTGATGAAGGTTCATAAGGAATGGGATGACGCTTTGGGTATCATCAAAGCAGAGAGAGAGAGATATGCCCATCAGTTAGTCGATTTAGAGCAAAGGTAAAGAAGTCTGAACTCGCTGCTCAGTCAGTTTTCAACGATGGCCGTGAGGCCGGGAGGGTAGACTTCGTGACCTCACACGAGTATTACAAGTTGATGAAAGAACAAAGACTGACTGGAGCTCGAGATTTCCTAACTTCAACAGCCTTCCGCAAACTGATGATCTCAAAGGCTGACGACGATATGGTAGACGATTTTAATAAATCCATTGACTATCTTGTTAAAGAAAGACAATTGCCTGGAGACTTTGATTTTGAGGCTTTTAGTCAGTTTGCTTTCCAACCAAGACTTCGTCCCTCAATATCTCGTGCTCCATCTCGTCAGACATTCATTGATTACACTGAGTTTATGCATTTAGCCGAACGCGACAATGAAGTGGAGGAAGAGGAGGATAAAGATGAAGTAAACGAAGATGAGGCACAAGATAAAGGTGTTACGAATGAAGAAGTTAACAACGAAGGAGGCGATGGTGGGGAAGCAGGTGGAAAATGATTTCACCGAAGTAGTTTTTTCTTTTGAAAATAATTATTGGTGTTTTATCTCGTTTTTTGTCATCAAACAATTATTGGTGTGTTGGGTTATTATGCATCGTATGTGATGCGGAATTGTGAATTGTCATACCTTTTGTAGATATAGTTATTATGCATCGTATGTGATGCAGGTTATAAGTCATACCTTTTGTGAGTTCCGATGCTCAAAGACATTTCGTATCTAATATTATTGTAAACTGTTGCCTCATATTTTTGATATTTCATTTTGGTTATCAAAATATTCTCCTCTGGTAAGCATCGCATTTTCAATGCACTTGGATATGGTTGTTGTATTATTTATGCATTTCATATCTGCTTAGTTCGAGTATTTCATCGCATAACAAGTGTGAGAACCAGTTTCTTTCAGTTTGTAATGATCGAGGCAAATGAATAGATTAAGTGTAATTAATATCCTATTCTTGCTGTATGTAAGAATTAATCAGTATCTTACAACTCGATTTTTAATCATCAGAAAGTTGATAGTTCATAGTATTTGAACGTTCCTTGTACATTCTCCATCCAATAAATCACATATATTACATCTAGTCATTATTAGAGATGTTCTTTGACGATTCATACGCAATATAAATATATAAGACAATTCTCATAGTATTTTGACGACATCTTCGATTCATACTATGTAATTCGATGATTGAAATGGATCAAAATGTACGATTTCATTTAGTATTGGCATAATTGCTTGGGTCGTACATCGCTGCCAAAATGTATTACATAGTAATTATCACATACAATGTTTACGCGTAGAATTTCCTGAGATTGTGCATGTTCCATGGACGAGGTAGCTCTTTACCGTCCATATCTCATAGCCTATAAGTACCACGTTTGGTTATCTCTACAACTGTAAAAGGTCCCTCCCAATTTGCATCTAGCTTCCCAACATGTTTTGACATTTCTACCTTTTTTAGCACCAGATCTCCTACTTGGAAATTTCTCAGCTTAAGATTTTTGTTATAAGCTCAAGCCATTGCACTTTTTTGCATGAGAATCATTGCATATGCGGTCTCTTTTTTTCTTCAATAACATCCAGCTCAAAGTATTGCTCTCCCGTATTTTGGTTGAGGTTCACAGATTCACCATATGATGTGACACAATGTGTCATTAGCCCAATTTCAGCTGGGATAACTGCCTATGAACCATAAACTAAGCAAAACGGTGATTCTCCAGTGGAACTTCGTGGCGTAGATCGATAGGGACACCCGGGAGCTCGTCAACCCAATTGCCTTTCTTACCTTCAATCCTTGAAGAAGGATTCTGTTGCATACCTCGGTTTGGCCATTGGCTTGTGGATTTTCCACTGCAGTGAAGCGTTGTTGAATTTTCATTTCCGTGCACCAGTTTGTCACTACTTTCCCGTTGAACTGAGTGCCATTATTCGACATGAGGACTCGAGGTACACCGAATTGACACACAATATTTTTTCGGAGAAATTTCATAACTTCAGCTTTAGTGATTTTTGCGACTGCTTCTACTTTGATGCACTTTGTGAAGTGTTCCACTGCAACGATGATGAATTTACGTTGTCCCGTCGCTGGTGGGAAAGGTCCCAAAATGTCGATTCCCCATTGATCAAATGGGGTAAGCAACGTTAATTGGTTCCATCGCAACGGTGTGTTGATGAGATAGGTTTGCATGTAATTGACATTCCTTGCATCGTTTGCGAAGCTTGTAGGATCGTGCACTAGGGTAGGCTAAAAGTAGCCTTGTCTCAAGATCTTTGTGCTAAAGCTCGACCTCCAAAGTGATTTCCACAACTACCTTCATGAACTTCTTGCATCACATATTGTGCTTGAGATGAAGCTAGACATTGAAGCAGTGGACCTGCTGAGGATCGTTTGTATAACTCGTTATCAACAATTGTAAATCTTACAGCTCAATACATCAATCTTCGTGCTTCATTTCGATCTTCAGGGTCTTTCCTTCTTTTAAATATTCTTTTATCTCATCTTTCCAAGAATTTTCTTCATCCAACATCATTACGCTGATCGATTCGTCTTTCAATATTTCAGGGCGTTCTGAAGTAAAAAGTGTTACTTGCCTGCTTTTCACTCCCGTGATTGCATTGGCAAATTTGGATAGGGGCATCAACTCGATCATTCTCCTCTTGGGGTACCTGGTTCAAGGCTAATTTATCGATGCTCAGTTAGCATTGTCAATATATTGAATTAATATTGATACATATCTATATTATTTGTTATTTGCATTATGTATTATGATTTTAAACTGGTTAAAGGTTAATTTATCGAAGCTGCCCATGAGACTCTTCACTCGTTGCAAGTACTTGCACATCTTTTTCTCCTTAGCCTCGTAGGTGCCATTGATTTGGTTTGCCACGAGTCGGTGAAAGCATTCAAATTTTTCACATCTAACTTTTTTGCCATGTTTAAGCCTACAATTAAAGCTTCAAATTCGGCTTCGTTGTTTGTCATATCTAAATCAAGTTTGATGGCGAACTCATGGTCATTTTCGTGTGGATCTTGAAGTCAAACTCCTGCTCTACCACGCTGAGACATAGACGAACCATCTGTATGTAAAAACCATTGGTTAGCAATTGAGGTGTTTACATCATTTTCGGACAATGATGGCATCTGAACTAAGAAGTCAACCATGATTTGTGCCTTGACCGATGTACGAGGTCGATATTCAATTGAGAACTCACCCAATTCAACAGCCCACTTGATGAGTCTTCTCGATGCATCGGGCTTAGCCAAAATTTGCTTCAAGGGTTGATTCGTGAGAACCACGATGTGATGTGATTGGAAGTATGGATGTAATTTCTTGGTTGTGGTAATCAACGCAAGTGCCCACTTTTCTATCATCATGTAGTTCTTTTCTGCTCCTTATAGCATCTTGCTCACGTAGTAGACCGGACGATGCTCCTATTCAACTTCACGGGCTAGTACTGCACTAATAGCTTCCTCGAAAATTTCCAAGTATATAAGGAGGTCCTCACCTAAGACTGGCTTCGTCAAGAGAGGTGGAGAAGTCAAATACATTTTTAGCTCAAGAAAAGCTTCTTCACATTCTTCAGTCCATTTAAAGTTTTTTATGTTTCGGAGGATCTTGAAGAAGTGTAATCCTTTATCTGCACTTCGCGAGATGAATCTGTTTAGACTGGCCATACGACCTGTTAGCCTCTGAACATCCTTCACTGTTCGAGGTGAAGACATGTCTAGGATAGCTCAATTTTTTTTTGGATTAACTTCAATACCTTGTTGATTGACCATGAACCCTAGGAACTTTCCTCCTGTTATACCAAATGTGCATTTATGTGGGTTGAGTTTCATGCCATATTTGTTCATAATTTCAAAAGATCATTTCAGATGACTCAAATGATCGTAATCCTAAGTGCTTTTTACCAGCATATCATCGACGTATACTTCCATGGTTCTTTCGATCTCATTTTTGAACATCATGTTACGAGCCTTTGGTACGTATCCCCTGAATTTCTAAGGCCAAAAGGCATGACCTTGTAACAGTATACACCTTTCGAGGTGATGAACGAGGTTTTTCTTGATCATCTCCTGCCATCATTATCTGGTTAAACCCTTGGTAAGCGTCCATCATGCTTAGCAGCGAGCACCCGACCTTGGAATTTACCAGCAGATCGATTCGAGGCAAGGGATAATGATCCCTGGGGCATGCCTTGTTAAGGTCAAGGAAATCGGTACACATGCGCCATTTGCCATGAGCCTTTGGTACTAACACCATGTTGGTTAACCATTCGGAGAAATGGATCTCGTTGATGTATCCAACATCGAGAAGCTTATTCACCTCGGTGTCGATTATAGCATTACGATCTGGACTAAAATTCCTTTTCTTTTACTTGACTGGTTTTGCTTCTGGATCGATATTGAGTCGATGCACGATGACTTCTAGACTTATGCCTTTGAAATTCGAGGCTATCCAAGCAAAAATGTCCTTGTTTTCTCTCAAAAAGTTTATTCATCATGATTTCAAGGCTTGGTCTATTTGTGAGCTAACTCGTGTTGTTTTTTCGGGGTCGTCAGGTGCTAGTTCAATTACCTTGTGATCTGATGGCTTGATGCGCTTTTCCTCCATTTTTTGTTTCTTGCTTGGGTTTGGATCATAGTTCGAAATATTTATGGTAGAAGCCAACTTCTTCGTCCTCACTGGTTTCTTTTTTGTAGAACTTCGTTTCAACGAAGTAGTATAGCACTCTCGTGCCATCTCTTGGTTACATCTAACTTGTTCGACCCCTGCCTTTATTTAAAACTTCTTTTTCAGATGAGGCATAGATACCACAACTCCAAATAAATTTAAGCCGGGTCGTCCCAATATTACATTGTATGCAAATTGAGCATCTACAACGAGGAACCTAATCATCTCTGTTTTCCTCATGGGTTCGTCACCCAACGAGGCAGGGAGATCAATTGTTCCAATCGGAGTGATCTTAGAACCTCTGAATCCAACTAGTGGGTAGTTACTGAGCAAAGTTGCCTCATGTCGAAGTTCATCTTTCGAAGTACACTTAGAAGCATGATATTGGCCGAGCTGCTATTGTCGACAAGTACTTTGTACATCGCAAAATTTGTAATATCCATTTTAATTACCATTGGGTCGTCCTGTGGACCCACCACACCCTCGTAATCCTCATCACCGAAGCTTATTCGTTCACGCTTCGAATGCATGGTCATGACATGCAATGTTTAAGATTGTTGTTCACGTGTCTTTAATTCTCGCGTATATCTCTTTCAAGCATTTTGTGAATCTTCATTGGTGGGACCACCAGCTATTGTGATAATTTCTCCATGAAGAGGTAAATTGTTGTGCGCATTGTTCTCTTCCTTAGGGTTTTGATCTCAACATTCGTCATGTCGTCTGTTGTCCTTACGACCTCGATTGTCATAATCATCTCTTCGTCAATAATTATCCCTGCCACGATCTCTAGAGCGACTTTAATCTCTTCGACCTTGTTGTTCCGGAGATTTAGGCGCTTCCTGCCTCTCTCGAGCTTTATGGTCGATGAATTGTTGCAAATATCCTTGCTTAATTAATCTCTTGACCTCATCTTTTAATTGAAAACATTCCTTGGTGTCGTGGCCTGTATGTTTATGGAACCTACAATATTTGATTGGATTTTATTTTGCTCTTTCCTTCATGGGTCGTGGCCATATCAGCGTATCTTTGTTTTCGATGGCCAGTAAAGCTTGCCCCCTCGATGTATTTAGCGGTGTATAATTCTCGAACCTTGTATACTGAGGTCTGTCGTGCTTGTCCAGACGATCGCTTCTCAAACTTTGATTCTTCTCTTGAGCTTTGTCTTTCAATTATTTCTGGATTCTCCGTTCTTCCCTTTTGAGTTCGTCCATCTCCTCTGCATAAATGTACTTCTGAGCTATCACCATGAGTTCTTCCATATAAGATTGGCGATCTCTGATTAGGAAATAGTCCCATTTTGAAGGCATTTATCATCAAATTGATTTTTATCTCATTAACATCTAATGCTTCACTGTTAAAACGATCAACGAAGGATCGTAAGTTCTCATCCTTTTTTTTGCCTTATACTAAACAAGTGGGCCACAGATTTGGCATACTTTTGCTTGCTAGTGAAGTGATATTCAAATTTACGCATGAATTGTATGTAGTCCACGATGCATCCCGTGGGCAGATGTGTAAACCATTCTTGGGCTCCACCCGTAAAGGGTCTTTAAAAAGATTCTACTGTTCAGTGCATCTGACAAGTTATGCATTGTCATTTGGTTTTCATATGCAACAATGTGCTGCTTAGGATCTATCGACCCATCATACTTCGGTAGATCGATAATGCGGAAATTTCCCAAAGACTCTGACAAGATTTCTTCACAAAAGGGAGAGTTTCTCCTTTGTAGGGCTGAGACAGGTCGAAAGACTCTCTTCATTGTATTAGGTGATTCATTCACCTCTTCATTTATAGCATTTTTTGCCTTCTCCCCCTCATGAAGTGAACGGGTGCGGCTTTCAATCTCCTCTTCGAAGTTTTGCCCTCGATCTTCCCTGCATGCCTTGTTGTCTTGGGTTTTCTTAGCCCTATCCATCGTAGGAATGGACTTTTGGAATAACCTACGAGGCGTAACAGGATCGGGATTAACTTGTATAGTCCATAGTCGGAGCGTTTGCCAAATACTCTTGTAGAGCTTTTTGAGTGCATTCTTGAATTCTTTGCTGGAATTGCTCATGTGTCATTGTTATGATGGGTTCATCACCCCTTTCATAGCCCGGAGGTGGATCTACCTCGGGATTTAGCGTATGAGGTGCTTCTTCATTTTGAAGTCCTTTGTTTCGGCGGTTGCTTGATTCCTCTATTTCTTGAATTCGATCATACATCGAAACTAAGTAGACGTTTCCACAGACGGCGCCAACTGATCTAGGTTGTATTTTGTTAGAGCAACAACATGGACCAGTCGAGGTTCGGGTAAGACCCGACTCGGAGATTAGTAGATTATAGACTGCACTTTAATGAAGAGCTGTCTACGTACCTCTAAATGGGATCAAGTCTAACATATTTCAAATTAAATAAAGGGTCTTAACATAAACATCGTAATTTATAAGTGGGTCTACTCAGGATTTAGGTCAAAGCTCGTAGCTCGGAGCTACAGTGAAGTTAGTAATGAATTTAGTGAATAGTAATTGCCTGTGTAATTTGAGCACTTGTGTATATATTTATAGGTGACACCGCGTACGGATATGTGGATGACATGTGCATTTGTCCAGATTGGGACACGTGGAAAGATTGGACGACATATATAGATCGGGTCATGGCTCGGGTCGTGGGCGACCTAGAAACATAGCGCGAATCTTCCTCTTGTGATGGGCGGACTTCGATTTTGGATTCTTTTTTACATTTGGGCCTTGAGATTTAATTCCTTGGGCCTTTTTAGTATATATTGAAATTATATGCCCAAATTTGGGCATATCATAGAGATTTTTGTGACATATGTGCTAAACGTATAAGTAACCATTAAAGAACTTCAGAATCACACGATTAGTTTAGAGAAGGATTGTACCAGAGTAGGAATTGTATTTCTTTGTGAGTGCTTTATTTATTAGTTTATTTTGTTATGCAATTTTTAATGTCATTGTCATTCATATGGACACGATTATAGCATAAATGTAATCCATATAAATTGTTAAACATGCTTATGTGATATGATTTATATGTTGTATCCTATCATGAACTTGTGATTAAGATAATGTGTTCTTTGAAATTTGATATGTAACCTTTTATATCTATGTGAAACGTGTTATACGTTATTCGATGCATCAATGTGAAAGTGGATGTGATATTCATGTATTCAATTTGCAATGTGGATTCTGATAACTTTATGGAGTTAAGTGCTACACCGTGATCACTATGTTGTGTTGTTGAGGATGCTCCGGTGCTTCATGTGAAATAACGTTGAGACCCACCTCTAGATTCCATATGAGTATGTCAGGGTGCCACTTATTTTTATATCTATTCATATCGTCATTATATTTGTTCGAGTGCGGGTTTGGAGGCATTTCAAATTGTTTCATTGTTATAAACGATTTTGGTATATTAATTTGATCTTTCCGATATTGGTTATTAGGCTCTGGGCTAGATGGTTCGCGGGGTTAGCTGGCTAGCATCAGGTTGCTAGTAGATTGGCTTCGCCGTCTAGTGCCAACTTAGGGTGTCCATTCATGGGCGGGATGGAGGTTTCCTGTGCCTGTGATCGACACAACCATGTACCTAGGCATGACCAGTTCATTTGTTCTGTAAGGTCGCTCCTTGCAAATGGCGGATAAGGTAGTAAACGTTTTGTTGTGAGCCATAAGGTGGTTTATCTGATCTGATTCCGATTTGTGCCTGATTTGATATTAACATACTATTTACAAACTTTTTGTTTGTACATAACTGTGTTTTTATTGATTGGATTATTTAATGATTGTTATGTTCTACTTGCATGAATCGTGCATCACGAAAGTAATATTATTATGTCCATTCATAACACCGCATATGTACACACTGGCGTTTACCAGGCTTAGTAACTCATCACTCATGTCTCCCCTTCCCTAGGCAAAGATGAGATAGATTGAATGATAGATGAGCTTTGATGATATAACATCAAGACAACCAACCTTATCCTTTCAAAAGTCATGATCTTTTGAACCCAAAGTTTTCCAGATAAAAGGTGACGTGATAGATTAGCTGGTTGTGATTAGATAAAACTAGATTGATGGAATGAAAGGTCGTGTCTTGTTTCACTAGTGGTCTTGTGTTTCAATTGTAGTAGAACTCTAAACTAGATTATTGAACTATTGGATTTTGTTAAATTTATGCGAGTTGAGATTTTAAATAATTATAATAGTAGGCAAGTGAATGGGATGGGGGCATGCCAACCTGTTATATAGGTAGAATGGTTCTGTTGGTCTCGATCCACCCAATAGTTATCTAACCATATGAGTCCTCTGCATGTAGGGCTGAGATACATATCAAACAAATTGATACATGACTTGAAATTGATGGATAAAAAATTGTTTGAGCTTGGTTAATTTAATATAAGAACCCAAAATTTTTCATTTATTTTTGTTCGATAAGATTCAAAGTTCAGCTCATCTCGAGCCTGATTAGTTAAAAATGATGAGATATGTGTCAAAGGATCAAGTTATTCGAGTTCGACGCGTGTGTTCAATAAGCACTATCATTAGCAACAAAATCAAGCTCAAAACAAGTTCGAAAAATAATTTGTTCGACTCATTTCAGTTACATCCCACTCACATGATTATTTAAAGTTATATGATGTAAATTAAAACAAAATATACATTCACATCTAACCCAGTAAAATCCATATTATTTTTCAAGATAGAATCAAGGGTTCGTTCGAACCTACTTTTTCTACAATGAAACGTAAAGGAAACACACACAATGTCTTAATGTCACCAACACAAAACTAAAGGTTAGGTATATACAATTGTCTAAATCCTCTATATCAATTTATTTTTCATCATTTATGATGATGTATAAAAAACGAAGGACTAGATCTAAGAAATTACAATGCAAAAAAGGCGGGATCCGAGAACGAACGATCGTCAAAGGTTGGATCCGAGGATAACCGGAGATTTGTGACAACCCGCAAAAAAGAACCTCGGGGTCGTTCCCTGGGGTAGGCCCTCTGATGCTTCAGTTAGAACTTGTGAGTTGGCGGATTTGAAAGTGAAAGATTGGAAAAAAAAGAATCCCTTACCTGGAGCCGAGGTCTCTTATTTATATCACGTTAGACCTTAGATTTACCCTAGATACGGAAAAGGACTCCTTGGGAGGTTGGGATCCTTAGTTAAGTTGAGTCAACCCAAGAGACCTTGGCCAAATTAGAAGACCTTAGCCTTTAGCCCCTCGACTTAATTGTAATTGGTGCACACCTATCAAATTCAGGTGACGCCATGTGTCACTTGATAAAATTACGAAATTACTCCTCATCACTTGCCCCCCACTTCTAGAGCACGAATAAAAATTACACTCTAGAAGTACTCAAAATTTTATCACGATTTTGCATGCGATATCTATACCGCGCTATAGAATCTCTTTTGTCCTTTAGTGGGACTTCCATCTATAAAAACCTCCTCAAGTAAATTCTCTTCATTTACCATTTTACTCTTGTAAATTCTTGGAGAGGGAGAGGTAGAAAAATAGATGTTCCATTGCTGAGGTATACTCCTTGGAGAATTTAAGGTGGTGCCGAGCTCCAGACGTTCGTAGTCCTTGGCTAAAAGGTTTGTCATTTTCTCCAAACAAGCTTCGAAATGATATTTCTATCCTTAGCATGATTTAACTACCAAGGTCTATAATTTCTTCATTTTTCTCTGTGTATAATACACATCATGCCTACATGTAGAAAAATAAATCTTCATACTTTAATGCCGAAGTTGCCAAGGTCTACTTAGCAATGTCTTTAGAATTTTCGGTCCTTAGCTTTTTCATGGCAATGTCCTTAGAATTTTCAGTCCTTAGCTTCTTCATGACCTCCTTTGCATGGTAAAGTAGTTTAGTGCCCTTAACATGTCTTGGTAGATAACTTTTCTTTGTAATTTTCCTTAGAGAAGAATTCGTCCAAGGAGTCCTTTGCCAAGCAAAGGACTTCCACTTTAATCTCTTTTTTATCCAAGATGTCCAAGGTCTTGTCCTTAGCAAATAAAACACCTTGACTTAATTATTTGGCTAAGACCTTTTGGTTGGATTTTACTAAAGATCCATACCTCCCAAGGAGTCCTTTTCCGTATCTAGGTTAAATCCGAGGTCTAACGTGATATAAATAGGAGACCTCGGCTCCAGGTAAGGGATTCATTTTTTTCGATCTTTCACTTTTAAATTCGCCATTTCTCAAGTTCTAACTTAAGCATCAGAGGGCCTACCCTTGGGGACAACGTTCTGTTTTGCAAGTTATCACAAATCGCCGGTTATCCTCGGATCCAACCTCTGACGATCGTTCATCCTCGGATCCCGCCTTTTTTGCATTGTAAGTCCTTGGATTTAGTCCTTCATTTTTTTATACATCATCAGTTCAAGTGATGAGGAGTAATTTCGTAATTTTATCAAGTGACACGTGGTGTCTCTTGAATTTGACAAGTGTGCACCAATTACAATTAAGTCAAGGGGCTAAAAGCTAAGGTCTTCTAATTTGGCCAAGGTCTCTTGGGTTGACTCAACTTAATTAAGGATCCCAACCTCCCAAGGAGTCCTTTTCCGTATCTAGGATAAATCCGAGGTCTAACGTGATATAAGTAGAAGACCTCGGCTCTAGGTAAGGGATTCTGTTTTTTCGATCTTTCACTTTCAAATCCGCCATCTCCCAAGTTCTATCTTAAGCATCGGAGGGCCTACCTCTGGGGACGACCCTGGGGTTCTGATTTACAGGTTGTCACAAATCGTCGGTTATCCTTGTTAGTATGCATTTTATGCATATTTTTCATATATTTCCTTTATTCTTTTATTGGTATTTAAGTTTAAATGATAGATATTTAATATGATTTTTATTTTGATAGGTGAAATTTCAAAGAAGAAGAAAAAGGAAGAAAAAGATGGAGAAAAAGAAGAAAGGATGGAAGAACACGTTTTTTTTTTACATAAGAAGTGGAGGAGAAAATCCTATTTTTTAGGAGTTTTATTTGTATTTTCCTTATTCCATTAGAATTAGAGTTTTATTTAGTTAGGAGTCTTTTAGCTAGGCATAGATAATTAGATTTGTTGGAATTTTATTCTCTCTCTCTCTCTCCTACACATTTATATTACACGTTATATTCAAGGGAGAAGAAGAAAAATTCTACATTTTGTTCCATTGAAGATGTATTGCTACAAGGATGCCTCTGTTCGCGCAGCTATAAGGGCGGTACAGTAATACGCCCAAGAACATCCGTCGCGAGCATCAGTCAGCAGGGGACAAGACCCCCAAGTAAGAAACCGTCATGAGGCTCCCCAACCTTAGGAGAAGGCGCCGCAAGATCCGCCCCCTCCATCTGGTCGCAAGGGTTTGGAGCCTCGCGAGAAGAGTCGCCCCTATCGAGGAGCGCCTCACCAATCTCTTCGCTGAGGTCATGAATCCTTGACTCCCGGTGGGATTGGCTCGAGACGATCCAATTCAACCGTCAATGGGGCAGCAAGGGAGAGAGAGGAGAACAGCGTGGTCTCATCGCATAAGAGGCCACCTAGAGGAAGAGATATAAAGATAACACCTCCTCGATCTCCTTGTCGGGGACAAGCTTCTCTGACCTCTGAGAAGGCTTTGTCGAGGCAGGATGGTCATCGTAGGCACACCCCTCGCCCCGCAGTGAGCTCGGAGAACGTCGGGAGATATGCAGTTGGTGCCACTGGCCGTGGCTCCTTCGAAAAGATCTCTGTTCTGCATAGCAATTCTGGCAGAATCATTATCGCCCGGGTTGAAGATACCCCTCCTGAACGAGTATGAAGAAGTGGGAGACCCCCAAGAACACATTGACAAGTTCAACGCAAAGGCTGATATGTACGACATCAGTGACGCAGCTTACTGTAAGATCTTTCAGACCACCCTCTCAGGAAAGGCCCTGAGCCGGTTCAACCGACTGCCTGCCGGAACTATCACCGGCTTTGAGCAGCTAGCTGAGCGCTTCTTTAATCATTTCTCCATGAACAAGAAGTATCCTAAGACAACATCTTTCCTATTCACGATGGTTCAGAAGAAGGAGAAGTCCTTGAGAGAGTGCAACGCTTCTCTAACGCGGTATCAGAAGTGCCGCACGTGAATCATGAGCTATTGTCTGGAATTATACAAAGGAATCTACGCAATGGTAGGTTCAAGGAGTCAATCGCTAGAAAGCCCCCGTCAACTATGGAAGAGTTGTTGGCAAGAGCTGAGAAGCATATAAGAATTGAAGAGACTATCGGTCCACTCGAGAGTGAGGGCGGTAGCACTAAAGAAGCCAAAAAGGAAGTATGGCAACAAAGATCCCACTGACAAAGGGAAGCTAGCCGCCATCAACATAGTCTCGCTCGAAGAGACTCTCTTGGGGGCCAGGGTCCAAGCATCCCAAGGACTCCCACTAAGTAGCAGTGCCCCGGCAATCGAGCCAGACGTAATGGTATGTGACTCCCAGGGTCCGACTAATGGATGAGCCCTGTGAGGTATTGAAAGGTAAAACTCTACTCTATCCCTTAATTCAATTAAAAGACAACATCATGTTGGCCACGAGCCAAGTGTTGAAATTTTATTTACTTTAAGTTTTGAGGTGCCTAAGTGCACCCAAGAACGTTATATGTTTGAGATGCCCACGTACATCCCCTTAGTTTATTTCGGATCATAGATGATTGAATATTTTTATTGAAGTGCTGGCGAGCACCTCCCTTCATTTCTTTTATGATGAATGTTACCTAGGCATGAAAGCATGCGAACTTGATTAGCAGGTAGACTACTACCCCTAGGTGATTATAGAACGCCTAGAACAAATGCCCCTCAGACATATCTCATCCGACAGAGGCTATCACTTAGTTTATTTTAGTAGTTAGATATACAACTGTTAGAGTATATGCCCTCGAATGCCATAAAGATGATAGATTTATAGGGCATAAACATTGTAACTAAACTATGGTTTTTCTATTAATATAAGGCAGTTGATTGTTGTTTTCTTATAGGCATTTATAAGGTGTGAATAAACAACGTAAAGTCCTTGATGACAAGGCGAACCTTCTACCTCCTATGGGATAGGAGGAAAGGCACTAGAATGGTTTGACACTTGACATCTAAAAGGGTTCGCAAGTCTAAGAAATATTGATTGGGCATCAATAGTGAATAAAGACTTGTATGATGTAAGTTTCGACAGAGAAAGTGTCAGTCGTACACTATGGAAATGGTAGTGGGAACTTATATCATAGACGTGTCAGTTGGACTGATATGTTCGAACACGGCTCACATCAGTTCATCACATGGGTATTCACTCATTGACGGTCAATGATGAAACTGATAAGTAGTTATAGGTACGTGTGAACCTCTGACCTGAGAAATCGAGTTGAAGATGTACTTGTGACATCAAGTCTGTCATTAGAGTAGTTAGATTCAAATCACCTGTTGGTGGAATCGACCTCGAAGTGCGACTTGATGGGCAAGTAGCATTGTTAACTGATTTGCAATATGGAATTTATTCTCTCATAAGTGAATGAGTAAAATATCCTATGCGATCATGAATAAGTGAAGATGAAAGTCTTTGGCCAAAGCATTTAAATACCTCGACTTATTATGAGTTTAGGCATATGGTCAAGTTATATGAGTTTGACTTTAAGCCATAACTCTTACTTGACTAGGATATAAGAATAAAAAGTTTATACACGTACGGTATTCACGACGTAAATGTTTGGAATGATCCTATTCATTCGTTCTCAATTGGGTTACGGTGTGAGCCACGAGACTGGCTAGGTGTCACTCACACCCCTTTGGATTCCTCCCAATTGCCTTTTGAGACGAACCTAAAGAGTCGCGCTTAAAGGAAGTGCAAAAGGAAAAATATGGGAAAAAGACTTGAGAAAAATTCACGGCATTGGATGCCGTAATTAATTAATTAATTATTGGATAATTTAATTAATTAATTAAATTAATGAGTTAATTAATTTCTTGGAGAAATTGAATTATAAATTAATTAGGAATTGAATTAATTGGATTATCAATTTATTTATGAGATAAATAAATTATCCGATTAATTAATTAGCAAGCAAAACGAAAGCCCGAAGGCTTCCGAGCCCACTAAGGGGCGGCCAAATAGACGCCCAAATAGGGCTCTTGCATGCTAGTGTTATTGTTTCATAATGATATAAATATATTGTTAGGAATTTCATGTTAGAAGTTTTGATGATGACAATTAAGTTTTTGTTAGACCTCAAAAAAGTTGTAAGTTTATTTTCGTAGAAAACTTGTATAGGCTTTGAAGCGTTAGATTTGTAATAGATTTATTAGGCTTTGTTATCTTACTTTAGAGTGTTAGGCAAAATAGTCTTAGGCTGAGCGTCTGATGATTTCTGAGTGAGTTTATCAGTGGTAAAGTTCGAAGACTCAAGCGCCTGATCTCAGAAGATAGATACAATCTCCAAGCGTCCACTTTGGCCAGCTATATCAAGCGTTACCTTATGGGACAGAAGTGATTTCACCTGAATTTACTTCTAAGTCCAGAAGGAGTTTAATGCAAATATTCTCAAAGCATTAAATACCAACGGGTATTAATTTCAAATGCATTAAATGTTGATAAGAGCATTTAATATGATAAGCAATGTCAGACGTACGGAGAAGCCACCCTATTGGACTGTCAACTATCTCAGACTGCAGCACCAACTTTCGTGCAGCAGATTTTCAGGAAAAAGGACAAAAGCTGTTCACTCGCGAAAGTGAGAGAC
The DNA here is from genome assembly GCA_019426215.1 of Buddleja alternifolia. Classification (NCBI taxonomy): domain Eukaryota; kingdom Viridiplantae; phylum Streptophyta; class Magnoliopsida; order Lamiales; family Scrophulariaceae; genus Buddleja; species Buddleja alternifolia. The sequence continues at coordinate 4,575,989 of CM033405.1, forward strand.
ACGCGCCAGTGCATGTGTCAAACGGACACTTTCTCCAAGAATACCTATAAATAGGACTTCAACAACAAACAAAAAAAAAAGCAACAATTTTATCAAAGCCAAATTGCTGTTGCATTAAAATCTCATTCCTTAAATTCTCAGAAAAGCCAGAAACTTCAAGAAACATCCAAATTGCTTTTCTTATATTCCTGAGACAGTCAACAAATATCTCAAACATTCCTTTTGAAGAAACCAGATTCCTACTGAGATATTACCAAGTTGTTTGAACTTCATCAAAATCAAACAAACCTTTTAGAAAATCCCATCCAAGCCTCGCGATCTGTGTGAAGTCGAAGTTGGATACTTGCATCATTTCTGGGTGAAAGAAGCAAGAGGGTTGAAGTGATTTGAAGCAGAAATCTGTGTGATCAAGGAGCTCAAGTCATCGACATCCATCTCTCCCTAATTTGTAGAAGATTCTGTGTGATTCTTTGAGAATCATTTTAGTGGATTGCCTCCAAGTGCAAAGGAGAAGAAGGACGTAGTTGGGATTACACCACCCAACGAACCTTACAAATATTGTGTTATTTACTTTTCAGTCATTTCATTCATCTATCATATCATTGCATAAGTAAAACACAATCAAAAGCTAAGCACCTAAGAAACATCTTGTGACGCTAAAACTTTCAAAGAGAAGACTCCAAAATCATTCCGCTGTGCTAACCCTGATTAAAAGAACTGAACGCTTAACCTACAAGGTCAAAGTATTCAATTCCTGAAGTCTAAGTTAACTTTATAAAACAGTCTTCATTAGACGCTTCACAAAGTCTCAAATATCTTATGTGAACGCTAAGGTGAAGCGTCACACTCTTCAAGCGCCTATCATTTCAAGCGTCCAAATACGTTTAATACGAAATCTTTTTAAGTCGAAAAAGACTTAAGGGTCTATTCAACCCCCCCCCCTTCTAGACCCTTTCGTATGCCACTTGGGACCAACAAGTGGTATCAGAGCGGTTAATTTTGAAATTTTAAAATTTCCAAGCATAACTGCTTGTTTAGATCTTTTTCTTTCAAAATCTAGTTGCTTTTTAAAGCTTAGATATGGCATTTGCTAAAGTTCCCAAATTGACAGAATCAAATTTTGACACATGGAAAGTCAAAGCATTTACGTATTTATGTTCATGCGATGATGACATGTGCGATATTATTTCAGATGGGCCAATCAAAATATACAAAGTTATCACAAGAGCGCCTGGAGCCACAGAAGAAACCCCTGATGGTTACGTTGAAAAACCAAAACAAGAATGGTCTCCAGATGAGCGTCGAAGAGCTAACTTGGACAATGTTGGTCGCAACGCTCTGTATACGGCTATTGGTGATAATGATAACTTATTCAATAAAATCAAATCTTGCAAAACGACTAAAGAAATATGGGATAAGCTGGCTACAATCTGTGGTGGTTCAGCTCAAATCAAAGAAAACAAACTTTCCATTGCTAAGGAAAAGTTTAACGGATTTAAGATGCTACCCAATGAAACACTAGAGCAATTGGATATAAGATTCACAGCTCTTGTTACAGAACTTACGTCATTGGGAATGGACTTACAGAATCGAGAAATGGTGGTTAAGATCTTTAGAAGTCTACCAAGTAAATTCTTGATGAAGACAACAGCTATGAGAGAATCAAACATGCTGGATCTCTTAACTCCAGAAGACGCCTTTTCAGAGATAAAAGCTTTTGAGTTCGAGTTGAACTCTGCTAGTGACATTGTGAGTAATCCAGTGATTGAATCTGGAGCGCTCATTGCATCAATCAAAGGCAAATCGGGTAACAAAGGAAAGAATTCGGACATTAATGAGGAAGAAGAGTTGGCTTTGCTGAATAGATTCAGGAAGTTCTTGAGATATGAAAAGAAAGGAAAAGGTCCTAATAGTCAAGGACAAAGTTCATATCAAGCGCCTTCTCCCATACAACAACAGTTTCAAGCGCCTCAATATTCTGTTCCTTTACCTCAAGCGCCTGCTCAATATCAAGCGTCTACTCAAAATCTCCCAGCTCCAGTGGTTTCAAAACCACACACTGCAAGGCTAACAAGTGAACAAAAAATGAAAACCAATCTTTGTTATAATTGCAGGAAACCGGGGCACTACCAGGTAAATTGTCCCTATCCAAATGTATCCAAGCCCTCAAGGCAGGATTACTTGGATAGAAACCAATTCAGGAGCAACCTTCGACAACAAGGTTTGCTTGCGGAATCAGAACCAGCATCAGCACCTGAAGATTTAGAATCATCAGACGAAAGTAGTGATGATGATGAGCCGATAGATGACTCAGCGCTCATATGTCTCATGGCCAGAGATGATGAAGCGTCCCCTGAGGTAATCAATGAATTATCAATTCCTCTTTCTTATGATGAATTACTTGACAAAGTCAAAGAATATTACAATGAATGTCAAGAAGCTGCCAAAATATATCAAAATGATCTCGCTATTATTTCATCACTCAAAACGATAAAGTAACGCTCAGAGCAGAGTTGCAAATTCAGCAACAGTGCATTGAGAAAAACCAATCGCTTGAGAGTGAAGTTATTCAATTGAGAGGTGATCTTGATATAATAGTCAAGAGAGAAGCTGATCTGATGGCTAGACTTGCCAAGTCAGAACAGCTCATCTCATCGTTGTCCAAAGCATCCAGAAAGCTCGACAATGTGACTGAAATAACAAGGTTGTTTGGAGAAAAGACCGGTTTAGGATGCAATGAATTCGGTAAACAACCAAACAAACCTAATGTTACGGCAAACAACAAAGGAAAGGGTGTTTTCTTTGTTGAGAAAGGTTCACAAGGTCAAACTCAAAATGAACCAAGGGACAATGGTAAGAGGCCAAATGAGAAAGTCAAAACTAACTCAGACAAGGGTAAGGCTAAAGCAAATGATCCACAAAGACAGACTCATCCAAACGCTCAAAAAGCTATGGATAAATCTAGTCACTGTGAATCAAGCGCTAAGCGTCTAGCACCAAACGTGCAACCCAAGCCAGAGCCAAGGAAATACCAGCGTCGATATCCAAAACAGTCAAGATCATATTATCGATACTATGATAATTATGATTATGACTATTATTATAATCGTGGATATTATTATACATCCAAAAATTACACACAGCACAAGGTGAAACCCAAAAAGGCCAATATTCCTACTATGAAGACAAGGCAAATTTGGGTTCCTAAAGTTCTAATTAACACTAACAAGGATACTAATGTTGAAGGACCCAAGCAACAATGGGTACCTAAACAGAAATAGAACTTCCCTTTTGATTGCAGGTACCTAGAGCTAAAGTCAATACATCTGTTTGGTATTTTGATAGTGGATCGTCAAGGCACATGACAGGTTCCAAAGATCTTCTGATCAACTATCAAGCTGCCAATGGTCCTCAGGTTGTATTTGGTGATAACTCCAAAGGTAAAACCAAAGGTATAGGTACTGTGCATAGGGGGAACATCATGATAAGTGATGTTTATTTTGTTGAGGGTCTAAAGCACAATTTATTAAGCATAAGTCAATTCTGCGATAAAGGCTTTGAAGTCATATTCTCAAGTGACTATTGCTATATAAACGACGCTAAGACTAAATCTACTAAACTAAAAGGAAAAAGGAATAACAACGTATATTTGGTAGATTGGGGTTCAACACTTGATAACAACCCAACATGCTTTGTTGCTAAAAATGAATCTAAAATGGGTTGGTTATGGCATAGAAAAATGAATCACCTCAACTTTAAGACAATCTCTCAGCTTATAAGTCAAAATCTTGTAGAGGGATTGCCAAATGGACCATTTCATAAGGATCGCCTCTGTGACGCTTGTCAAATGGGTAAACAAGTTAAATCATCTTTCAAGAGAAAACCTCATCTATCTACTTCTAGAATACTTGAACTACTTCACATGGATTTGTTTGGACCTGTTCAAACAATCAGTGTAAGCGGTAAAAAGTATACTTTAGTGGTAGTAGACGATTTCTCTAGATTTACTTGGGTGGAATTTCTTTCATCCAAAGATGAAACATGTGACAAGTTAACAGCGCTTATTCGGCAACTTCAAACATTGAAAAATCTTAAGGTTGCAAGAATAAGAAGCGATCACGGTACTGAGTTTACTAACAAGGTTGTTGAGAAGTTTTGTGCAGAAAATGGAATACATCATGAGTATTCAGCTCCCAGAACTCCCCAACAAAATGGTGTTGCTGAGCGCCGGAACCGAACGCTTAAGGAAGCCGCTAGGACTATGTTAGCTGAATCCAAGCTTGCTCCTAGATTTTGGGCCGAAGCGATCAACACTGCTTGTTACACTCAAAATCGATGCATGATCAACAAACAGCATGGAAAACTCCATATGAACTGTGGAAAGGACGTAAGCCAAATATTTCATACTTTCACGTCTTTGGTTCTAAATGTTTTATCCATAATAATGGATCCCAAAGCCTAAAGACTTTTGATCCTAAAGCGGATGAAGGAATCTTTCTAGGCTACGCCAAAAATGGAAAGAATTTTCGCATTCTCAATAAGATCAAATCGAAGGTTGAGGAATCTATTCATGTTGTGTTTGATGATACTAACCAAGAGCCGAGTAAGGTAAATGTAAATGATGTAGGAGTTGAAGATCTATGTCATCAAGCGTCCAAAATTACTATTGATGAAGATACTGACGATGATGATGAGATCTCAGTGCCTCCTCCTAAGAATACTCGTGAAATCAATCTAAATTATCATGTAAGAAATTCGGATGATCATGAAAAGAATGATCATCAAGAGCAAAGAAGGAATCGTGAACTTGAAGCGCCAACGCAGGAGAATGGTCAAGCGAATGATTCTCAAGCGCCTGTTCATTCTCAAAACCCCTTTCAAACAGATAGACTATGGTTACGTGACCATCCACCTGAGCAAATCATTGGAGATATTGAAGCACCAGTTAGAACTAGAGCCGCTACATTTAATGAGGCTATGTTCGCAAGCTTTCTATCTCAAATGGAACCTAAGAAAGTGGATGAAGCGTTAAGTGATCCAAGTTGGATTGAAGCTATGCAAGAAGAGCTCAATCAGTTTGAGCGAAATAAAGTTTGGATGCTAGTACCAAGACCAACTCATCAAGGAGTTATTGGAACTAGATGGGTATATAGAAACAAGATGGATGAGGACGGCATTGTTGTAAGAAACAAGGCCAGACTCGTAGCTCAAGGATACTGCCAAGAGGAGGGCATTGACTTTGATGAGACTTACGCTCCTGTTGCTCGTCTTGAAGCAATCCGCATGTTTCTAGCGTACGCAGCGTTTAACAAGTTTACAGTATTTCAAATGGACGTAAAGAGTGCCTTCCTGAATGGTAAACTCCAAGAAGAAGTGTATGTGGAGCAACCTCCAGGATTCATCAACAATCATGGTAAGGGTATGGTTTACAAGCTCGAAAAGCACTTTATGGGCTTAAGCAAGCACCTCGAGCATGGTATGACACTCTCTCTATCTTTCTTATTGGTAAAGGTTTTTCAAAAGGCAGCGTTGACACAACGTTATTTAAAATTACCAATGATGAAGATATTCTCTTAGTTCAAATTTACGTTGATGACATTATATTTGGTTCTACTAATAAGCGTCTGTGTGAGAAATTTTCGAAAATGATGCAAGAACAATTTGAAATGAGCATGATGGGTGAATTAACCTTCTTCTTAGGACTACAAGTTAAACAACTCCCTAATGGCATATTTATCAACCAAGCTAAATATACACGAGATATGATTAAGAAATTTGGTATGGAAAATGCATCATATTCAAAAATTCCAATGAGCCAAACGCTTAAGTTAGATAAAGATGAAAGTGGAAAGAAAGTTGATATCACTAATTATAGAGGTATCATAGGATCACTTCTTTATCTCACTGCCAGTAGACCTGATATTATGTTTTCGGTATGTATGTGTGCACGATTCCAAGCTGATCCTAAAGAGTCACACTTGACTGCTGCCAAGAAAATCCTTAAATACCTAAAAGGCACACAACATGTGGGCTTATGGTATCCCAGGGATTCTCCTTTTGAACTAATCGGTTACTCAGATGCAGATTTTGCAGGTTGCAAAATAGATCGTAAAAGCACTAGTGGTACTTGTCAATTCTTAGGTGATAGGTTAGTTTCATGGCATAGCAAGAAACAACAATCCATAGCTACCTCCACAGCCGAAGCTGAGTATGTAGCTGCAGGAAGTTGTTGTGCACAAGTTCTATGGATGAGGCAACAACTTAGAGATTACGGAACAATCTTAGGACCAACTCCCATTCATTGTGATAACCAAAGCGCTTTAGCCATGACTCAAAACCCTGTTCTTCATTCAAGAACCAAACACATTGACATTAGATACCATTTCCTTCGTGACCACGTTCAAAAGAAAGATATCTCCATGCACTTCATTGGAACTGACAAACAACTGGCAGATATCTTCACCAAAGCACTCAATGAACAACGTTTTCTCACTTTGAGAAGTGAACTAGGTATGATTGATTTAAACGCTTGATCATGAAGCATCATATTTTATTAGGCATATAATTTAGGGGGAATCCACTTAAGTTATATCTCACAATATTCTTTAAAAAAAAAAAAAAAAAATTATTTTTACTTGATCATAACTGTAAGCGTCAATGATAAAAAATTTTCAGATGCATAATCATCAACGCTCAGCTCTATGTTTGCATAAAATATTGAATGCTCAAAATATTGAAAAGTCTTTTGACTTCAAGCGTCCATTTTATCAGCTAAGCGCTGAATAGTTTATCAAAAATTTATAAAATATTTTCGTTACAAGCCATGCATAAAATTTTCAAACTTCTTTCAAGGTCGTGGGTAGACTCAAAGGTCTATTTTGTACTCTACTCACACGCCTCTATCACATCAAACTGGCGGGTACTCAAATTTTTTAAAAATGACGGTTCAGAGATAGCACGTGTTTGTGTACGTGTCAGTGTACAAACATGCGCGTGTGTTACACTCTGAAAATACCAAACGTTAATTTTCTTTAACTCGGATGTCAAATCTTTATATATGAGAATTACCAAATGTAACTTCTCTCTTTTACACAAAACTCGCGTCCGCAGTTAATAAATTATGGCTAAGATTCAACAGTTATTACACGTGTTTAAATCCTACTCAGACTACAAACACAAGTTTCAAACTCTTTACTGTGTCATTTAAAACACAAACTCTGCAGAAAAAGTAACTTACTTTCTATTCACGCATATCTGCAAATCTCTCTTTATCTCTCTCAATACAACAGAAAATCTCAGTCCATCTTCTTCGTTTAAACAAAAAAAATGGCACCAAAGAAATCATCATCTACTTCTGCTGAAATTACCATCAAGGTAACTGAAGGTCTTGTTGTCGACTGGAAATTTCTATATGAACAAACTCAGATCAACCTGACGGACATAATGGACATGGTCGTCCAAGCTGGGCTCAAACCTTCTTAACCCAATACTCTTATATGTTTCCTACTGAAGTTGAAACTTTCTGGAAGACTGCTACACTTTCAGAGGACAAGAAGTCCATCTCTTGTCAAATTCCCTTCTCCAAGAAGGAGTCTCCAAAGGAATTCATCCTATCTGCTTCCACCATTGCCAAGAACTTCAATTTGCCTAATGAGGGTGAGGCACTGGATTCTGTTACGTTGAAACAAATTAAGGAAGCATGGGCAATCATGAGTGCGTACGACGACGTTCCTTACACTCAGTACTTCGAGAAGAAAGACCTGGTGTCCAAATAACGGTTATTGGCTGATTTCTGCAGCAAGATCATAGAATGCCGCGTGGGAACCTTTGATAAGGTAAATCCTGTTCAATTTCAGATGATGGTTGCTATACTCTTCAACATCAAAATCAACTGGAGTGAGTACATCTTCGGACGGTTTCGGGACAGTCTAAGCGCTTCAAATAAGCCTTATGGACTCATCCTGAGTGACATCTTGTTTAAATCGAATTGTGTGTACTCGTCTGGACTTCCGTTGAATAAGTCCAAGTTGTTGGGAAAAAAAGGATTCTGACCAATATGTTCAATCCTCCAAAAGTCAGTGGTGCGGCTAGACCCTATTCTGAGCGGCTGGAAAGAACGCCAACTGCTTGCTCAAAAGGCTGAGAGACCAGTGCCAGAGGAAGCTGTGAAGCGTCCAGCAGCAACGAAGAAGAGAGCCCCCAGAAAACCCAAAGTTAAAATTGCCGTCCCCTCTCAAAAGATTGAGAGGAAACTGATGAGGATGCCGAGGACAAGTTGCCTCTCAAAAGACGAAAGCTGGAAGGGATCATTAAGCAAATAGACTTTGAAGAACAGCTGCTGATCCTCCCGCTCCTCCGGCTAAACTAGTTGAAGGAGTCAAACATTAAGAAAATCTTTAAGCGTTCCAGGGGACTAGCAAGCGTCAAGTACTCCTGAAGAGCCTGAGACAGTTGAGCCAAGCGCTCAAGTCGTCGTTGAGCCAAGCGCTCACAGATGTTGCAGTTGAGCCAAGCGCTCAAGTCGTCGTTGAGCCAAGCGCTCAAGATGTTGCTGTTGAGCCAAGCGCTCAAGTTGCCGTTGAGCGCTGTTGGTTGAGCCAACGCTCAGATGTTGCTGTTGAGCAAGCGCTCCAGAAACTGCTGTTGAGCTTAGTTCTCAGGGTAAGTTTTTTCTTCCCACAGCATTTCTATTCCTACATCTGTAGAAGATCCTGCTCTTATAGAGGATGGCTCTTGTTTTTTCAGCTATAGTTCCAGCTGCTGCTGAAGTGTCCACAGATGTTCTGTTGGATGTTGACCTGACTGGAGTTGTAGCTATCGCTCAAGATGTTGCCGCTGAAGTAGCTGCAATTGAACCTGAGGAACCTGCTACTTTAACAGAGGCACGTTCAGAAGGTCAGAACGCTGCTGAAGACGTTAGAGCTCCTCGTCACTTCTTTCAACTCGATCCGCTGAAGACAATTGATCATTCAATTAACTATATGCCCCCAGCGCTCGACGAAGATTTCATTCCTGCAGGATATAATATAGAAAGATATATTGCTGCAGAAGCTGACGCTGCAAGACTGATTGACTTTGACAGCGCAATCAAAGCAACCGTTCTAGACAGACCAGGAGACAGACCTCCTAGATGTGCCGTGGATGTGGCTTACTATCTTGACAATGGCCACAGCAGACCAACTGGGTTCGCGCTAAGGGATTACACTGTTCGTGTGTATGATCCTCTCCGTCCTAGCTTTCTCAATCCCTCAGAGTCAGTCTTGAACAGAGAGGTTACACACATTTCCCTCAGACGGCTCACAGCCCTGAAAATCTTGCATCGGCCCGTCCTCTCTGTCTATGGAAAAATAAAGAGATTCATGCTGGTGAGCGCCTTGAATCGTTGACCGATCTGCTCCAGACTGAAGCTGATGCTTACTTTGACAGCGTCTGGAATGCCAACTATCAGCCTGATAAGCACCGCTTTGAAGCCATAAGAGATATTCATCTTGAAGGTATTCGTGCTATGGTGACTGCTGGCACAGACTTCTGTATAAATGAAGTAAATTGGGTTGAAGCGTACATGGGACATAAATACACCTTCCCAGAGTTAGTCCAAGCTCCCCATCTTTTCGGCATAGGCATGCATGACAAGAAGCGTCAATTCGCCAAGTATTGCCTCCTGAAGCGTCAACAAAGACTCGGACCTGTTCTCAAGCTCCCAATTATTAGACATCAAATAGAACAATGTCTACGTCAAGAACTTCAGAGATTATCCCTCACCCCTCTTCGGTTTAATGCTCAAGCGTCTTCCAGTGGTACAGTTGGTGAACGGTGCTTAAATCTTGCTCCAAGCCACTGTGAAGAAAACTCAATCTGATGGTAAAGATTCTATCTCCCGTATCTCTCTTTGATAAAATCTTCACTGCCAATCTCAGATCTTGGAACGGCTCAGTGATCAATTCATTCAAAGGATATCCGCTGCTCCCTTCCATTCGCAGTGAGGTACTCAATCACTATGAGTATGTTCTTTCTCTCTGCTTGAAAGGAATCAAGAGCTCGCTCAAGCCATTTATCCGTATCTTGAAGAGTACTATGCGGACTGTGTGCCTACACATCGACGTCCTGCATCTCTTCCCTCAGATTGCTTGATTGGATTTTCCAGAACTCACTGCACAGATTCACTATTCTCCATCGCTCAAGCGCCGTCCAAAGTTTTCCCAGATCATGTGCTGGATATCATTGGTCCAATGTACATCAGGGCCATTGATAGTCCTCTTCGCACATTTATCTCCGGTACTTGTATGTCCAGGACCAGACTCATTGAACTCTTGGATTCTACATCCACCTCTTATGCCGACTCAGCAAGCTGGAACTTCCAATTCACTGACTTTCGCCAGCCTGAGTCAACGCTTGAGGAAGCGCCTGCTGAGACATCTGAAGCGTCCAAATCTGCAGATACCAGTATTCCTGACGCTCCTGAACATGCTACCATTGATAGTGCTGAAGATACTTCCCTGGATATTCGAGGTACTGTTTTTGATCCAGCCTATCAAGTTCCTTTTGACTCTCTCAAACACTCATCACGGTTCAAGCGACCAGCTCCTCAAGCGGTTCAATCAGATGAGAGTCAAGCCTTCGGTCCCCTGCTTAAATCTGTTTTGGAGACAATTAGCGCTCAAGCTACTCAGAGTGAAGAATCTCTCCATTGGATTAAGGAAGACCTGGCAAAGATTGAAACTCACGTAATGAGCGCTCAGATTGCTCATATGCGTAGTTCAGCTCAAGCGGCAGTTGGTGAGTGCAAACAAGACTTTCAAGAAATGCAGGATGCTGCCCACGCAACCCAACTTGCCATGAAAGAAGAACTTGAAAAGCGCCTTGCAACCCTTGAGATCTCTGTGAACGCCACCAGCGCTAAGCTTCTTGTTATGCAGGAACGCTTCGACAAGCGTCTGGATGACATCACAGATTCCTTATCTCAGATTGCTCATCAGGTAAGTGTACTCACAAACCACTTCTTAAAATCTGATGATGGCAATAAGGGGGAAGAGAAGAAGAAAGGAGAAAGCGGAAAGCGTCCAGTTCAAAAGTTGAAGATCCTCCGTCTCCTAAGCGTCAAATGCCTCCTTCTCAGTCTGCGCTTAATCTCCCGTCTTGGATAACTGCTCTGAAACAAAGTTCATCCGGAGCGCCCAGTAGTACACTAAGGGAACCTCCTAGAGCGTTATATCCAACCTACCAATTCCTACAAGAGCACTGCTTGAACAGTTTGACATTCCTCTTCAGAGAACATCCATTTCAGAACCTACAGATCCACAGATCTTAGCTGAAGAAAGAAAATGACTGATTTTAGCCAAGCTTTTCGAATCTGCCTAAGGTACATTGGTATCGACCCAACTGACTGGGATAATCATTTTAAAATATTCAAGAAGAGACACAAGAAGAAAACAAGCTTATCATCAACAAAGATCATGAAGCGATGATGATCTTGGAAGACAATCTGACTGAAGCTATCCGAGCTGAAATGTCCAAGCGATACAGAGTTAGACCAAGTCATTAAAGCTTTCTGATTTTACATTATCTATATTCTTGTCTCTTATATCTTTAAATATTCAGCTGTAAAAATGCTTGTAATTCTCGATAAATATGAAATGCATTTTTTTCTTGCTGAAACATCTCGTTGAAGCGTAACTAACTTTAACTAACGACTACTGATCAAAGCTAACTTTTACTTTTGGCTGTCTAACTCTTGAACTATAAAAGAGTAAGTATTGCCATCATCAAAAAGGGGGAAATTGTTAGGAATTTCATGTTAGAAGTTTTGATGATGACAATTAAGTTTTTGTTAGACCCCAAAAAAAGTTGTAAGTTTATTTTCGTAGAAAACTTGTATAGGCTTTGAAGCGTTAGACTTGTAATAGATTTATTAGGCTTTGTTATCTTACTTTAGAGTGTTAGGCAAATAGTCTTAGGCTGAGCGTCTGATGATTTCTGAGTGAGTTTATCAGTGGTAAAGTTCGAAGACTCAAGCGCCTGATCTCAGAAGATAGATACAGTCTCCAAGCGTCCACTTTGGCCAGCTATATCAAGCGTTACCTTATGGGACAGAAGTGATTTCACCTGAATTTACTTCTAAGTCCAGAAGGAGTTTAATGCAAATATTCTCAAAGCATTAAATACCAACGGGTATTAATTTCAAATGCATTAAATGTTGATAAGAGCATTTAATATGATAAGCAATGTCAGACGTACGGAGAAGCCACCCTATTGGACTGTCAACTATCTCAGACTGCAGCACCAACTTTCGTGCAGCAGATTTTCAGGAAAAGGACAAAAGCTGTTCACTCGCGAAAGTGAGAGACACGCGCCAGTGCATGTGTCAAACGGACACTTTCTCCAAGAATACCTATAAATAGGACTTCAACAACAAACAAAAAAAAGCAACAATTTTATCAAAGCCAAATTGCTGTTGCATTAAAATCTCATTCCTTAAATTCTCAGAAAAGCCAGAAACTTCAAGAAACATCCAATTGCTTTTCTTATATTCCTGAGACAGTCAACAAATATCTCAAACATTCTTTTTGAAGAAACCAGATTCCTACTGAGATATTACCAAGTTGTTTGAACTTCATCAAATCAAACAAACCTTTTAGAAAATCCCATCCAAGCCTCGCGATCTGTGTGAAGTCGAAGTTGGATACTTGCATCATTTCTGGGTGAAAGACAAGGGTTGAAGTGATTTGAAGCAGAAATCTGTGTGATCAAGGAGCTCAAGTCATCGACATCCATCTCTCCCTAATTTGTAGAAGATTCTGTGTGATTCTTTGAGAATCATTTTAGTGGATTGCCTCCAAGTGCAAAGAGAAGAAGGACGTAGTTGGATTACACCACCCAACGAACCTTACAAATATTGTGTTATTTACTTTTCAGTCATTTCATTCATCTATCATATCATTGCATAAGTAAAACACAATCAAAAGCTAAGCACCTAAGAACATCTTGTGACGCTAAAACTTTCAAAGAGAAGACTCCAAATCATTCCGCTGTGCTAACCCTGATTAAAAGAACTGAACGCTTAACCTACAAGGTCAAAGTATTCAATTCCTGAAGTCTAAGTTAACTTTATAAACAGTCTTCATTAGACGCTTCACAAAGTCTCAAATATCTTATGTGAACGCTAAGGTGAAGCGTCACACTCTTCAAGCGCCTATCATTTCAAGCGTCCAAATACGTTTAATACGAAATCTTTTTTAAGTCGAAAAAGACTTAAGGGTCTATTCAACCCCCCCCCCCCCTTCTAGACCCTTTCGTATGCCACTTGGGACCAACC
>CM033405.1:4589400-4838918 GCA_019426215.1 Buddleja alternifolia
CTTCCTGAATGGTAAACTCCAAGAAGAAGTGTATGTGGAGCAACCTCCAGATTCATCAACAATCATGTAGGGTATGGTTTACAAGCTCGAAAAAGCACTTTATGGGCTTAAGCAAGCACCGTCGAGCATGGTATGACACTCTCTCTATCTTTCTTATTGGTAGGTTTTTCAAAGGCACGTTGACCACTTATTTAAAATTACCAATGATGAAGATATTCTCTTAGTTCAATTTTACGTTGATGACCTTATATTTGGTTCTACTAATAAGCGTCTGTTGTGAGAAATTTTCGAAAATGATGCAAGAACAATTTGAAATGAGCATGATGGTGAATTAAACCTTCTTCTTAGACTACAAGTTAAACAACTCCCTAATGGCATATTATCAACCCAGCTAAATATACACGAGATATGATTAGAAATTTGGTATGGAAAATGCATCATATTCAAAAATTCCAATGAGCCAACGCTTAGTTAGATAAAGATGAAGTGGAAAGAAAGTTGATATCACTATTCTAGAGGTATCATAGGATCACTTCTTTATCTCACTGCCAGTAGACCTGATATTGTTTTCGGTATGTTGTGTGCACGATTCCAAGCTGATCCTAAAGAGTCACACTTGACTGCTGCCAAGAAAATCCTTAAATACCTAAAAGGCACACAACAGTGGGCTTATGGTATCCCAGGGATTCTCCTTTTAACTAATCGGTTACTCAATGCAGATTTTGGCAGGTTGCAAATAGATCGTAAAAGCACTAGTGGTACTTGTCAATTCTTAGGTGATAGGTTAGTTTCATGGCATAGCAAGAACCACAATCCTAGCTACCTCCACAGCCGAAGCTGAGTATGTAGCTGCAGGAAGTTTTTGTGCACAAGTTCTATGGATGAGCAACAACTTAGAGATTACGGAAACAATCTTAGGACCAACTCCCATTCATTGTGATAACCAAAGCGCTTTAGCCATGACTCAAACCCTGTTCTTCATTCAAGAACCAAACACATTGACATTAGATACCATTGCCTTCGTGACCACGTTCAAAAGAAAGATATCTCCATGCACTTCATTGGAACTGACAAAACAACTGGCGGATATCTTCACAAAGCACTCAATGAACAACGTTTTTCTCACTTGAGAAGTGAACTAGGTATGATTGATTTAAACGCTTGATCATGAAGCATCATATTTATTAGGCATATAATTTAGGGGGAACCCTTAAGTATATCTCACAATATTTTTAAAAAAAAAAAAAAAAAAAAAAATATTTTTACTTGATCATAAATGTAAGCGTCAATGATAAAAATTTTCAGATGCATAATCATCAACGCTCAGCTCTATGTTTGCATAAAATATTGAATGCTCAAAATATTGAAAAGTCTTTTGACTTCAAGCGTCCATTTATCAGCTAAGCGCTGAATAGTTTATCAAAAATTTATAAATATTTTCGTTAAAAGCCATGCATAAAATTTTCAAACTTCTTTCAAGGTCGTGGGTAGACTCAAAGGTCTATTTTGTACTCTACTCACACGCATCTATCACATCAACTGGCGGGTATTCAAATTTTTTAAAAAGGACGGTTCAGAGATAGCACGTGTTTGTGTACGTGTCAGTGTACAAACATGCGCGTGTTGTTACACTCTGAAAATACCAAACGTTAATTTTTCTTTAACTCGGATGTCAAATCTTTATATATGAGAATTACCAAATGTAACTTCTCTCTTTTACACAAAACCCGCGCGTCCGCAGTTAATAATTTATGGCTAAGATTCAACAGTTATTACACGTGTTTAAATCCTACTCAGACTACATAACACAAGTTCAAAACTCTTTACTGTATCATTTAAAACACAAACTCTACAGAAAAAGTAACTTACTTTCTATTCACGCATATCTGCAAATCTCTCTTTATCTCTCTCAATACAACAGAAAATCTCAGTCCATCTTCTTCGTTTTAAACAAAAAAAATGGCACCAAAGAAATCATCATCTACTTCTGCTGAAATTACCATCAAGGTAACTGAAGGTCTTGTTGTCGACTGGAAATTTCTATATGAACAAACTCAGATCAACCTGACGGACATAATGGACATGGTCGTCCAAGCTGGGCTCAAACCCTTCTTAACCCAATACTCTTATATGTTTCCTACTGAAGTTGAACTTTCTGGAAGACTGCTACACTTTCAGAGGACAAGAAGTCCATCTCTTGTCAAATTCCCTTCTCCAAGAAGGAGTCTCCAAAGGAATTCATCCTATCTGCTTCCACCATTGCCAAGAACTTCAATTTGCCTAATGAGGGTGAGGCACTGGATTCTGTTACGTTGAAACAAATTAAGGAAGCATGGGCAATCATGAGTGCGTACGACGACGTTCCTTACACTCAGTACTTCGAGAAGAAAGACCTGGTGTCCAAATACCGGTTATTGGCTGATTTCTGCAGCAAGATCATAGAATGCCGCGTGGAACCTTTGATAAGGTAAATCCTGTTCAATTTCAGATGATGGTTGCTATACTCTTCAACATCAAAATCAACTGGAGTGAGTACATCTTCGGACGGTTTCGGGACAGTCTAAGCGCTTCAAATAAGCCTTATGGACTCATCCTGAGTGACATCTTGTTTAAATCGAATTGTGTGGTACTCGTCTGGACTTCCGTTGAATAAGTCCAGTTGTTGGGAAAAAGGATTCTGACCAATATGTTCAATCCTCCAAAAGTCAGTGGTGCGGCTAGACCCCTATCTGAGCGGCTGGAAGAACGCCAACTGCTTGCTCAAAAGGCTGAGAGACCAGTGCCAGAGGAAGCTGTGAAGCGTCCAGCAGCAACGAAGAAGAGCCCCCAGAAAACCCAAAGTTAAAATTGCCGTCCCCTCTCAAAAGATTGATGAGGAAACTGATGAGGATGCCGAGGACAAGTTGCCTCTCAAAAGACGAAAGCTGGAAGGGATCATTAAGCAAATAGACTTTGAAGAACCAGCTGCTGATCCTCCCGCTCCTCCGGCTAAACTAGTTGAAGGAGTCAACATTAAGAAAATCTTTAAGCGTTCCAGGACTAGCAAGCGTCAAGCTACTCCTGAAGAGCCTGAGACAGTTGAGCCAAGCGCTCAAGTCGTCGTTGAGCCAAGCGCTCAAGATGTTGCAGTTGAGCCAAGCGCTCAAGTCGTCGTTGAGCCAAGCGCTCAAGATGTTGCTGTTGAGCCAAGCGCTCAAGTTGCCGTTGAGCCAAGCGCTCAAGTTGCCGTTGAGCCAAACGCTCAAGATGTTGCTGTTGAGCCAGCGCTCCAGAAACTGCTGTTGAGCTTAGTTCTCAGGGTAAGTTTATTTCTTCCCACAGCATTTCTATTCCTACATCTGTAGAAGATCCTGCTCTTATAGAGGATGGCTCTTGTTTTTCAGCTATAGTTCCAGCTGCTGCTGAAGTGTCCACAGATGTTCTGTTGGATGTTGACCTGACTGGAGTTGTAGCTATCGCTCAAGATGTTGCCGCTGAAGTAGCTGCAATTGAACCTGAGGAACCTGCTACTTTAACAGAGGCACGTTCAGAAGGTCAGAACGCTGCTGAAGACGATAGAGCTCCTCGTCACTTCTTTCAACTCGATCCGCTGAAGACAATTGATCATTCAATTAACTATATGCCCCCAGCGCTCGACGAAGATTTCATTCCTGCAGGATATAATATAGAAAGATATATTGCTGCAGAAGCTGACGCTGCAAGACTGATTGACTTTGACAGCGCAATCAAAGCAACCGTTCTAGACAGACCAGGAGACAGACCTCCTAGATGTGCCGTGGATGTGGCTTACTATCTTGACAATGGCCACAGCAGACCAACTGGGTTCGCGCTAAGGGATTACAGTGTTCGTGTGTATGATCCTCTCCGTCCTAGCTTTCTCAATCCTTCAGAGTCAGTCTTGAACAGAGAAGGTTACACACATTTCCCTCAGACGGCTCACAGCCCTGAAAATCTTGCATCGGCCCGTCCTCTCTGTCTATGGAAAATAAAGAGATTCATGCTGGTGAGCGCCTTGAATCGTTACCGATCTGCTCCAGACTGAAGCTGATGCTTACTTTGACAGCGTCTGGAATGCCAACTATCAGCCTGATAAGCACCGCTTTGAAGCCATAAGAGATATTCATCTTGAAGGTATTCGTGCTATGGTGACGGCTGGCACAGACTTCTGTATAAATGAAGTAAATTGGGTTGAAGCGTACATGGGACATAAATACACCTTCCCAGAGTTAGTCCAAGCTCCCCATCTTTTCGGCATAGGCATGCATGACAAGAAGCGTCAATTCGCCAAGTATTGCCTCCTGAAGCGTCAACAAAGACTCGGACCTGTTCTCAAGCTCCCAATTATTAGACATCAAATAGAACAATGTCTACGTCAAGAACTTCAGAGATTATCCCTCACCCCTCTTCGGTTTAATGCTCAAGCGTCTTCCAGTGGTACAGTTGGTGAACGGTGCTTAAATCTTGCTCCAAGCCACTGTGAAGAAAACTTCAATCTGATGGTAAAGATTCTATCTCCCGTATCTCTCTTTGATAAAATCTTCACTGCCAATCTCAGATCTTGGAACGGCTCAGTGATCAATTCATTCAAAGGATATCCGCTGCTCCCTTCCATTCGCAGTGAGGTACTCAATCACTATGAGTATGTTCTTTCTCTGCTTGAAAGGAATCAAGAGCTCGCTCAAGCCATTTATCCGTATCTTGAAGAGTACTATGCGGACTGTGTGCCTACACATCGACGTCCTGCATCTCTTCCCTCAGATTGCTTGATTGGATTTTCCAGAACTCACTGCACAGATTCACTATTCTCCATCGCTCAAGCGCCGTCCAAAGTTTTCCCCAGATCATGTGCTGGATATCATTGGTCCAATGTACATCAGGGCCATTGATAGTCCTCTTCGCACATTTATCTCCGGTACTTGTATGTCCAGGACCAGACTCATTGAACTCTTGGATTCTACATCCACCTCTTATGCCGACTCAGCAAGCTGGAACTTCCAATTCACTGACTTTCGCCAGCCTGAGTCAACGCTTGAGGAAGCGCCTGCTGAGACATCTGAAGCGTCCAAATCTGCAGATACCAGTATTCCTGACGCTCCTAAACATGCTACCATTGATAGTGCTGAAGATACTTCCCTGGATATTCGAGGTACTGTTTTTGATCCAGCCTATCAAGTTCCTTTTGACTCTCTCAAACACTCATCACGGTTCAAGCGACCAGCTCCTCAAGTGGTTCAATCAGATGAGAGTCAAGCCTTCGGTCCCCTGCTTAAATCTGTTTTGGAGACAATTAGCGCTCAAGCTACTCAGAGTGAAGAATCTCTCCATTGGATTAAGGAAGACCTGGCAAAGATTGAAACTCACGTAATGAGCGCTCAGATTGCTCATATGCGTAGTTCAGCTCAAGCGGCAGTTGGTGAGTGCAAACAAGACTTTCAAGAAATGCAGGATGCTGCCCACGCAACCCAACTTGCCATGAAAGAAGAACTTGAAAAGCGCCTTGCAACCCTTGAGATCTCTGTGAATGACGCCACCAGCGCTAAGCTTCTTGCTATGCAGGAACGCTTCGACAAGCGTCTGGATGACATCACAGATTCCTTATCTCAGATTGCTCATCAGGTAAGTGTACTCACAAACCACTTCTTAAAATCTGATGATGGCAATAAGGGGGAAAAGAAGAAGAAAGGAGAAAAGCGGAAAGCGTCCAGTTCAAAAGTTGAAGATCCTCCGTCTCCTAAGCGTCAAATGCCTCCTTCTAAGTCTGCGCTTCATCTCCCGTCTTGGATAACTGCTCTGAAACAAAGTTCATCTGGAGCGCCCAGTAGTACACTAAGGGAACCTCCTAGAGCGTTATATCCAAACCTACCAATTCCTACAAGAGCACTGCTTGAACAGTTTGACATTCCTCTTCAGAGAACATCCATTTCAGAACCTACAGATCCACAGATCTTAGCTGAAGAAAGAAAAATGACTGATTTTAGCCAAGCTTTTCGAATCTGCCTAAGGTACATTGGTATCGACCCAACTGACTGGGATAATCATTTTAAAATATTCAAGAAGAGACAACAAGAAGAAAACAAGCTTATCATCAACAAAGATCATGAAGCAATGATGATCTTGGAAGACAATCTGACTGAAGCTATTCGAGCTGAAATGTCCAAGCGATACAGAGTTAGACCAAGTCATTAAAGCTTTCTGATTTTACATTATCTATATTCTTGTCTCTTATATCGTTAAATATTCAGCTGTAAAAATGCTTGTAATTCTCGATAATATGAAATGCATTTTTTCTCTTGCTGAAACATCTCGTTGAAGCGTAACTAACTTTAACTAACGTCTACTGATCAAAGCTAACTTTTACTTTTGGCTGTCTAACTCTTGAACTATAAAAGAGTAAGTATTGCCATCATCAAAAAGGGGGAAATTGTTAGGAATTTCATGTTAGAAGTTTTGATGATGACAATTAAGTTTTTGTTAGACCCAAAAAAGTTGTAAGTTTATTTTCGTAGAAAACTTGTATAGGCTTTGAAGCGTTAGATTTGTAATAGATTTATTAGGCTTTGTTATCTTACTTTAGAGTGTTAGGCAAAATAGTCTTAGGCTGAGCGTCTGATGATTTCTGAGTGAGTTATCAGTGGTAAAGTTCGAAGACTCAAGCGCCTGATCTCAGAAGATAGATACAGTCTCCAAGCGTCCACTTTGGCCAGCTATATCAAGCGTTACCTTATGGGACAGAAGTGATTTCACCTGAATTTACTTCTAAGTCCAGAAGGAGTTTAATGCAAATATTCTCAAAGCATTAAATACCAACGGGTATTAATTTCAAATGCATTAAATGTTGATAAGAGCATTTAATATGATAAGCAATGTCAGACGTACGGAGAAGCCACCCTATTGGACTGTCAACTATCTCAGACTGCAGCACCAACTTTCGTGCAGCAGATTTTCAGGAAAAAGGACAAAAGCTGTTCACTCGCGAAAGTGAGAGACACGCGCCAGTGCATGTGTCAAACGGACACTTTCTCCAAGAATACCTATAAATAGGACTTCAACAACAAACAAAAAAAAAGCAACAATTTTATCAAAGCCAAATTGCTGTTGCATTAAAATCTCATTCCTTAAATTCTCAGAAAAGCCAGAAACTTCAAGAAACATCCAAATTGCTTTTCTTATATTCCTGAGACAGTCAACAAATATCTCAAACATTCCTTTTGAAGAAACCAGATTCCTACTGAGATATTACCAAGTTGTTTGAACTTCATCAAAATCAAACAAACCTTTTAGAAAATCCCATCCAAGCCTCGCGATCTGTGTGAAGTCGAAGTTGGATACTTGCATCATTTCTGGGTGAAAGAAGCAAGAGGGTTGAAGTGATTTGAAGCAGAAATCTGTGTGATCAAGGAGCTCAAGTCATCGACATCCATCTCTCCCTAATTTGTAGAAGATTCTGTGTGATTCTTTGAGAATCATTTTAGTGGATTGCCTCCAAGTGCAAAGGAGAAGAAGGACGTAGTTGGGATTACACCACCCAACGAACCTTACAAATATTGTGTTATTTACTTTTCAGTCATTTCATTCATCTATCATATCATTGCATAAGTAAAACACAATCAAAAGCTAAGCACCTAAGAAACATCTTGTGACGCTAAAACTTTCAAAGAGAAGACTCCAAAATCATTCCGCTGTGCTAACCCTGATTAAAAGAACTGAACGCTTAACCTACAAGGTCAAAGTATTCAATTCCTGAAGTCTAAGTTAACTTTATAAAACAGTCTTCATTAGACGCTTCACAAAGTCTCAAATATCTTATGAGAACGCTAAGGTGAAGCGTCACACTCTTCAAGCGCCTATCATTTCAAGCGTCCAAATACGTTTAATACGAAATCTTTTTTAAGTCGAAAAAGACTTAAGGGTCTATTCAACCCCCCCCCCCCTTCTAGACCCTTTCGTATGCCACTTGGGACCAACATATATCACAAGGTGAAAAATAACACAAGGCAATTTACATAACTTTCTCTCCAAGAAAAAGTCTCCCACCTCTCTCTCTCTCTTTCTAGCCGTCTTTGACAAGGAAGAAAGGAGAAATTTTTGGTTTTTGATTCCGGCGTGACGAGTTAGAGACGTTGGCAAATTCGGTGTTAGAGAAAAAGATCACGTTCAGAAATCAACATACGCGAGAACGGTAATTTTTCTATACACAATTAAACACGAGGATTAGAGATGATTCGGGCTTTGGGAATTAAATTTACTTTCCGCTGCGTTTTATTCGTATAATTCCCAACAACAACCTAGACGATTGTTGCTAGCGTTTGACAATAATGGCCACGCACCAAACATACAACACTTAGCCAAATTCGCTTACGAAGCATGGCAAAATTACTTGCGACCCCATTTGAGGCCAAAATGGGTGACACTGTGAGAATCCCCCGAGCTGTAAAAAACTCGTTCGAGGATGGGTCGCCCCATAATCCCTCCAGCAATATCAAGAGAGACTGAGGACCTATGGTAGGTCTCCCCACTCCCATTAAGATTCTGGAACAAGATTATACATAAAACAAACATCAAAGAGGCAAATAAGCCTTCACCAATAAGGAACAACAAGTACCACACTCACTCCATTACGTCGGTTAGGGCAAAAGGTGAGCTATCACCTCGCAATTAAAACTAGGAAGAGAACTCACCTCCCGCCATCATAACAAAGGTCGGGGTGCAATTCTTGAAGATATAACACCACTGGCTAGTCAAGCCTATAGCTCTCATCATAAACCCTCACTAGGGTCTCTTACTCCTGAATTTGATTTTCATATTAAGGAGTAAGGGGGCATGTGGGATAGAGGAGTCTAAAAAAAAAAAAAAAAAAGACTAACGGCTAGCTTTTCACAAATCATTGAGAAGAAAAAACTCATCGGAGAGAAAAAACCATAAAAATTAGAAGAGTACCAAAGCTAACGCTCATGAAGTAGTGAGGTAGTATGGCAAGGGTAGAACAAGTAGTCTATCACATAGAAAAATACGCCCGCAATATGCTAAGATAACAAAGAGGCAAGCAAAGATAGCTAATATCAAAAGATGAATGTGTCGAAAGATAGAAAATATCCAATATGCCTCAAGAGGCTACAAAGCAACGTACACCCGCACGGGCAAACAAGAACAAGTCTGGCGGCAAATAACATAAAAATAGTTTGGAAAAAAAAGATGACTAAACCCTGAGGGGTAAGAGCATGAAAGGGTCTTCCAGCTAAGAGGGCGACCACAGCCTCACATATTTGCACCGCCCCCATCATTGGTGTCGGGGACATTCTCAAACATCCATGTGAAATCATCGCCGGGGTACCGACCACTGTCGCGGAGAGTCCTACGGCACTTGCGCACCGTCTTAGTCATAAAGCCCTGAGCGAGCTTATACGCTCACCAATTACACTCCTTAATGAAGGCGGTACTCTTGTGAAACTTATCTACCCCCGACCTCTTGGCATCGCCCAAAGTCTTTCTCCCCCTGTCCGAGCTGAGAAAGTGGCTACCGTCGGACTTTTCTGCCTCAAAGTCCTTCTTAGCTTTCATATACTTCTTCTCCCAGTGGTCAGTTGCATTCCTAGCACCCCAGTACTGGAATAGAAGATTACGGTTCTGCTCAAGGATTGCTTGTTGTTTCCTCTCCACCTCTTCACACTTGAGACGGAGGCAGTGAGACAACTGGATAGCCTGGCAAAAAGGGGGGAAAAAACTTTTGACAAACAACCAAATAGCCCCTACATAACAATACAAGTAAATACTCACCCGACCGGCGCTAGTGCAGATCTCCTGATTAAGTCGCTTGATCGGTAGGGACGATAAACGCGTAACATCGTAGTCCATCACGACCATCCTGGTCATGGACCAAGGGGTCACGGGATCTGTAGCATCCCAAAAGGAGGTGACATCGGGGTCCAACTTTTTTCCCAGGCTGAACAAACCGATGCCCGGGTCATTGGAACTGGAGGTCCCCGGGGAACTACTGCGAGCACGCTTCGCCATAGGAGCCGACGGGGGCAAAAAATACATGGACAAATGATCATCTAGAGGGGTCGCTCCCTTACTGTGACTAACTCTAGGAGACAAGTGGGCAAAGTCCTCGTTAATATAATCACCATCACCCGCCTCCAACATAACAGTGCCTGGGGGACTGGTGCAAGCACCCCGCTTGGGACCATGAACGCCTTTAGAACCAAAGTCTGCCATCAGAGAATCAAAATTCAGAGTGTAGGGGGCCTGCACTGCCGGGGTAGAGGCCAAGGGGAAAACAACCCCAAATGCGCCCTTCCGGGCAAAGTGTAAAGGTCCCGACTGATTGGCCCCATCAGCGGGGCCGTGTGAGACGTGAGGGGCAGGAAGAACGGTAGATCTCGCCTTACCATCCCTGGATGCTCTCATACCTACACAAAACACACAAGTTCACCAAGTATGAGTAAAAGGAGGCATAAAAACAATCAGTGCTAAAAGATCACAACGAGAAGTGCAAGAAATTAAAAGCGCGAATATACCAGCAGTATAAAACTGTTGAAGGTCAAAGTCGCTATCAAACAAACCCGCTTCGTTATACTTAGCTCTAAGTTGTCATTGCGTTCGGGTGACATGATGAGAGGCAACGCTCCCAGCCCAACGCAAGGGAGTAGGTATACCCAAGTTGGTGGTCGGAAAGTAGAAGAATTGCAACTTCCAATCACTTTTGGTCTTAATATTGCCCTTTAAAAACCTAAAAGTCGGTGATGGGTAAAAATACACGTAGGATGTGGAGCTACTCATCTTAATCGTGAACAAGGCCTGAAAAGCATCCAAACTAACGTCAAGGCCTAACTCAGCAAATCGAGAAACAAAACCCTCAAAGAAGGTGAAACAAGTTGGAGTTAGCTGACTTATGCAAATATTGTAGTAAGCTAAGACTTCTCCAAAGACCTTATGGTAGGAAATTGTGAGCCCCGAGCGAAAATACTCTACATAGAGAGTCACGTGCCCCTCCAGAGGATCTAAGACCCGACAGCCCGGTATGGGTACGAGTAACTCGAATTCTACCATGGTGTAGTAAAAAAGAGTTAGAAGTTCGGTCTGAGTGATAGTAGAATCACGAGAGTCAAAAGCATGACCGTCAGGAGAGGTCGGATCCTCCTCATCTGGGGAAGGTTAGCCCCATCGCCCTATGACCATAAATAGGCTCTATCAATAACAAGTCCCTACTAGAAGTTACCTAAAGTGATAGCACATGTATTGAGGAGATCTAAGTCAAGGGCAAACTAAACGTCTTGCGGCTAAGCCGCACAATAAAAAGACCTCGTGGTGAGACCGCGAGACCCAAACGCGTCGCCTCGCGAGTGACCGCGAGGCACCAACCTCGCGATCGAATGATAGCAAGACATGGTGCCTCGCGGCCTTGACCACGAGGCAAGAAATGCCTAGACATGACACCCTGGGGCATAGGTTAGGCCTCGCCAACGCCCTCCCCCCGGTAGAATCGCGTTATACCCCGGACGAATGGATTCTCGAGAGCGGGAAAGTTTCACACTCGGCCATCTACGATAAGGTCGGAAAAATAAGTTATCTCCCAAGCTATGATCGCGACACCTTGAACAAAAAGGAGAAAGCAAAATTACAAATATTGTCATTACCTTGATCACCTTGAGTCTTGCCCATGGTTGAGGAAAGGAGGCTTCTAGAGAGCTTGAGAAGAGGAGTTGAATGAGTGAGAGTATGAATGAGAGGTGAGGGTGAGACCTACCTCCTTCCCTCACTTAAGTAAGAAGTAGGTGAGGGGCCTTTATGACCCACTACCCATCATAAATTAAAGTTAATTGACCCTGCCTAAGCGGGATCACTTCTGCTCCCGAGTGTCTTTCGAACCCGCGATCGGGGGGCATATAATATGGGTCACAAATGTCTAGGGGTATTTTAGTAATTCACCAGTCCCTGAATCTTTTCGGGGCGCCCACCACGGGTGAATGCCCGAGGTGGGAGGATTAGCTAAGCCTAAGAAGGCTGACAACCCATTAAGCGTAGTAAGGTTATTACTCTAGCCTAATAATAATAATAATAATTAAATTAAGCCTATTAGACTGATGACAAAATAGGGTCCAAGAGTCCATAGCCCATAACCAGTTCCTTATAAATATCTCAAAGGAGCTGGGGGTGACTCATTATCTACTCCCCCAGTAAAAGAATACATTGGCTCTTGAGAGTAACTCCATCATCGAACTACGAATAGACTTGATCTTTGCAATCCGGTACGTAGGCAACTCGCTATTGT
Source organism: Buddleja alternifolia (assembly GCA_019426215.1). Classification (NCBI taxonomy): domain Eukaryota; kingdom Viridiplantae; phylum Streptophyta; class Magnoliopsida; order Lamiales; family Scrophulariaceae; genus Buddleja; species Buddleja alternifolia. Next base: position 4,601,672 of record CM033405.1, read on the forward strand.
CGAGTGCAGTATATAAATCCACCAACCCCCACCTAGTTTGTCGTGTGTTGGATCGGTTCCTTCACCCCACGTGGTCAATCACATGATAACTATTATCTGACATATTTTGACATCATATATATATATATATATATATATATATATATATATATATGAATGTGCACCTTCCTAGAGGGAATTGCTGAAAGAGCACATGTTTGATGGTCCTCAGGGTGCTAGATACGTTTCTTTTTAATTCTCACATGACACTATATTAGGGTTACGCGATAATTTATTTTATTTTCAAGTGGTGGACCACTTATTAATATATATAATGTCAAACTTGATGTATACATGTATGTATGTCTTGTGCTTCACCATGGCCAAGGCCATCCCAATTCTTTAGAGTATTCGACTAAATTAATTATGATAATTAATGAGATCAGAAAAGAAAATTTCTTTTTTAAATTTTTGTAGATTTTGTGAAGCCCCATGTACTATATATATATATATATATCCCACAAGGGAAAGAAACAGAATTAAATTGAAGTTGTATGTATATAAATATTAGGGAATTGACCAAAGTATAATTATTGGATATTCTTTTATTGAATAAATCGGGCAACTTACAATACGAACAATCATTAAGGCTTGTTTGTGTTTTCGGAGTCGCATTTTTATTTTTGTTTTTATTTAAAAAATAAAAAAAGCACAGTTTACACTATTCTCAACTGAAAATATACTTATTTTTATTTTCATTCTCACATTCTCCAATAACTATCTTTTACTTTAATTTACCAATTAATACTCACATTTTTTTCCTCTCACATCTCTTCCTAAAAATCAATTTTTTCGTCAATAATTGTGGTGATATAGTAGAATAAAATACATAGTATTAACTTTTATAGGCTTGTGAATATTTTAAAACCCATTTTGAATATGTTTAGGGCTTTTTTGGGGTCAATTTTTGTCATTTTTACTTACAAATATATTTAATCAATATAATATCATTTATTATATTATTTGTACTATATACATAATCATTACTTTTAACTAAATTTTTTTTCTAAGAACTTTGTTTAACTCAATCATTTCACACATCATCGAATCATTAATTCCAACCAATTTTCGGAAATACAACCAAACGTGCTGTCATTTGCATACAAACATAAAAAGACTCATTTTCTCATACGTTTTAGAAAATGACGATTGAAAATGAAATAAAAACACATTCACGCAGAGCGTAATTAAGGAATTCAGGAGTTATTTCCTAAATAAAAGTGTTCGATGCTAGAGTCATCAATTTAATGGTTAAAAAGTTTCACTCTAGTCTAAACCCTTTTGACACTCAAATTAGTACAATGTGCATTTTGCCATGAAAATTCTCTCTAACCCTTTAACACTCAAATCTGTACAATGTGCATTTCGCCATGACTTTAGGGTGTACTCAATTTGTCTCAAACTCATACGAGTGGACTGGTATGCCCTTGATGGCCGTAGATATGAATCCTTTATTAGTTGAGATATTTCGCGGGTAATTAGACAAGTTGACAAATATGCATGGTTTAATATTACAAAGAAAAGGGAAAATTGTAGCATTAGTTCCATAAGATAAGGCATGATGTATTTTTAGTCCAATTATTTAGAAACTTGCAAAATCAATCTCTTCGGATGTGTTTCTTTTTTTGACAATTTTAATCTCAACCGTCAAAAAATGGATGGAAACAATTAGTTTGATCACGTGCCTTTTATGTGATTAGTAATAACTTTAACTACACGTACAATACACACGCAATTTCCATCCACGTGCCTTTTATGTGATTAGTAATAACTTTAACCGCACGTACAATACACACGCGATTTCCATCCACTTTTTAACAGATGAGAGCAAAATTGCAAAAGAATTGCATCATATGGGACTAACTTTGAGAGTTAAACAATGACTAAAAGTGCAATAAACTCTGTTAATATGCCAATGTTTAATTCCCAAAAAATATTTTTTTATATATATGGAGTTTGTCATAATAAACGCCATACTTGGGCTTGCCGGATAAATAACTTTATATATTCCTCATTAATTATTGTGGGGAAACATTAGTATGCAATCTTTAAATTCTGAATTAGTTAATGGCAATGAACCCTAAATTTTTTTTCTTGAAATGCATCAAGAGGGACCAAAGTTGGTCAGTTTGGAAAGGCAAAAAGATTAGATTTATGGAAAGTAAAAGGGAGATGCTTTTAATAAGTGATGAATGGTCCATTTGTAAATGGAAAACATGTCTCAGACATGGAAATGAAGATCCATGCCTCCAAAGTTCCCACTACCTACAAATTAACTTCATTTTCATTATCTCATCAATAATTTCTTACTGCTATTTCAAGGTTCCTTAGTCCTTACACACTTTATCACCTTTACTTTCATAAGTTCTCAATCTTCAATCCAGCTACTTCTCCCAAATTGTACTGTTTAATTTGGAGGACTTTGATGTATGAAAAGACAGCAAAAGATGATCTATTAGCCCTTTTTCACCTAAGAGTATATCCAAAGGCTTTTCTCGAATCATTTTAAAGTGGACTGGATCCAATAAATTTGATTCATCTAACACCGCTGGATACAAAGGTGTGATGTAAAAAATAATAATTCAAACACCTACATCCAATGATATTTAGTGGACGGGCTCCATTGGACCCAATTCACCTTAAAATTTCTCATTTTATCAAATTATTTTATGATGGATAGAGCTTAATGCATTCACCCATCGTCCATTAATGGATTAGGGTGAGGTGGGAGGTGGGGGGTGGGGGGAGGGGGGGGGGGGTGTTTCTCTCTATAATCAATAGTTGTCTAGACCAACTCTAATGTGCTCGGTTTGGTCAAGAATAACACATTTTTATCTTGTGTGTACTGTATCAAGTGATTTTTGAGCAGTTTTTTTTTTAAAGAATATTTGTATGTATATATATATAACACGAGGGAAAAGGTGACACTCATTCAAACATTTTACTTTCTTGAGTTTCATCACCACATAAAATGTGAACCATAGGCAAATTCCGATAGTCCGTGCATTATGCTTAATTGGTTAAGAGGAAAAGGTGAAAAGATGCAACATTAATCCTCCGTTTAGCTTTTAATTTTATTGAGCACATCATTAGGAAAATATTTTTCTAGCTTCAATAAAATAATTTATTGTGCTTTATAATTTGAAAAGTCAATTAGATTGTCTTATACGACATTAAAAAAATGATCAATATATATGGCTTGTCAATCACAACAAATGAAATTGGCCGTCTCTTAAGTCTCACTTTTGTCGCACTTTCATCCTTCAAATCTAAAATACGTCTTGTTAATCCCTCAACTTTCAAATTATCTTATTTTAGCCCCTGAAGTCACCCTTGCATGTAGGAATATATCATCTAAATGAGGGATTATTCCAATGATTCCTAAAAGAATTGTGATCTCAGAGACTGTAATGAGACAATTTTGAAAATTGAGGAATCAACGGGCACATTTTAGACTTATAAGAGACTAAAGTAAAATAAAAGTAAAATTTGAGTGACCGCCAATTAAATTTGGTAATCCAAATAGAGTGCAGTAAAACTTGCATTTCCGATTTCACTCCCAAGAATTCTCTTTTCTTGTTACAAAAAATATTTGGGTAGGGTTGGTTCCGGTCACCAATCACAGGTCAGGACATGCCTCCGGGACCAAAGATCGCTTACAAATGTACTTATAGATCGCCAACTAATATCGTCCTCACATCGGCAGAGGGAATCGGATCTACAACCTTATAATAGGAAATGACTCGTTCCTTACCAACTGATCTAAACATGTGTTGACTTTTCACCAACAAGATGTAATTAAAGTAAAGGTAGCAATATCAATATTATTAGGGCAAAAAGAATTTTGCCCCTCTCTATTACAGACACACCATCATATACTGCACTCTACCCCTAAAATCTTCCAATACCCCCCCCCCCCCCCATATTAAAATACATCAAACACCTTCCTCTACTACCTTAAAATATATCAAACACCTGTCTAGACAGATTGATAAACAAAAATACCCTTAATTTATGTAAAATCATAAATTCATTTTTCGCCCATCTATAATAATCTATAGCACTTTGCCTCCTAATGATTACATTTCAATGCAATTTGATTCCAAAATTGATTTAATGCTAAATTTAATAAATAAATTAATCTTCAATATATATGAAATAAATAGTAAAATATGATTGTAGTATTATGAATAAGACATATTAAACTTAAAAAGATCTCACATAAATGTTCATGGTCACTATTAGTACATTATTTTATTTCATATGTGCTAATATTTTAATTTAATTTTTAATAACTATTGATAATCCATGTTATTCATTGTTAGTTTTAATAAAACTATTCATTTATTTTTTTAAGTAATATATTTTCTTAAGTAATATATTACTTAATAAGATAAAGTGATACACATATTCATATCATCTTTTTATTATATAACATGTACACACTTATTTATGAGCACAACTTTTTTTATGTTAATTAGTGATAAATGATTCTCTTTTTTAATCATTTTTTAAGGGAATTGCTATTGGAGCTCCACAAATTACTATAAGAGCTCCACATTTATTTCTCTCTCTAGAAAAATGACAATAATACCCAATTACAAATAAAAGCCTAAAAATTTATAAAACAAATATATATTTTGATAATCAGTTTAATCTTTGTACCTCACATATTTTTATTTTCCACCATGAACTTTTTTACCCCATATATTTTTATTTTCCACCAAGATTTTTTTTATGGAGTATTATTGGACTTTTCTCTTTTATATTTCTAGAGAATATGCCTATGAATTGCACAATGGTATAAAAAAATATTCTTATTGAAGAATAAAATTATACAACATGAAAATTAAATCATTATAAATATATTCGTAAAACTTTTTGAGTACTCAAATATGAAATGCTCGTATATTTTATCTATTTATATGCATGTTTAAAAAGCAATAACTACTTCTATCATTCTTGCTGTTTTTTATTTAATATAGACAATGTTAATTTTAGCATTTTTATGCGCAATTATTGTTGATATATTTTATTGAAGGAACAAGGATTTGAAGTAGATTAACCCGATGCTAATATGCAGTAAAAGTGAAGAGACTTTAATTAAAATTAAAATTTCTGTTGGTTTATACTATAATTGTCTTTTTTCAAATTTAATATATAAGTAGATTGTGTTTTGGATGATGCTCTATTATTTTAAATAGATCAATTTTGATATAAAGTAATAAAGAGAGCATCTACAACTTGATAATATTTTTTGCTTTGATATGAATGATTTAACCTTTGTCTATCAATGTGTCTAAGGATAGTGCTTAATGTATTTTAATGTAATAGATGGGGTATTTGATGGTAGGGACAAAATGAATTTTGCCAATATTATTATATCAAAAAGCTCAAGGGACAGAATCACACGTCGATTTTTTGTCAACTAGTATTGGCGGTCCACTTAAATTAGGAAACGACACTCTTCCATTAAAGTCGTATACTTTGTATTTTAATTTTTAGCCACAAAAGGGCAGAATACTGTACAATTCTTGCATATATATATATATGTGTGTGTGTGTGTGACGGCCATATATGTTTAAAATTTTATTTAATAATTATTACACAATCCATTAATTCTAGTTTTCTGTGCCCATCCCATCTTAAGTTCCATGTGCTTTTCTCAATCAATTTTTTCTCTGTATTAACTATTAAGGAATCTCACACTTTATTTGCCTTTAAATCTAAACATCATTATGTCAATGTTTGGTTAACTTTATTTTTAACCTAAATAGTATAGATTATTAATTAGTACCTACGCAATGATTAAAGTTTACTATTTGCATCTTACTTACTTTCCTCTTTATTGTACAAGAATCTAATAATTTTCAACATTAGAACTACTTATCAAGAATAGTATGATGATATTTGAAATATAATTGTCACAAGTTATTATTATATTAACTAGCTGCAATATTTTTTCGGAAAAATTACTAAAAAATTCTTAAAATAAATTTTTACATCCAAAAAATTCTATGATGATATTTTATCAATCCCAAAAATCCACTCTATCAACTTTTCATTCGAAAAACCTCAATATTTAGGATTAACAAGTTTATGGACTTAATTGCCCTTAGTTTTCTAGATTCAATATCAATCAATAGCAGTTTTGCAATGAAATTTATTTATTTAAAATATTTATATTAATAATAGGTACTACTTATGATTTAAATTAAATTTTCAGATTTTTTTAATCTTTTTAAAAATTAAAACATATATTTATAGATAATTAAAATCAAAATAAATTATATACAAATATTTTAAAAAATTAATATCACAAAATAAAATCCGTATTTTATGATTCATCAACTTGAAACAATTAAAACAAAACGACTCCAATAAGAAAAAATAATTGATCAATTATTAACTTAATCAATGAAGGATAGTTTAGTCGAAAAAAATTGTTAATACTTACTTTTGGGGTTTTTAGAATGAAAAGTTTGTAGAACGGGTTTTTAAGATTGAAAAATATTTTCATGGATTTTTTGGATATAAAAAATTATTTTCAGGGGATTTTTAGTAATTTTCCCTATTTTTTCACTTGTTAAATTGCCATTGTTCTTTTAAAATGACTGCATTATAAAAAAAAATAACGTGTTAGCTACAGAAAAATTTATTACGGAATAAGTTTCATAGTTGCTACGATGGATTAACGATGAATAATTTTGCATAGAAAAACTCACTTAAAAAATAAGTGAAAGGATAAAATATTTTAGCAACAAAATATGCTGTGAATTTGCAGCGCAGTACATATAGATTGCAAGTTTCATCGCTTGAGCAATTGGAGTAAGAACATATTTTACATACGAAAATTAATTTTGAAATAGAAAAACGAATAAAATATGTGAACTATGGAATAACTACGACATTTTCTAGGACATTTTAAGCTCATAGTTTTTCTGTTGCTAGATGTTGCAACAAAATATAATTCACTACAATTTTTTGTTGTTAGTGCAACTGAATAACTACAAAATTTGTGTCAAAATTCGCCGACATGGCTACGAGAATTGCCAAGAGGATTTTTAGGGATATTTCATAAATTGATATTAATTTGTTATTATATGTCGTTACTTCAGAAATTGCTTTGAAATTTTTGTTTGATAAATTGCTACATAATTTATATAACCACGATATGATGAAAACTTGATATTGAAGTCCTGTAATCATGACGATTAATTTGTAGATATGACTCTTACCAAAAATAAATAAATAATAATTTGATATGACGACGAAACTTGTTATTAAACTTCTGTAGTCAAGGAGATTTCTAAAGATATATAACAAATATTAGATTTTTTTCACCTCTAATATCTTAATCTTTTAGATAAAGTAACCGTTTTTTACTGTACTAAACAATAGGTCCTGCTAATATAATAAATATTAAATGCTCTCTTCCCTAATGAAATAGCTATGCATTTTATGTGTCTATATGAAATTTGCTATGGAATACGGGAACACAATTTCTACGGATTCTATGTTACCTATAATAATGGATACTCCATAGCCACTGTGATGAGAATGACTAAACGTTAGCAACAATTTTCCGTCACGATTGTCAAAAAAAAAAAAAAAAAAAAAAAGCCATAGAACATTGATGATTATCATACCTACAAAAATGGCTAAGAAATTCTTTAGCCATGTTTATAGCTACAGAGTTCTCCAATTCCGTAGTCAGATTTACCGATCGTCACATCAGCTTTCGAAATGGACTACAACATTGTTTACACTTAAAAATTAAACGGGCTTTTCGAGTTGAAAAAGCCCAATAAGGGAATAACTTGGAAATAACAATCAAATTGAGCATGTGTTCGAATAAAGCCCAAAAAGGAATGACTTGAGTAAATTAGGATGAACCTGTGTTTAAAGAGGTCCAAAATCGAAGCATCTGAAGAATCGGAAAAGAGAGTATGGGCCAGATTCAGTGGAGGCCCAATAGAAACAATAGAGAGAAGAAATCCAAGATCCGGGATCAATCTGATACCAGCAAAGGGGCACCAAAATTAAGAAATTTGAAAGAAGCAGTTGAAGGCGGTTCCCGATGAGGAGGAATGTGGGTTCCCCAAGGCCAAGATATATAGGCGGCCAAGACGAAGAAAAAAGGGATCATCGGAATCATCAACAACTTCTACATTTTCATTCTCTAAGAATTAGCTCTAGTCTTAGGAGTAGTTTATAGCGTAATGTAGGAGTAGTTCATAGCGTAAATTAGGAGTAGCAGTAGAATAATGTAATAGTTGCTTGTCAAGAATTACTGGGATTCGGCTGCAAAGCTTGTATTCGCAGTTTATTTGTAATTATGACGATCGAAAACTCTCATGGAGGTATAAATTACCTATTTTTCAGATTTAAGTATTTGATAGGTTAATTTTATCTTGACTTGAGTTGTTCATTAATTGTTTTTACACTCGAAGTTAATAACCAAGGTAATCATCACGATCGAAAACTCTCATGGAGGTATAAATTACCTCTTTTCAGATTTAAATATTTGATGGATAATTTTATATTGACTTGAGTTTTGTTCATTTTTCTCGTATTCGAAAGTAACAACCAAGAGTTAATTAAAGACTTGAACCACCGTTTAGCTAATCGAACGCAGGGGTTGAGAGATAATTCTAAGTTGTGAATTATCAAGGGGTTTGCATCGACCACTCGAAATCCTTCCCTAATCTAGTTTGTTTTATTGCGAAACAGACATTCATAGCTATAGATACACAAGCAACAACGACGTACTCATTGTAGCTGATGTTTTTCTCCTTTTATATTATCGGTCAAAATAATCACATTAAATTGATCCAATGATTCTACATTGGATCAAATAGAACATTGTTATTATATTCACAACCATTGAAAATAAGGGAGATGGTGGAGATAGGGTACCTAATTTGATTGAAATTATGGGGTCGACCATGATAAGTTAAGAATCTTGTTTGGTCCTTAAACTCACAAATCTTGAGATATTTGTGATCACCTAGTATGTGTGAATAATTTTATAAAATTCACATGTAGGTGGTTGAGATGTCACGTAATTCAACTACACCCATATATGGACTGTTGAAATATCACTAAACTTTTGAAAACTCAAACTTCCTTTTTTTTTCTTTTTTTTGCTAATTGAAAACTTAAATTTTATATATATTGAGCGGGATGTCTCAAGACTGATCATCAACAACCAAATCATACAAATAAGAAAGGAATTAGTTGCAAATTTTAAATAATTAGTTCAAACTCTTCAATCAAGTAAATAAAATGCTAAATTTGGTGAATTTCATAGTCACTATCTCAACAAAGGAAACTTAAGTGTTGCAAAATGTCTCCTTCCGCAAAGTTCGCTGTGACATATAGACAAATGTCGTCACCCTAAAATATTTTCACCAACATATTAGGCGAACAAGTTCTAGTCCCTCCTCAATCAAGCATTATATTGTCATCTACTGCCAACTCATCATTAATACACCAATATAAAGTTAAGTACTTTAAGCATGAAATTTAAACCCGTGATATGAAGTGAAAAATTAGAGAATCACTAAACCACCATTGTAGTGATAATAATTACATGGAATTACTAACCTACCAATTTGTTGTCTTATGGCCCTAAATTAAATGGTGGTGCATGCTATGTCTCCAATTTAACATCATATCTCACGGGCATGCTTTTGGCACTTGTAAATCGTAATCCCCAAAAAATATATGATCAAATAGTTTGAATGTGCATTTTGATTCTGTATTTTTTTTTTTTTTACATACGAGCCTGAGGAGACCACAAACAATATACTTTACTGTGTGAAAGATAGACGACATATACATATTAAAATTGGTCTAGCATAAAATTTTCATGTCTATCACTGATATGTGTTAAAATTTTATTCTACTAATTATGAAACTTGAAAGAAGTTGCCATTGAATAAATACAGAGTAAAAGGTGGTAACTTTTATTGGCTTTGGTTTTGTGTTAGGAATTTCATGTTAGATATTTTGATGATGACAATTAGGATTCCATGATGACAATTAGAATGTAAAGTATAAAAGCTTTCGTGGAACAAATGTATAAGCGCCTGAAAGCTCGTGTTTTTATACTAGGCTTGTATTTTTATCTTTATAGAGTCTAGACTAAGAATGTGATACTAAATCACTAGAAGAGTTCTGTGTGAGTCTACCAAGTGATGAAGTTGAAGATCAAGCGTCTGAAGGAACAGTAAAGATAAAGATTAGTCTCAAGCGTCCGTCAAACGCTAAAAGACTATCCCAGGTTACGAACTCAGCTCTCAAGATTTGTTATGGACCTTAGACCAAGTACTTAACACTAAGTCAATGATAGAATTCTGAGTGAGTCTATTAAAGATAAAGTGAAAGGTCAAGCGTCTAAAAATCGGGCAAAGATTATGACCTTTCTCAAGCGTCTGATTAACAAAGAAGGCTACTTTCAAAAAGCCTAAACTCCAAAGGCTCAAGCGTCTAGTTCTCCAAACGTAACCTGAAGATTCAAATCCAAGTTATCAAAGATGCATGAATCAACGGAAATTATTCCCAAACGGAAATAAGACAAGATGCATCAAAAGTCGGATAAGTACTATTAAAATATAAGCACTACAACTTATGGACAAGCCATATCTTTGACCGAGACTGTCAGATTTATGAAACCAAGACCATGCCTAACCAATTAAATATACCCAAAGTTAGGATTGTCAGAACTCATGGAATGTTTAGGGAAACGAGATTCCAACCATGTCCAACGGACAAAATCTCGAAACAACCTATAAATAACCTTTTCAGCAAAAGTGACAAAGCAATACATATAGATAAACATCTGGACATATAAACAGAAAAAGGGTCCAAAACTTTGCTGAATTTATTTGAGAGAAAAAACTTATAAACTCCAGAGTCGAAATCCTTTAAACTTCTCAAATACATTCCTAAACAGTCACCCATATTTCAAACCTCTTTTTAAGAAGAACCTACACTACTATTGAGATATCTCCAAGTTGTTTGAACTTTCCAAAAACAAACAAACCCGTGACCAAAACCATCAACACCTTTCATCTGAGTGAGAAAGCTTGTTGACTTACAAGCAATATTTTTGTGTAAAAGAAGCTTGTGGAAGAAGATCTCTATTGGAGCTGAAATCTGTGTGACCAAGGAGTTCCGAGATCAAGCGTAACTTGCACCATTTCTGAGTGAAAGAAGCAAGGGGATAGAAGGTCTTTAGTGGAGCTGAAATCTGTGTGACCAAGGAGTTCCGAGATCATATCCAATCTCCCTCTATTTTGTAGAAGTCTCTGTGTGACTCTTCGATAATCATCATAGTGGAAAACCTCCTTGATAAAAGGAGAAGAAGGACGTAGCTGGGATTACATCACCCAGTGAACCTTATAAATATCCTGTGTCATTTACTGCTTTAACTATTTACTGTTTTATTGCTTTACTATTCATATTGCATATACTTTGATAAAGTTTTAAAAGAACTAAGCGACTACTTTTGATTAACAAACCGAACGCTAAGCTATAAAATACTTCCGTTGTGCTAACCCTGATTTAGTGACTAAACTCTGCCCTACTTTGGTAAGCGTTGAAATTACCAAGTCTAAGTTAACTTTTCCCAAGCGCCTGAAACTAGCGCTTAAGTCATTATCTCTCAAGCGCCGCACCCAGCGCTCAAAGCTTTCCGAGCGTTCAAATACTTCAAAGTGATACGAATTTTTAGAAGTCGAAAAAGACTTCAGGGTCTATTCAACCCCCCTTCTAGACCTTTTCGTATACCATTTGGGACCAACATTTTGCTTTTTTGTTCCTTTCCCACTATCTTTTTTCATGCAAAATTAAACGTCAAAAAGGAAACGTGTTTTCAAATTTTCCTGGCTTATAATCCCTGGACTTTTGGTATTTTAGAAAAACCAAAAAGAAACGACGAGAATCTTGATTTATAACCTAGCTATATATAAATCATAAGTTCAAACTTATTCATGTAGAAATCTAGTCAAAATGGATATGGTTGGTCCAGATTAATTATAGAAAAAGTGAATTAAACTTTATATGCGATCGAAGTTGATCATATATAGCATAATTCTCCATATATGGTTGACGCTCGGGTCACTTAAAAACATTAATTTCATAAAAATTCTTAAATCTTACACTAGAATAATAATAATAATAATTTTTCACCGATAGATTGACAATGTACATACTTTGTACATTATGGACATAAATTAATTATTTGTGATGATAAGTGAGAACATATGCCAATAAAATAAGAAAGAATAGAACATGTAAATGTTGTAGTGACGTAAAACTTGCTAGTTCCAAGATTAAGATCGAACAACTAAGATTGTTTAAATAAATTTAATCTTTTTTAACTATTATTTTTTTTTGAACAATTTTAACTATTATTTTTAAGCCTACTAAAACGTAATCTCATCATCGAACTATTTCCAAAAATCACGTGAAAAGAAAAAAAACTTTTAAATTTGTACTTATTACATCAAACCCAAAATATAATTTGGAGGAAGAATTTACAATAATTATAAATTATAAAATATACTTTATTAATACATGACGCTCTAAAACGCTTTAACTCTTAAATGTTTTGAGATTTTGATGTTCAGATGCTCTCGCTCCTGCACCTGCTCTCACCTTCGCTCCAGAGGGATGGGCCGGGGGGGGGGGGGGGCGTACCCTCCTTTTCAGGTATAAATTTTTAAAAATTTATACTTTCGCCCCCCTTCAAAAATAATAAAAAGCAAAATTAATTCACATTTCTTACCCACAAACTAACACAAACCCACGCAATAGAATAATTGACTCAGTTGAACATTCCAGTAGGCTATATAATCAAAATTTTAAGTTAAAATTCTTGTTATAATTTTACATTTTCTCATCACCATGATTTGTTCAAATCACATCAATCGTTTCTCGTCTCTTCTATATGATAAGTATCTTTTTATTTTTACTTTTTCTTTTTATAGTCGATTTTCACGAACTTGAATATTATTGATGAACTGTAGCGATGATTGCCATTTTTAATTTGAAATGTTAAAATATTAGTCAAATCATACTTCTTACGCTTTTTATGTTTTGTTTTATTTAATATTAGGACTATTTTCCATTTTAGTTTAGTTATAAAAAAATGTATCAAATATTATTTTTATGTGGTTCGGCAATTGCCTATATCCACGAGAGACGAGAAAAGAATTTCACTATTCACAAAAGAGGTATAGATTACAAAGTATGTCAAAAGTTCTTACTAAACCTAATCTCCAATTTCTTCCGCATACATATATATAGCGTACCGTATCCCCCACTTAATCCTTCAACTATCAAGCAAACGATGCGCGTGTATATCACAATAATCTCGCCCCCCTAATACAATTCCCGGCTCCAGCTCTAAGCCTGGATGTGACTTGGAAATTATAATTGAAGTATATTTTAAAGAGAGTACGTACTCATAAAGTAAATATTATAACATTTATCATGTCATAGCACGTTAACAGTCTCGTGATTAGTTACTCTAACTGCAATGCCTTAGCTTCGTTACAAAATAAATGGACCTTTTTTCAATATATAATTACCTTTGCCCCTGACAAGATGAAGCTCAAACTAGAATTTCCCGCGTATTCAATCATTAGTCATTACTAACCACTAAGGACAAGACAGGGAAAATAAACAAAAAGAGAAGTTCTGTTTTGTTCCCCTAAAAATACATTAAGAAGTAGTTCATTTAATGGAAATATTACTATATACATTAGATTGAAAATTACGGCTTTTCTAGGTCTCGTTTTTTTATGCAAATTGCACAAAAATCATTGAACAAAAAGGGTAAAATACACTTTACCCCGCCCCAACTATACCCCTTATACCAAATACCCTCTGATTGCACAAAAATATATATTTACACCTTCATTTATATTGTCTTTATTACTCTTAACCATTATTTTGCCTTTTTATTTTTCATTTGCTCCATCATTTTTTTTCTTTCTCACAAATTTTCATTTCTTACAAACATTAGTTAAAATTACCCAATACATTATAATTAATTAATTAATCCAACACATTATAATTCATCCAATACATTATAATTAAATAATTAAAATAATATGTTATAATATTTTTAGCAATAATATTAAATTAATTCGATGACAATGTATTATATTAATATATGATAAACTTCAACTAACACATCATTACAAAATTATATTAATTATTTTTTAATATCTTATATATATATTGTTTTTTTCTTACTACATATATATGTAATTTTAATACCCTAATTCACCAGGATGTATATCCAAATCGTAATGCAAACTAATTATATTTTATTAATATACATATATTTAAATTAACTCTAAATATATAAATGTATATATCTTTACACCCTAATTTAGAACACACACACACACACACACACACATATATATATATATATATATTTATCATCAAAATGTACATAAAATATATTAATAATTTATTTTAATTTTTTCACAATGCATTAGTTGATTTGTTCAAGCACTAAAATAATATGTTGTCACCAAATTAATTTAACGTTTGGACTAAAAAATTATTGTTAGTCATTTTATTAATTAATCTTGATGTATTGATAAAATTTAACTAATGTATGTAAGAAAAGAAAATTTGTGAAAAAGAAAAATGGTGGAGAAAAATAAAAGGCAAAATAATGGTGAAAGGTAAATAAGACAATTCCATGCAAATGACGGGGGTAAGTGTATTTTTATGTAGTTCAGGAGGGTATTTGGTACAAGGGGTATAGTTTAGGGGGCCAAAGAGTATTTTACCCAAACAAAAAACATAATCTCCATTTTCTGATTATCATTAGCCAATATATCCTAAGTCTTGCTATATATATTAAATCCAAAAAGAAAAAATACGTGTTAACTTTTATAAGTTCTAATTTCTAACAACTTTCGAATAACACACTAAAAATACAAATAAAGCCCGTAATAGGAAAAGTCAAATTATTTTTTTGGATGGTATTCAAAGTGAGTTGTAATTTAGTAGTTGAGAATATGATGATTTCATAAAATCCTCAAAT
Source organism: Buddleja alternifolia (assembly GCA_019426215.1). Classification (NCBI taxonomy): domain Eukaryota; kingdom Viridiplantae; phylum Streptophyta; class Magnoliopsida; order Lamiales; family Scrophulariaceae; genus Buddleja; species Buddleja alternifolia. The sequence goes on from CM033405.1 coordinate 4,616,790, forward strand.
TAGATGATCACGTGCATGGTGTCATTGATGACTCCTCGTGTGAGAAAAGTAGCTCAGAAGTAATAAGAGGGCATACGTAGCCCTAGATGGCCGAATAAAAAACAGGGTTAGGAGGAGTTCTGGGATACTTTATATATGGGGTAATTATGTGCTACACTCGATTTATTGGAGCTGGTACTCTCATCACCACACATTTATGTTGGGGTGAATGGTTTTTACATAGGTAGTGGGTGATAAAAACCACCTATCCTAACACAAATGTGTGGTGATGAAGGCACTAGAACCAACATATCGGGTGTAACATAAATTTTTCCTTTACATATGCATGCGGAACTTTTTTAAAGTTTATGGCGTGTTCAACTACGTCACATAGTTATTTTCTTGTTTAGTTGAGTCCTAGTAGTCCTAATGGATGTAAGTTTTTTTTTTTAAATGGAAAGAGGTATTTTATTTCATCCAATAAAAAATGTACAACGTATACGATTGAAACTGTATCACAATGTAGTATAAAACAATTGAAGCACCAAATATCGAGATTTTTCAAGATAATCAATCTTAACAATTAACAAACTACCCCAAGAAAATTCTTTTGCAATTCCTATTCAAGGAGAGGCGAAACTCTCATTCGAGAGAAAAGCAAAGTCTCGTACGAGAGAAAAAATAAAATATTTAAAATGCTATATAAAAACTTATGTATCACTCGTCTTCATCTCATTAGATCTGTCTCTGTCTCGTTAGATCCATATTAGTCTTATCAGATTTGAAGATGTGATGTACACTTGAAGGGTGCTTTAACCCAACCCGCCTACGATGGTGGTGGTAACAGTGGTGAAGTAGATAATTACTTCACCAAGCAATTGTCGGCGGAGAAAAATAGAAGAAAAAAAAGGTTAGGATTTAGAGAGAGTTGGGAAGAGAGAGGCGGTCTAAAGGATATAAGTTAGAAGAGTCACATTTGATTATATTAATTTTAAAAAAAATCTATTAGTTATAAAGTTATATTATAAGACCTCCAATCCTTCCTGCATATTTCAAGTTTTCTCGAGTTACTCTTAAAATTTGAAGACCTATTTTTCAATCTTTCAAAATCTATTGCTTCTGCCACATCATCGAATCACAAGTAATTGGTGTACGGTAAAATAAAATAAAGGATAAATTGCACTTCACGTCCCATAACTTTTCCCGAATTCTATTTTGGTCCCACTCATTACCAAAATCTCACATTGCGTTCCATATCTTTAAAAATCTCACATTTGGTCACATCCATCTATTTTCATCTATTTTTAACGGCAGAAGGCATGTGCCTTGCACGTGGGCCGTTAGTCAAAGCCCTAACCGTGATATGCACGTGATTTGGGCTCCAAAACAAAGGATAATTACAAAAAGCTCTCCAACTTGTAATTAGTTTAATATTTTAACAAAAAAACATAAAATATAATACATATATATGCACACACAAAAAATTATATAATATTTTATATATAATAATAACAAAAATAAAAAATCATTGTTCATCGTCTTCACTGTGAAGACGATGAACCAGTGAACCCAATACCCCCCCCCCCCCCCAACACACACACATAATTACACATACATATATAGACACACACATAGACATATATAATATGTATATATATACACAAAAAATTATATAATATTTTATATATAAAAATAACAAAAAATAAAACACTGTTCATCGTCTTCACTGTGAAGACGATGAACTAGTGAACCCCAACCCCCCCCCCCCCCCCCAAACACACACACATAATCACACACATATATATAGACACACATATAGACAAATATAATATGTATATATATACACACGAAATTATATAATATTTTCCCAACACACACATAATCACACATACATATATAGACACACAAATAGACATATATAATATGTATATAATATACACACAAAATTATATAATATTTTATATATAAATATATCCCTCCCCCCCACCCATAATCACACATACATATAACGACACACAAATTTACACACACAAAATCACATGCAGGGGGTGTTTGCGGGGTGGCGACGCGAGGTGGTCGGAGGTGGTGGCGGAGCGAGGTGGTCATGAGTATTGCAAAAGACAATGAAAAACAATTAATTTTTATTTATTTATATATATATATATATAAAAGAAGTATTGGTTTTTCATCAATTTTATCCTAAAAATCCTTTAACTAACGGTGCACGTGCAAGGTACATGCCTTCTGCCGTTAAAAATAGACGGAAATGGATGGATGGGACCAAATGTAAAATTTTTTGGACAGATATGGGATGAATGTGAAATTTTGGTAACGAGTGGGACCAAAATTGAATTCGGGAAAAGTTATGGGACGTGAAGTGCAATTTTCCCTAAAATAAAATTACCAATCCATATATCCATAATATACTTATAACATGATTAATTTAGTAAGGCTAGGGCTGAAAGACGAACCAAGCTACTCAACTCGAGCTCGATAACTAAAAACTCGTTTGAGTTCGGTTAGTCAACGTATCAAACCAAGTTTGAACAACTTTTTGTATTTGATAAATTTTGAAGATCAGCTCGAGCTCGACTTGATTAGCAAAAACATGTACAACAAAGTCAAGTCACTCGAGATCGACTCGTGTTTGGCTCAATTAAAGCTGGTTTGAGTTCGGCTCGATTAACAATCAAACAAACTCAAACACAAATTTTGAAGTTCAATTATAATTCAAATAAATTTAAATAACAACTCGTTCGGCTTCACTCGACTCATTTACGCTCCTAAGTAAGGCTGAACTGAATTCAAAATTTACTTGGGGGGTTAAATTTGCATGCTAGATCTGTGTAACGGAGCCTTGAAGAACCCCGTCATCTTTAACGGAATGTGTTGTTATACCAATATAAGAGTGGCACCCAATCTTAGCCGTCGAAACAAACTCTCTCCCAACAAGCATCTCTATCATCATCATCATCACCACCACCACCACTCACTCACTCTCACACTGAAACATTCTCTCTCTCTCTATAAAAACTTTTGTAACAGAAAAAGCGTAGCAGAAAAGCACATAATTCTGCCAAGCACACGATTCTCGTACGTACGTGCAGTGAAAGAGAGTATAAAGAATTGCAGAAATCGATCTCAAAGCTTTGAGGAGAGTTTTCGATTCATATTTATGGTGTAGTGGAGAAATTGTGAGGATTACTCGATAAATATAGCTCACCGGTGGTAGAATTTTAGTATATGAGGAATTGCGAGGGCGCGGTCATGGAAGCGGCGGCGGCGGCGGGGAGAAAGAGAAAAGTTGGATTAGGAGAATTGCAGGTGGACAGATCGTCGGTTCAGCTCAAAACGCGGCGTTTAGACGTGGTGGCGCCGAAGAATTCAGCTTCGGCGGCGAATTCGGGAGAATCTACTTGCGAAAGCGTTAGTTCCGATCAAGTTTTGGCGTCTTGTTGCTCAAGTAACAGATCCAAGGGGAATTCGAAGTTGGTAGATCTGGAGGTACGTACATGTATATATATGTGTGTGTGTGTATATATATTGATGTTTGAAACAAATTTAATTTCGTGATGTCACGCTATTTAATTTCCATGGAAGATATTATTTGCAGACAGCGGAATGAATATCGTGTCTAGAGCTTTAAATTTTGTGTTTTTGGTTACATCTAGAGCTTTAAATATTTCAACGAATTGTTGAGATATTATTTGAATTTTGAAGTCCTTTTTCTTTTCCTTTTTCTCTGATATACAGGAGAATGTGGATTATTTCGCAGCACCGACTGGTGATTCGTTGGATTGCAGAGACAGGTAATATATATATATATATATATATATGTATGTATAAATTTTTGAAATTGAATATGATGATTTTCGAGGACATGTCTCCTCGATTCAAATTTTTGAAACTTCAATTATTTAAACTCTTCCACTCGAAATTTCTCAAGCATTCTCCTCTCTCTCTCTCTCTCTCTTGGTGAATGCTGCTTGTTGTGCTTTTCTTTCAAAACAACGAACTAGAGGAGTTATGACGTCCTATTTTTACAGAAGAGAATCGACGGCGCCGGTTGAATCTGAGTCAGGCGAGCTTGAATCGACGACGGATACTCCAAGCAAATCGAATTTGCGCCGCCGTACTATGGCGGAGAGAGTTCCATCGGAAGCTGAACTCGAAGAATTCTTCGCCGCCGCTGAAAGCAACATCCACAAACAATTCACTCACAAGTAATAACTCCTCTCTCTCTCTCTCTCTCTATCTCAAGTATCAACAATTAGCCATAATTCAGCAATACATATATATATATATATATATGTATACACATACTGAAGCTATACATATATATATGAACAATTCAGGTACAACTATGACATAGTGAAGGACGAGCCGTTAGAGGGGCGCTACGAGTGGGTTCCAATTCAATTAAAGCCATCATCATGAAGAAGAATTCAAAACCTGATTAATCTCTTTTCCACTAATCTAATGCTCAACTTTTAAGGCTTCTCTCTTTCTCTCTCTTTCTCTCTCTCTCTCTCTCTAGGTTGGTTAGATTTGTGTTTTTAGCTAATGAATGAGATGTACGGCTAGATGTTTCTCTCTCTATTTCCATCTTCCAAGTTTCTTTTATATATATATATATATTATTACAATTCAAGAAGCTTTAATTTTCTCAATAATATGGTGAACTCCTTAATTAGGTAGTTTGTTCCTTTCTGCACCATCATTCCCTTTTATGGGAACTATTGAAGAACCAAACTGTTCAATAAAAGCTTTATTTTTTCCCCTATATCTGTGCTAATTTATTTAGGCACTGCAATTCTCTGATGCCTTTTGTGACACTGCCAATCATAGTTTTGCACTGTAACTGTAACTGCAGTTATGGCAATTTTTGCTTTTTTCACTATATTCCCCTAATATGCCTTTCTGCATTTAATTTTACCATCTTCCATTTTTTTCTCCAATTGTTTTTAAGTGATTTGCATATATATATATATATATATATATTGATGTGATTGAAATAGTGCCCAAGTCAAAGTTGGAAATATCGGAATTCGTAATATTGGGAAATGCGTTTGGAACGTTATCTAATCATATTTGCTAAAGACATTAATTACTATCTTACTTAAAAAGCTTTGGTTTATTTGATTTGTCGTGATTCAGTTCGGACTCAACGTTCCAAACGTATTTTCCAACTTTACAATTCCCGAATTTCCAGACTTTAATATCGGCATTATTTTGGACACGCGTTATATATACATATTATGAAATGTCAATTCACATAAATATGATCGTACTAGCTACAGTAGCAGATATGGAGTAAGTTTGTAGTACTAGTGGTACTTGTGAAATATGCGTGAGGTTAATTTGGAAGTTTGGAGTGAGAATAGAGGAAGGTGGAGTAACAGTATAGTACAGAGGAAAACAGCTTGCCGTGTAAGCTACGGACACGTGCTGAAGATTGGGAAAGCCGATCTGATCCCATGTGTCTGTGGTGAGTTTACGTGTGTGAATTCTATGGTCCTTCCATCTCCATGGTCACAATCATTGGTAAATTTCATATGATAGAAAACTTTAGTAGGAAGCCACGATTTGGTCGCACTTAAGTATATTTTATAACGTAATTAAATTATACTTATCATATTATTGATTAATTATTTTATGAAATATATTTGGGTGTGGTTGAGTCGGGGATGAACTAGAATTTTTCATCAAATAAGTTACATCAGTAGTATTATATGGATAGTGTTGTGGAACTCAAAGTCATATTCCACCAAATATAGAAATAGCGAGAGAAATATTGTACTAGAAAACCACACTAGATTTAATTTTCAGGAAAGATTGGAGGTATCACAACGGTCGCGCTTAAAACTCAATCTCCTCGACAGAATTAACTAGACGTATTTAATAGCACAATATAACACTACAACTATAACTAACAATGGCTACTTGAAGAATAACACAAAATAAAGAACACCAAAATATAACGAGGTTCGGCTAATTTAGCATACGTCCTCGGACCCCACCAAAATATTTCACTACACAAAAGAAAGGACCAAAAGTGAAATATACAAAACTATAGAGGAGAAAAGAAGTATAGCCAAAGATGAGAGCTAAGGGATATCAAACAACTAAAGGGTGGATTCCCTTTTATAGGAAAATGGATGGCCCTTTACAAAATTCTTCCTATGTGGGACAAATTGCTCTTTCATTATCAAAGGGAAATGAGCCATTTTTTCACCACAATTCAACAAATCTCCACCTTGGCGAATTTCCAAAATCTTCAATCTCCTTGTCAAACGGGGTCACAAAAAACAATCTTCAAATTTTCCAATGTTCATTTCCAGGATCATGCATATACCTGCTCACAACCCCCACTGCTTGGGAAATATCAGGCCTCGTACACACCATAGCATACATCAAGCTACCAACAACATTTGCATACGGTACTTTTGACATGTATTCCCGTTCTGCTTCAGACTTAGGTGACAGTGGCGCTAAGCTTAAAATGAGGAGCAAACGGAGTACTAACTGGTTTTGACTTTTCATCAATGCTAAAACGCCTCAACATCCTACTCAGATATCGTTTCTGAGTCAAACAAAGCCTCCTCAATTTTCTATCTCTGAAAATCTCCATGCCGAGAATTTTTTTCGCCTCACCTAGATCCTTCATCTCAAACTCCCTTTTCAAATGAGTCTTCAACTTCTCAATTTCAATTAGACTCGAGGAGGCAATCAACATATCATCAATATACAAAAGAAAATATATGAAAGATCCATCTTGTAGCTCATGCAAATACACACAATGATCGTATGTGCTTCTTGTGTACCCAATTCCCATCATAAACTTGTCAAATCGCTTGTACCACTGCCTCAGAGATTGCTTCAATCCGTACAATGATTTTTGAAGTTTACAAACCAAATTTTTATTTTCAGCAACTTTGAATCCCTCTGGCTGAGTCATATAGATTTCCTCTTCCAAGTCTCCATGTAAAAATGCAGTTTTTACATCCAACTGAACTAGTTCAAAATCCAACTGTGCTACCAAAGCCAACAAAATTCTAATGGAGGAGTGTTTTACAACTGGAGAAAACACCTCATTATAATCAATGCCCTCCTTCTGAGCGTAACCTTTGGCCACTAATCTGGCTTTGTAGCGAACATCACCTTGGCTAGAAAATCCATCTTTCTTTGCAAATACCCATTTACATCCAATTGCCTTCTTTCCCTTCGGGAGATTGGCCAGTTCCCATGTTTGATTCTTATGAAGGGACTGCATTTCTTCACTCATGGCAATCCTCCACTTATCTTTCTCTGGTCCTTTGACTGCTTCAATATAAGTGGTAGGAACATAATCAGCGGCAATTGCAGATGCACAAGCCACCATATCATCAAAGCGAGTAGGCTTTCTGATTGTCCTCTTTGGCTTGCTAGTTGCAATTGATTCAAGTTGCTGTGGAAGTTCTTGGGGTTGAACTTCCTCTTCTTCAAAACCTCCTTCTACCATAGGAGAATGATCAAGCATTTCTTGATCTGCTGGGCCAACAAACTTTTCAAACTCCACCTGTTTGGGAGTACCATCCTGCTGTTCTGCATTCACCTTTTCCAACACGGTAGATTCATCAAAGGTGACATCCCTGCTAAAGATTATTTTCTTTGTTTCTGGACACCAAAGACGATAGTCTTTTATACCAGAGGTGATCCCCATGAACACAACTTTTTTTGCTCTAGGATCCAACTTTGATTCCTTAACATGATAATATGCAGCGGAACCAAACACATGTAAGGAATCATAATCAGCGGCAGGCTTTCCAAACCATTTCTCAAATGGTGATTTTCATCAATAGCAGTAGATGGTAGAGGATTAATGAGATGGCACACATACGTCACAGCCTCAGCCCAAAATTCTTTACCCAACCCAGCATTGGATAACAAACACCGAACTTTCTCCAGCAAAGTCCGATTCATGCGTTCTGCCACTCCGTTCTGTTGTGGTGTATGTCTGACAGTGAAGTGTCTGACAATGCCTTCATCCTCACAAAATTTCTGAAATGGATCACTCCTAAATTCTCCACCATTGTCTGTACGGAGACGTTTGACCTTTTTATCAGTCTGAGTTTCCATCATCTTTTTCCAATTGAGGAATACCTCAAACACTTCATCCTTTGTCTTCATCGTATACACCCAAACTTTCCGGGAAAAATCATCAACAAAGGTTACAAAATAGTGCTTCCCTCCCAAAGAACTCGTTTTTGAGGGACCTCATACATCGAATGAACATAATCCAAGATACCTTCAGTATTATGGATTGTTGTTCCAAATTTAACCCTTGTCTGTTTCCCACGAACACAAAGTTCACAAAACTCCAATTTGGAGTATTTCACTCCTTTTGTTTTGTGAACGACCTCTGATGAACAAAACTTCTGCATCTCCACCTGAACAAACTTGTTTGTCCTTCTCAGTTAATAACTGTATAGGGCAGCACAAACTTCGCTAAGAGATGCAGCAGCAGCCTTCCCGTGAAGTAGAGTGGTTTCAAGAAACTCAAACTCCTCAGGAAGGGATCCCAGCAACATCAGAGCCAAATCCTTCTCATCCAAATTTCCGTTCTTTTTCCTCTATATCATTTGGTTTCTTTTCTTCAATAGCTAAGTATAGACCTTGTTGAAAGAATGCGTCTACAACTTCGCTTTGCCACATACCAAAATGGCCTGTGCCATCAAAAGACTCCACTGCCAATCGCGTATTCGCCAAAGTGGTTCTCGCCCAAATGGACGACGACGATGTTTTTGAGGTAACTTCCATTTTTGGTTACAAATTATTCTTCAATAGCCCTCCAAATGCGAAAGCCAAATAGCCCGAGAAAACTTTTCTGATGTGGAAGATCAGATTAAACTGCGACCACAGAGCATACTCAGAATACCCGAGCTCTGATACCACTTGTTGTGGAACTCAGAGTCGTATTCCACCAAATATAGAAATAGCGAGAGAAATATTGTACTAGAAAACCACACTAGATTTAATTCCCAGGAAAGATTGGAGGTGTCACAACGGTCGCGCTTAAAACTCAATCTCCTCGACAGAATTAACTAGACGTATTTAATAGCACAATATAACACTACAACTATAACTAACAATGGCTACTTGAAGAATAACACAAAATAAAGAACACCAAAATATAACGAGGTTCGGCTAATTTAGCCTACGTCCTCGGACCCCACCAAAATATTTCACTACACAAAAGAAAGGACCAAAAGTGAAATATACAAAACTATAGAGGAGAAAAGAAGAATAGCCAAAGATGAGAGGCTAAGGGATATCAAACAACTAAAGGGTGGATCCTCTTTTATAGGAAAAGGGATGACCCTTTACAAAATTCTTCCTATGTGGGACAAATTGCTCTTTCATTATCAAAGGGAAATGAGCCATTTCTTCACCACAATTCAACAGATAGTTGTAATTGTTTTACAATTCAGAATTTGGGGGGGGCTCTAAGAGCTTGTTTGGTTCTGCAATCAAAAAATCAAACTATGCCTTAATTCTGATTGAACGTTTTTGCGTTATAAGACCGCGTTCGATAAAGTTGAAAGTCTTGCTTTTGTCATGATCATTCCTATGTGAATGAATTTATCTATAATCAATTATGTGACAATTGTGCCAATCTCACTCTAAGCATGTATCCGGACTTTTAGAAAATTTCAGAACTCCAAACCAAATATAATTACAATTATTACTATACGGTGGATCATAAGTGGATTCCACTATATTGGTGGTTGTAATTATCCCCAAACACATTGTCTAAGGAGAATTTAAGAATGATACGTCCATTTTTTAACAGTCAATGGTAATGTAATCAAATTAAGTTTTAGCTATGTAAGATTTGGTTCAAATTTAATTGATTTTAAACTACTCAAGTTGAGTTTCAATCTTATTAAAAAAAATTTAAAAAAGGATCAAGTTTGATTTTTACTTATGAAACCACACTCATACAATTTTTTGACCAATCTATACGAGGTCCGATCAAACATCGAATAACTTGATTCTTTTCAATCTGAACTATGTAATTTTGTTACTAGAAAGTATAATGGTACATGACTAAATTTTTTTCTCACATTATCATTTTTTATTCTTTTACCACATTGTATGCAATATGCATGTGTACATGCTTTGTATCTATATAATGTCAAAACGACGCATAGGGATGGGGATTGAGAGTGTGTTACTTTTACACAAAGGCAAGGCAACATGAAGAGGTGGTATGGAGTAGTAGTGGTCCATGGTTTCCCTTTAGTGAATAGGTGCATGAACTTGAAAGAGAAGGCTATAAGGTTGGTAGGCCAACCCTATTACTCTATATATGGAAAATGGAGTTATATGCCACCATCCTCATCTAATTTGATTCCCTTTATTTTAAGTCATGAGAAGATTTATAATACAACTCCATATATAATTATGAAAAATATTTTATGTCATCTACTAATTTTTCATTTTTTTGATATACTTAATATGCTAAAATAATATTTTGTTACAATAGATAGAACTGGTTATTTACAGTTATTGCATATATTTCTTATTTAAGTTAAATAATAATACGACAATGGTAAGTTAAAAAGTGACATATAACATAACTTTATAACTGTATACTCCTTTTTAATTTCAAATAAAAGTCAAAGGAAAAAGTGAGCTTTATTTATGTATTTTCACATCTTTTACTATAAATTTTGAATAATTATACAAAAAGCTACATTTCACCTGGCCAACTCTCATCACTTTTAAGTTTGCCCATTTTTTATTTTATTTTTGTAATACTTAACAGAGTTTGTTCAAAACGTTACAAAATAAAGGAGAGTCAATTATGTAAACAATTTCTTGTTAATCAATTTCTTTGGTAAATGTTAATTATTATGTATGAATATATTGGGATTTGGAATGGAACGTTTGTCTTGGTAACATGTTGGGGGGTTTTGGGTGTGAGAGTGAGTGATAATGATTAGGAAATGCAACAGAAAGAGAAGGGCACATGCTCGGAGATTCCGAGCATCTTCTTATTTGATTCGGGTGGTAGTATCACCATCTTTTTAGAATGTAATTATGGCAACTAATGAGGTCTCTCTTATTTTATTTAAAAAAATCTTAAATTATATTTTTATATTAAAAAACTTAGTAATATATTTTTCAATTTATAATACTCATTTCACCAAGTTTTTATTCGAAATTTTTGGATAGTTAATGTTAATAATTTTTCGTACTAATTGGCGTTGATTTCTTAAGTAAAAATTAATCTATTACCTTTTTGTGTAAATATTTTTGTTTTGAATTTTTTAAATCGATAATTTCTTAAATAAATATTTTTAAAGTTTATTTTTTATTTGTTTTTGAATTTAACATGTTTTTCTTTAAAAGTAATTTTTTGTCTATTTTATACGATTCCAAAAGGTTAAAAAACTGAAACTAGCTAAAATAGTGATTAATACAAGTTACCAATTTGACAATTTTAAATATAAGATATCTACCAATAGGAAATATAATTGGTTGACTTTTAATCTTGACAATTAGTTCATCAAAAATAGAAAGAAAGAAATTACAATTAGCATAAAAATGGGAAGCCCCGCGCCTCCGCCATGGGACTATCGACAAATTAAATAAGAGAAAAATCAACAACTGACTAATAACTCAAGTAATAATCTATGATGCACGGATATTTCGAAAAATTATTCTGTGTAGTGTCGGACACGCGCCGTGTTCATGTCCATCTATTGAAAGAAAGGAAAAAATACACATGGACAATCGTGTCTGAACCGTGTCGATATACTGATTTTTTTAAGAATTGATGTGTCCCGCAACAGTGTCGTATCCGTGTCTGTATCCCGTGTCCGTGTCCGTGTCTGTGCATCATAGGTAATAATTAGATATCCTTATTGCTCAGTTGGTTCGTAGCCCAATTTCAGGTTATGCTTAGTGGATTCAGAGACACTTATCGCGTTCAACAGGCTCGCAGGCTAGGGGTGTGACGAATTGTACCTATCAGAGTCGTTCGTCAGTAGGAATTCAGGAGCTAAGTGCTAAACTAACGGGGCAAAGTGCTACATGTGCTGGAGTCACCTTTTAAACCTGTAGAACAAAGTGTTGCGTGTGTACCTCACCTCTTAGGCTCGTGGGGCCACCGCTAGTGTCCTAATGCCTTACTACGTGTCCTAAACTAAGTAACGTCGGGACAAGGACGTCGCGTCTTGGGGGGTGATTGTGAAGCCTGGCCATCTCACATCCCAAAAGAAAGAAAAAAGAAAAAAAAAAGAAGAGGAAAATGAACTGTATATAGACAATTACTAGGAACACAAGTGAAACAATTGGATATTCCTTTTGGACAGTTGGTTCTTGGCTCAATTTCAGGTTACGCTCGTAGGGATCAGATACAATCATCGCGTCAAACAGGCTCGCATGGGCGCGAAGTAATTAACATAAATCAGTTTAGTTGTTTTAAAGTCGAAGTCAAAAAGCAAAAAGGGTTTTTCCTAGATGTACAATATGCTATAAATACACAAATATTTGCGAGATTAGGGCTAACATTTTTGAAAGTATTTGTGCTTTCTTTGTTTCTCCTTCAGAAATCTTACGTAAATCTTTGGATCATTTATTGATTTATCCTAACTCTCTATTTCAATATTATGTTTCTTCTATAATGATATTGTTTCGTGTTTGTTAAACAAACTAGACTAGGGAAGGATTTCGAGTGGTCGATTCAAGCCCCTTGATAATTCACAACCTAGAATTATCTAATAATAACCCCTGCCTATATGTACTAATGGTGGTTTAAGTCTTGCAAATTTTTTTGTGATGCAATGCTCGCAATAAATTAAGAGATAAACTAAAACTCGAGTAATTAATCAACACTTAAAAACTCAAGTAAAAATATACCTCCATGAGTTCTCGGATGAATTCTTCTGGACACAGGAATAGAGTGCTCAATTACAACGCTGCTAAGGAACTACTTTATGCTACTGACTAGTTACTTTAGAATTAAACTAAGCTTAATTACGTCTACGATTGCTACAAACTACTGAAAGAAAGAGAGAAATTTTTTGTAGAGTCTATCTGATTGTGTCTTTTTGTGTGTGTTTCTTTCACCGCATATATCCCAGTCCAATACGTCCACGTCCCCATAACTCCTGAAACCGCTTGCAACTGCCCTTTCAAAATCTCTTGTCTTGGCGCATACTCTCCAGGGGCGTATTTCTTACTTCTTTTGGGCTTTTACTTCAATTGATTTCTCTGGCCCAACAATAGGTATATATATATACATACATACATATGGCTTTGTCCTCTAATGGGCTATTTCCAAAAATGATTTTTCGTCTCTGCTGCTATCGGGCCTTTTGGGCTTCGAAGCCCATTTTTATATTTTTCTTTTGGTGTAAACAAATGCCCCCCCTAATACATGTGAATGCTTCTAATTCATATGTATTAAAAGACACGTTCTCTCGTAAGAGACTTTTCATATTTTTGGCCGGTATAGAAATATGTGCCTCTTAATGAAAAAAGTCCAGGGCTTTTCGTCTTCTCTCACGAATTAATAGGTACATCTTTTCATGCCTCTTAATGAAAAACATGGGCTTTTCATCTTCTCTCACGAATCAATGGTTATGCCCTTTCATAATCGGGTGTTTAAAACCCTATAAATATTTGATAACTTTTTCTTTGTCTTCGTAAATCACAAAACCAAAGCCTTAAATTCGTCTTCTCCTCTTTTCATTTTCTTCGAGTGAGTTCATCTTACTCCTCTTTCGTCTTCGAGTGGGTTCGTCTTTTAAACCCCTTCGTTCTCGAGTGGTAGTGGTTAGATTTTGTTTCTTCTTCTCAATCATCCCTTTTCAAGTGTCCCTTCATTGTTTTGGGTTGATGGTTGTTCCTCTCCGTACCGCCACCCATGATCTAAATTTCTTGGTACCTCGAGCGGCCATTCTTGAATGCGAGGCTGCTGAAGACCTATATGATATAATTATGGAATTTCGAGGTCATTATAGTGACATCAAGGTCGCGATTCTTGAAGAAACCCACGTAGTTCCCCGATGGGCCTCTGAACGTCGGGATCAATTACTCAATCATCGGACGTTGAGCCCTCGATTCGAATCATCGGCGTTCGAAGATGACGCCCCTAATGTCCCGAACCTTCTTAGGACTTGGCCCGATGTGGAGAATGACGATAACGCTCCTTTATGTATGCAAAGGGTAGTCCCAAAACTGGCTTGGACCAATATGAGTAAGCCCATTAATGGTTGGATAGGTAACACTGATGTTTTTTTATAGTTTAATTGCCTACAACAATTCCACTCGAAGTGGATAGCCAACCGCATCATGGGGCTCATTCGAATAGCCTGTTACTAAGTGCTTCCTTTCAAGCAGGTGATGACAGATGCCTTGGCATCCTTTATACAACTGCTTTATATTGCCCGGCCCGGAGGATTTCAGACAATGACTCTCGAGGACATGGTTTTAATCACTGGGTTATCTCCTAATAGCACCATACTGCCTATCGGTGAAGCAATTAGTGGTGCTCGAGCACTTTTGGTGTCTTCTTCAGAGTGGCTTAAGTACCATGGCAAGAGTGGTGGTGCCAACATTGCCTATTCTACTTTGGTTAAGCATTTTTCCGCGTGTGGAGATCTAGTCATAGATTTCGAGGAGGTACTGTTCATAAATTTTGTCTTTTCTCGTTTATTCATGAATTCTGGTTGCGTTGTGAACAAGACTTTCCTCCCTTTATCTGCCAATATTGCTGCAACTTTGGGGGCCATCGAATTAGCTCCTCTTGTATTGTCCCAATTTTACCGTATGATGTTCCATCTCCACCGGGACCCTTCGAATGTCAAAAAACTATCGTGTCCACTATGGTTGTTGTCTTGTTGGGCCTTTCTTTACTATCCCGAGCTGTTAAACATTAGGACCCCTGCGTCTTTCGAAGAAGCATCTCGAACTTCTTTTATTTTAAACCCACCTCGAGTTGGGTATGTTATGGAGAGGCTGCCATTAACTTAGTAATACCCCTCGAGAAAGTCTCATATCTTTTGGCCTTGAGTACCATTTACTACCTCTCTACGTTTCAACTTGGTGCCCTTTCTTCGAGATAAGGCACGGACAGGAGCCTTCTCATTGGTCTCACACTGCCTTTCCAATCTGGTTAAGAGACATTGACTCCTTGCGGCGTTCTGATGATGATCGTCCTTATTAGCACTCCGTTCTATCATCTCGAGATTTATTATTTGCAGACAACACTCCGGGTGTCGAGGTTTATAACCCCCAGGTCACTCTAAAGCTTTTGTCCTTGAATATCTATAATTTCCTTTCGAGTTCATAATACTTATTGAGTACGTAATTTCCCTATCCTTAACCGGTTATCTCTGTTTCCTGTAGCTATGCTCGAGACAATTTGGCCTTACCCAGAGCTTTGCACTTCCCTTTTGGGAACGATGAACCGCCCTTGGTCGAAAAGACAATATTCCATCCCAAAGACCAAAAGGGATCGAGCGGAGACAATTATTCGAGGGATGCCCGCTTGTCAAGTCATTCCTATCCCCGTACCTGCTTTTTGTAGAACCCTTCGAATGGAGCAGTGTTTTGATGACTTCTAGAATCGTGTTTTGCAACGCTATTATTCCAGGTGAATAATTTGGAAATTGGTCACCGACGCTGCAAGAATGTGCGCAGGTTCTGCAAATGTAGCCAAACTTTCGAGGCTACTTTCTATCGAGGTATGTCAGTAAATGTTCCTTTCCTTTTGTCTCTGCTCTATTTCCGAACTAATGTAAGTCATTCTTGGTTTTTTGAGCATGCCAAGATTAACTTCTTCCAAAGGATCCTGTACATCTTGCCTAATATCTTCATCAGGTTCCAAGATCCCTTCTTTGATTATGTTCTCCACCTTGTGATCTATTTGTCTAGCAAGATTATATGCAGTAGAATTCGAGCCGACATTTTCAAATAAACAATACGAATACGAGAATAAATTCGAATCAAGTTTCCCTATTGCTAAATTCTTAGAAAAAATTTGGATAACAGTCTGTTTGGACATATCCATAAAAAAATTAAAAAGTTTGATTATTACACTTCGCAGATTCTACTCAAGATTGTCCTATTTCGATTTGGGACATGTTTTCCCTTCCTGCCTCGAATTGGCTTTCTACTTCTTTTCCTTCTGCATCTTCTCCCATGGTCTTTTCGAGAGCCGGGATAAACGCTTCTTCCTTTTTTTTCACTTCGAGCTTTTCAGAGCTGTACCTAGCATTCACAATTTGAGCATCAACAAAGTAAGAATTATTTTCAGCCTTAACTATTTCGAATTTTTCCCCACTCCAGCATATTAAAAGTTGATGTAATGTTGAGGGCAAACAATAATTTTGATGAATCCAATCCTTTTCGAGCAGGACGTTAAAGGACGAACTCGTTTTTACTACGAAAAACACAGAGTACGAAACCATAGATCCTAATTTGACCCTATATGACCACACTCCTAATACTTTTGTGGCCTGTCCCGAAAACCCATATACTGCTACGTCGACAGCTACTAAATCTTTTGGAGATTTATTTAACATAGTTAAAGTATTTTCGGGTAAAATGCTAACGGTTGCACCATTATCTACTAAAACCCTGTTAATTTTATACCCTTCGATTTCGGCCTGTACATGCAGTGGTTTCATGTGATTATTATTTATGGTTTCTTTCAAGAATAACAACTCGAGGAAATGTTCATGTTCATTCTCTTTTTTCCTATTTGCATATTTAATGAACTAGAAATCAGGTGGATTACCTTCCTTTGGGGTTGTCAAAACCTCCAAAGCATTTTTCTCTTCATCTGTTTATCCCGTTTTCGAGGCAAATTCTGTCGGGAGAACCGTTACCATGTTGCAATCCTTTTCCTCTTCGAAACTTAAAGCCCTTCGAACAGAGGCTTGTCTTTCGTTCTTCTCGATTTTGCTCACCAAACCATCTTCTGGTATACCGTCCAACAAAATGTCCAGATCGTCTCCAGACTCGAAATCTACTTGGTCATCTTCTCCAGTTGTAGCCGTCTTATCTTGAAGGTTCGCATCCTTCATCTGGTCACTCAGGTTGTCCACCTCCTTCTCGAGGTCCTCGTAGCTTGACCCCTTGACTATCTTTGATTTCAATATTCCTTTCACCAAGGCCTCTTCCTCAATCCTTAAATTGGCAATTACTGCCTCCTGTTGCATCTCCATTGCAATTGCCGCTCTCGAATACGCCACTTGTTGGGCCATCGATTTAGCCCTGTTGTTCTTGTTTGTTTCGAAATTCTCCCGATACTCACTCCCTCGAGAATGATTTTAAGGCAATCCTCTGCCCCCTCATCCTCGAAAATGCCTATATGAAGGCATTGGTCCTGATAATCTGTTGTCGAACTCCTGTCTCAGCTTTTTGTTCCAGTTCTCCATTCTCTGGTATGCGGGCATCCAATTGGGGTCGTTTTCAATCACTTGTAACCTCACCAATTCGTAATGGAGAGTATCGGCATAATGATGGAACAAGACCTTCTGCAACTTAGTCAAATTATTCACCACTCTAATGGGTGTCTTATACTTGTCTTCACACAGGGGAATTTCAAGCACCTGTTTGTAAGTTTTTCCTTCACTCTTCGAATTTTCCCTAGGAGGTTCGATTTCCTCCTGTTTTTCCTTCAACTTTCCATCCCGGGTCAAGCCCAGAATCCTCTTCTCTGTAGAGGACAAAGTGATTAGACTCCTCTCAAGCTGTTTAGCAACAAAGCGTCTGAAAATCTGGCACTGATCCATGGTGTGGAGGGTGTTCATGTGCCACCTGCACATTCCCTCGAGGCCTTCATCCTTGACCTTCGGGAAAGTCAATATTCCTTCGTCAATCAGTCTGTTGAACGTCCTTATAGCCACCTTAGTCTCGATAGTGACCTGCAAGTCAGAACATTCAATAGTATTAATTTCAAGATTCAAAATAGGAAATGGGTCTTCATCTATGTTAGTTTCCTGAGTGTCAGGAAAAATGAGGTCTTTCGAAGCTATCTTTTCCTGGATCAAATTTCGAAATAAAATGCAATCATTTGTGTCATGTGAGAATGCATTATGCCATTTACAATATGGCTTCCCTTTTATTTCAGTTTTTGAAGGAATTCTATGTTTCCCTTTAAATTTGAACTTCATGTTGGCTAGTAACCAGTAAAAAATTTGTTTGATTTTTGTTACGTCAAAAGAGTAACTTCATGTTATGTCACTAATAGGGAGGCCCTTTTACGAATCCTGCTAGGTCGACCTCATAGGCTTCCTCGAACACCCATGGGATCCCAATTTCGAAGGCATAAAGCCTTAGTGCTTTCTATTATTTTCCTCCTTAATCATGTTTTCGTATCTTATGGCACTTTCGGCTAAACTTCTAACATCAGCAAAAGGCATGCCATCGAATCTTAACCAATATTCGAAGGTCATGTTTTGTTGGGCCAACTGTACAAACTTAGTTTCGGGCAAATTAAGGTGACATTTAACCTTTGTTTTCTTAAAACGTATTAGGAATTCTTCGACTAATTCTCCTACATTCTGTCTTATTTTAGAGAGGTCACTCATCGATATCCCCGGATCTGTTCGAGCAAAATGGTTTTGAAATTGGAATTGCATCTCGTCCCGATTACTTATGGAATTCGGGATCAGGCTTATATACCAATTAAAGGCAGATCCTGTTAACGAACTAAGAAAAAGCCGTAGTTTGAGAAAATCTTGATCCAAGGCTTCTCGACATTGGCACGTAAACCTGGAAAAATGTTCGAGAGCGGAGACATGATCATCTCCAAAAAATAGGGTGAAATTAGGAATTTTATAATTTCGGGAAAAAGGGAAGTTTCTATCTATCCAATCAAGATAGGGCTTTCCTGGCATTAGTCGGTGGTTTCTTCGAAAACCCGGTCCGTACATCCTCTCAATGATCATTTCGATCTGAGTCTGAACGGGATCAGGGAACTGTCCCCTAATATTCCCTCCCATATGGGCATCGGGCATAGCTTGACCCCTGCATATGTTACTTGAATATTATTCTAAAACGTGGGAATTCCTTGACCCATTGATGGATTCGAAAACCCAAGGGTTCTCATAGGGAAAGAATTGTTTGAAACCCCTGGATAAGTTGGTAGTTGTCTCTGCCCCCCAGGGGATTGCCCTTGGGTAATTGTTGTTGGTATTTCGAAACTACCAAAGCGGTTAGTAGTGTGGTAACCCCCATGTTTTTGCCCATAACCGATTGGTGGGATCGGGGGGTTTGGCCTCGAAGCCTGTGGTTGAAACTGATTCGAATTCGTATTTTGAGGAATATTCAGAGGAGGACGAATGCTTTGAACAAAAGGTTGTTGTCCCATTCCTGCTTGCCCCCAGGTATAAATGGGTTTGCAAAATTTTGTTCATTTATGGGGGAGGTGTTCGATGTCTGGCCAATTTCGAAACGGCTACTTCTATTTCTGGTTTCTCGAGGGTAACCAGGTGGAGGTTCTCCTAGATTCACGTGTCTTGTTCGAACCATTGGTTCTACTGCTATCAATTGTGACACTTTTTCTATCAGGACGTTATGTCTTTCGATTAGTGGTTCCAACGCATTAACGACATGGTTGTTCACCATCCTCGAGAAGACATCGCAGGTCTGGTAAAATATCTTTCCTAATTTGATTACAACTCGAGTAACCTCTCGAGCTAAACCCTCTTGGGCATTTACGACAATATCTTGCACTATTGCAGTAAATATTCGGGCGGATTCTTGAGCCAGTGCTCGGTACTGATCATTGAACTCTCTTCGTTGACCGTCTCGAGCACCCGTTAAAGTCTGTTTCATGACTTTAATAAATTGCTCATACATCTTGTCTGCCCTAATCCTATGTCGAGACTCGAGACACAGGCTGTGTTTCAAGATCGTCATTCGGCTCTTCTCTAGAAGAAATTTTTTTGACATCTTATAACAATTTTACGGAAGTCAAATTCGATAGACTCCCAATGTGGTCGCCAAAAATTTGTTTCATGTTTGTTAAACAAACTAGACTAGGGAAGGACTTCGAGTGGTCGATCCAAGCCCTTTGATAATTCACATTAGAATTATCTAATAACCCTTGCCTATATATGCTAATGGTGATTTAAGTCTTGCAAATATTTTTGTGATGCAATGCTCGCAATAAATTAAGAGATAAACTATAACTCGAATAATTAATCAACACTTAAAAACTCAAGTAAAAATATACCTCCATGAGTTCTCGGATGAATTTTTCTGGACACAGGAATAGAGTGCCCAATTACAACGTTGCTAAGGAACTACTTTATGCTACTGACTAGTTACTTTAGAATTAAACTAAGCCTAATTACGTCTACGATTGCTACAAACTACTGAAAGAAAGAGAGAATTTTTTTGCAGAGTTTGTCTGATTGTGTCTTTTTGTGTGTGTTTCTTTCATCGCATATATCCCAGTCCGATAAGCGCACATCCCATAACTCCTAAAACCGCTTGCAACTGCCCTTTCAAAATCTCTTGTCTTGGCGCGTACTCTCCAGGGGGCGGATTTCTTTGTTCTTTTGGGCTTTTACTTCAGTTGATTTCTCTGGCCCAACAATGCGTATATATATATATACACATATGGCCTTGTCCTCTAATGGGCTATTTCCAAAAATAATTTTTCATCTCTGCTGCTATAGGGCTTTTTGGCTTCGAAGCTCATTTTTATATTTTTCTTTTGGTGTAAACAGATATTTAACTTCTAAATCTCACAATAAGAATTGCAAATCCATGACTTAACATGCTAAAAATAGCATAAAATGGTGGCCATCCCATGTGAGGAAGATGCCTGTGATTTTTCATGTAATTTATTATTATGAATTCCTAGAATCTAAATATAATTAATTAATTAAAAAGTGGAATGATTTTTAATCAAAATCGAAGATCTCTTGACAGAGAGATATGATATAGGGTGATGATTTGGGATCCCAATGCAGGGTTTGGTGTTAATTAATGAAAGCAAAGTAAACTCTTTATTTAATGTTTTCTTTAATTGGGATCACACTCCAATAATGGAAAATAGCGGCTCATAAAGCTTTGAATTTGTTGGGATTTTGAGTGTATTTATAGCAAGGCCTAGATGCTGCAAGCCTACAATTTTTGCTACATCATTTGCTGCGGAAGCATTCTTTTTGGATCTGCAAACTATTTATTTATTTATTTATTTAATAGCTATATTGTTATAAATGTTTGTAGGAAATGGTCCTGCTACATTTAATAATTTTTGCTAGGAATAACTTTTGATCTGGCTCTATGTCGAATTTTAAATTTTAGAAGTTCCATGACTTTTGAGAATCGAAATAATTATAAGTTATTTATTTAAAATACGGAAGAGTGATGTTATATATCATTTTTATTTTTCACAATTTTATCACTTCTTTCAATTTCACAATCTAATTTCGAATGCATTTGATTAGATTTTTATAATTTATGTTTACAAACTATTTATTCACGACATTCCAAAAATTTTACAGTTAATTAAGGAACTGATGACCAATAATAATAATGGAGGGCACAATAGGCCTTTTCATTATTTTGCTCTGTCACAAATAGATGTCTTATCATATTAAGTATCGATGACAAAATGGTTAAAAATTACCGGTGGTATATAATATTTCTCAATATTATAACACTAACAATTTATCCAGAGTGATTCTTACAAAAGACTGTGATGTTTAAAATTCGAAATAATTACAATTATTTATTTATACTGCATAATGTGTATGTCCCATCACATGAATAATTACACTAGTATAGTTATTTGGGACTATGAGAATTGAGAAGTTTTAAGCATCATTCTAAGAGTATACTTGACAAGCTCTTGTTGTTCAACTTTTGCTTTATGCAAAAAAATTGAGACAAAATATAGGAACCCCAACTAAAGCATGTCATTTTCGGAGCTTTCAAATAGGCATCTTGAACCGTTGCAACCATCTATACGGTTTATAGTGAATCCTAATAAAAATGATTATACTAAAACTTGAACTTCTAGAATTCCCTGAGAATCGCTTATCCCAAGGCATAAAAGGAAAATGTATTCTTTGCTCTACAGATATATAGTTTGTGATTAAATGTAAGACAAATGTTAGATTATTTTATTTATATCTATTGATTTTAGTATGCATTAGGTGTGACATCTAATACACTCAAAAGATAGGACAATTTTTACTAAATCAAAGAGGGAAACAAACAACGAAAGAGTTAGGAGACGTAGTAAAATTCAGTTACTAAAATGTCCATAATCTCCAAATCGAGCTAGTAGTATAATATCAATTTGTAATTTTAATCGCAGCGGATCTTGAGATTCTTCAAGGCCCAAAAGAAAAGCAAAAGTACTACTCTATCTAAAGCCCAACATTGACCCAATTAAAACGCTATTAATGGGTTTAGAATTTGATATACAATCACGCATGCATACTAAAGGGGCTGATAACAAAGGAATGTGGAGGAACAAATTTTCATCTATACTTTTTTCAAAAATTCTAGACGAAAAAGGATTCCCTGAGCTGACAAATTTGAGCCGATAATTTTTTAATCATGGACTACACAGATCCTATAAGGCTCTAAAGAAAGAGAGAAAAGTCACAACCTGTAATACCACTAATCTTACAAATCTTGGTTTATCAAATGTGAACGGATTAAAATCTTCATACAAGCCCACCAAGCCTGTGCTGCAGTGCAACGAATGGACGACGTGCAAAAGCCCAAATATCTACCTCAAAGGATGTCCCCATGAAAAAAAATAATTAAAAAAAATAGAATCATACGGGCCAAGGCCCACATAATTAGATATTATTAAATTGATAAGGACAAGTTATATGAACTTAACTCTGTATAATACAAAATGAAATATTAAATTAGAATAGAAAATTTAAACTGCATTTGAGTACTCTCTATCAAGATTGGAAAGAAGTGTCAATTCAAAATCATCTTTATCTTATATAATTTAAAATGAGTACCGACCAATGTTTCAATTTTTTTTCTATGTAGATAATGAGGTGGATAAGTTACTTTTGCTTCATTGTGCCGTGTAAACTATTTTCTATTTTTAGTTATGACTTATTAATAATATGATTCCTTAAAAACATATATGTACCATTAATTAGTCCTTGCATGTTTCAGTTTCATGATTTAAGCTCCAATTGTAACCTATTTTTAATATTATTATGATTATAAATGTCTACATTAATAGGATGAATTCATGATTTACTTAATATTATTATATGATTATCCTATTTTTCCATAGATTGCTCTTATTGGTCCACTTTATATTACCATACCGAAAGAGGCAGACCTGCCCCTGGAAACACTTAAGCGTGCGTCAGTTTCGGGGAGGGGAACTATCATATATTCTTTAATATTATAATATCAGATAATTAAAAATGAATTTTGATTTCAAATAGTAAATTAATTTTTGATTTCACATTGTATTACCATGAATTCCCTTTTCCACATTTTAAAGTTATCTTCTATATAATCAATGTCTATTTTTTCAATTTTTCAATTCAAGCTCATAATTACATTTTTGCACGGGTAATGTTTATTTGTTCTAAAATGATTTTCACATATTACATCAAATAGCAACATATCTATGTTTTTGACAAATGAATTGGATTATAATGATATTAAAAGAATGCTCGTTAAACTTTCAAATGTGATTATTTGAAGTAAATAGACGTTCAATACAATACATATTACAGTTGCACAAAAGAATATTATTAAAGAAATCAGTTAAATGATGGTTAGATTTTTTGTGGTTGAAATATCTTCTATAAAGAGAAAAAAAGGGTAATAACATATTATAAGTCAATCATTTCAAAAAATTGATTCAAATATAAGAAGAAAACAAATGATAAGATTCAGTAAATGTGTATAGTCTAAAAACACAATTCGGATCCTCTATTGCAAGTAGTGTCGCGTCTGCAATTGCATTCACCTCTATACATGACAAGTGTACAAAATTCAAATAATTTATATATTTAAGGAAAAGATTTATACACTTATCATGAATAGAATAAATGCAACATGAGATACAACATCATTTTGTAATAGAGGATCTTATGTGCTAAAACATGCAAGGTTTAAATTAGGGACAAAGAAAGATAAATTAGGACTATGTCTCTTTCCTATGTGAAAGTCTTAAATCATGGGACAAATAAAAATAACTTGGAACAATTTTAAATTGACTTTTCATAAAGAAATAGATAAAACAAATTCACTTTATTTTCTTCGTAAAAGGAATTTTTAGTTTTTTTTTTCTTGAATATCTCGTTGAAAGTTCTTTACACGAAGTTAGTTAAGAAAAGAAAAAAAAAAAAAAAAAAGAAAAAAAGAAAGACTACCACATAATCAACTTCAAGCCATTTAACTTTTTTTTTTTTGTTGATAGGAAAAATTCATTCATTCATAAAATTGCGAGAAAGCCGTACATTTGTTGAGGGCAAAAGTCCCTTCATTACATAAAAAAGAGGATGGGAGGTCACAAAACAAAATCGGGCCAGACCACCTCCTCTCAAAACCCCAACAACAAATATTATGAGCAATCAAATTCTTACTACGTTCTACAAAACGGAGTTTCCACTTGTTGAAAGTTTCCAATCCACCAAAGCCGAAGAATCCACAACATTGTGAACTGCGTAAGGCCGTCACTCTCAATTAACACTTCTTCCACCTTAGCACGCTTCAACCACAAACAAGCTTCTTTCATCGCCACTGTTTCCGCATCACATGCATTCGATGCATGCCCAACTTTGGATGCCCCAAACACAAACCTCCCTAGATGGTCTCGGATCACCAACCCTGAGCACTTCAGCCCATCTTTGTAAGCAGCATCGACATTGACCAGGAGAGAAGAAGAGGTACACGAGGACTCCAAATGAAACTCTCTATGCCGAATAGAATTGTTAAGTTTTCCAAGCTGAGAAGAAAGGAACTCCTGAACCCGAAGAGCAACCTGGGAAATGATCTTTTCAACCGGGTCAGGAGGCGAACCATAAAGAACTTTGCATCTATTTTTCCACGTAAGGTCCAAAAACATAGCAGCATGAGTATTGAACTCCAAATTGAGCTCAATAGACTCAAAAACTTGGTTATTTCGATCAATGATAAAGCCAATCCATTGCACAATATTCCAATCCTGGAAGTGATCCAATCTAAAATTCCATTTAGATCCCCACCAAATATTTCTAGAGAAGGAGCAAACAAGAAAAAGATGTTCAATAGATTCTGATTCCTCCCCGCAAAGAAGACACGTAGGGCTGATGTGAGGCATGACTCTAACCAATTTATCACACGTAGGGATGATACCAGTTGCAACTTTCCAGAGGAAGAATTTCAGTCTTTCGTGAAATTTTGCTTTCCATAATCTTTTCCAGAAAGATGGGTCTCTAGATTGAGCCGACATGAACCGAGTAGATTGGTCCTGCCAATAAGAACTTGAAACTGTGAAAGAGCCAGATTTGGAGGGGGTCCAAAGGATCCTCCGGGGTCCCAGAGAGGCTGGGATTCTGATGTTAAGAATCTCGGGTATGACATCGTTAGGAAAGAAATATTGCAGTTTAGTAATGTCCCAATCTTGAGTATGACAGTCTATGAAAAAGCGGGTGAAGAAGGACTGGGCTGTTTCAACACCTGACAGATTGCGGGAGGAAGGCTTAAAACCAACGATAGTCGGGATCCATGGATCCTCCCAAGTGCGCGTGTGACCCTCTGCTAAGACCCTGAAGCATAGACCTTGAGCAATCATAGGCTTAGACTTCCGAATACTTCTCCATATGCTTGATGAAGTCCTAGGAGTTTCATTTTGGTCAAGGAAATGAATATCTCTTAAGTATTTCGGCACCAGCAGCTGTTTCCAAGAAGACTTTGTATCATCACAAATTCCCCAAGCTAGCTTAGATACCAAAGCTTTATTTATATCTTTCATTCGCCTCAACCCTAAGCCACCACATTCCTTTGGCATGTAAAGGGAATCTCAATTTTTTAGATGGAGACCCCTCTGCCCATCTTTATCACTCCACCAAAACCTCCTACAAAGCTGATCCAATCTATCTCAAACCGCTAAGGGAAGGATTTGAAGTGACATATAGTAGTTCGGGATTGATTGAGCAACGATTTTGACAAGAACATTCTTACCTGCTTGAGCCAGGCACTTTGACTTCCAACCATTCAACTTTCGACCCACCCTATCAAGAAGCTCAGAATAATTCGCAATCTTTAACGCCGACTTGCAAAAAGGAAGACCAAGGTGTTTACTCTTATGATTGCACTCCTTGAAACCCAACCGAAGGCAAATATCGCCCCGTAAAATGCGAGGTACTTTCTTACTAAAGTGAATGATTGTCTTTTCTTTACTAACTCTTTGGCCCGACCAACTTTCATAATCCTTCAAGCAGTCATGGATGCACTCTACATTAGCCATATTCACCGAGCCAAAGACCAGGAGATCATCTGCATACATTAGATGAGATATGGAGGGACTGCCTCGACTGATTTTCACCCCTTTGAAATTATTACGATCTTCCTCCCCTGGATCATACGAGATAAAAGGTCAAAATACAAGAGGAAAAGGTATGGTGACATAGGGTCATCTTGCCTAATCCCCCAAGAAGGATGAAAGAAACCAAAAGGGGAACCATTAATAAGCGTAGAAAAACTGGTAGTTGAAATACACCCTTGGATCCATCCTACAAATTTCGGATCAAAGCCATACTTTGTAAGAATATCAATAAGCAAACTCCATTCGACCCTATCATATACTTTGGCCCTATAAATTTTTAGAGCCATAAGACCCTCTTTACCACTCTTGGCATTGATCGTATGCATAATCTTATGAGAGATGATCGAATTATCGGAAATGTTTCTACCGGTAATGAAAGCCATTTGGGTAGGAGATATGATTTTATCAAGAAGCGGTTTTATTTTGAGAGCAATAAGTTTGGAAATCACTTTATAACTCACATTACAAAGACTAATCGGATGAAATTGATCAACCTTATTGGCTTTCTCATTTTTCGGGATAAGAGTGATGAACATATGGTTCATAGCTTTTAAAAGATGACCGATTCTGAAAAAGTGGGTGACGGTTTTTATAACATCATCCCCAATAATATTCCAATATGTTTTGTAAAATAAAGGTGACATTCCGTTGGGACCCGGGGTTTTATTAAAAACCATCGCCCACACTCTTTCTTTGATTTCAAAGGGTGTGGGGGGGGGGGGGGGGATAGATAGTAAACTGTTATTATCCTCCACAGTGATTAACCTAGGAAAAAGATTATCAAGATCAACCGGATAAGTGGGGCGAGATGAAGTAAACAATTCTTGAAAGAAATTATCAAAACATAAACCAATATCTTGCCATTTGGAAACAAAAAGATTATCAGGATTACAGATGGATAAAATAGAATTGTACCGTCTATGGATAAGAGTCGATAGATGAAAGAAGCGAGTGTTCGCATCTCCATCCTCTATCCATTTTTGTTTAACCCGTTGCCTCCACATCATCTCCTCTCGTTTGAGAAGTGTAAGGATCGGTATGCCCCCACAAGCGATGCCGGCGCAACGGAAGAAATAAAGTATATAAAACACAATCGGCATCCCAAGCTAGGGGGTCAAAGTAATGCACAACAAAAACTAATACAAGTAAAGGGGTTTAAAACCGATTACAAGATTTAGGGTTTTATTAAAGTGAGGGTGTAAAACCACAACACAAGGAAAACTACACCAAAAACTTTGGCTCTCATTTTCGAATCCTCACCTCAACATGGAGGGGTTCGAATCAAACCACCATAAGCTTCTAAAGAAAGAAGCCTCTACAAGGACACACCTCAATTAAGTTCATACCTTAAGCAAAAGATTGGCTAGATATATGCTCTAAGGAAATGGAGTCTATGTAGTGAAAGGTGGAAGACAAGAAGAGTTACTAAAAGAAATATCTATGGAAGATAATCTTTTACAACTAATCTTCAAGAAGAAGTTCTATAGAAGAAAGTCTTCAAGAATCACAAGAGAAGCTAGAAAAATCTAAAGATGAAGAACTAAGCTCTAAGCTTTTTTTTCCTTTTTAAGTTTTCATCAAGTTTTAAATGAGAGCAAGAACACCTCCTTTTATAGCCACCAATTTTCGGCCATATGGTGTTAGGTGGAGTAGAAGACTTGTTTTTCTTCACCTACCACCTCATTCTCACCTACCATTCCATTTTCAACTACCACCACATGTGTAAGAGAATATTTTTCATTTTCTTCTTCATTTAAAAAACATTACAAGTCAAACTTTGACTAGCTTTGAATTTCACTCTTGTGACTTCATTTAATTAAGTCCAACTTAATTAAAATGACTCTCAAGTCTTCCAAGACTTGTTAATTAAATAATCTTCATGATTAATTAATAGTAAAATTAGTAGCTTAAATATATTCCCGGATAATAATAATTTTCGTTAATGATTAATTTCCAAGATTAATTAATAGAAAAATTATTTTTCCAAGCCTACTAATTAAAATGTCTTCCACTTAATTAATTAATCTCATTAATCAATTTCACTTTAATCCTAAACCGGATTAATATTCACATAGCAATTGAACTTTCTTGAGTAAGTGTGTAACCCCATTGTAGGTTCGTTCATGTACTAGTAGTAGGAACACAACCTCGTTGTGCCTTTGCAATTTTCATTGCTAGATTTAATTACTCCAAGTATTTTAATCCAACCAAGAATTAATTACCGATTAATTCATGGTTCCTACAAATCAAGGTTAGTACTAGCCACGCGCTAAGAAGACCTAGCCATGAATGATTATTAGGTGACCTTTCCGCATTACGATTTTCGCATAAGTAAAATCCTTCCATCAAATATCCCGATCGAATCTAGGACTTGGATGTCAGTCCAAATCCCAGTAACTCGATTCTATGTATTTCGATCTAAGTGACATTGACCAATTTATCAATCAAGCGAGGAAACACTGCTCCTCCTTATTGATACTACTCCGGCCGGAGGTTCCCATGGTCAATACACTGTGAAGTACATAGGATATGCGCCGATGCTAATGATCAGTGACGGATTCTTTCTTGGCGCGTGGACATAACTAGACTGGACCCATTATGCCCCACTTTATGACTCACTTGGAATCGTGTGACAAATCTAAGTACAATGGGCGATGCACGAGACGACCAATGGTGCCTCAAGTCATGAGGACCAATCTTATGCCTACGTAACCGAGGAGATTCCAAATTCGACATTGACTCCAATATGGAATCTCGGCGGGGTTGTTCAGTTTACTCGATCCCAACGAGAACCCACATACATGCACTGATGTACACCGTATCAGTATCCATGGAATAGGATACACTCTCCAAGAGTGTGCATTGTACGTGCAAGTCTTTACGAATCATTGATATCCCTATCTCAATGATTCTATGACTTGGAACATCTTGAAGACCACAACCTTAGAGACGTATTCCATGATTGGCATCCCTGATACCAAACACATCTCAAAGCTTAAGAGTGATCTAAGGGACTTTATCTAATTGCATATAATGATAAGATAAAGAAGAATATTCTTTTTATTAAATAACTTGACAAGATACAATATAAGACTGTTTAAAGAGTCAGCTACTACGCCCAACAAATGGCACGTCGGGAACCTAACTCTTTCAATCTCCCACTTGCCCTAGAGCCAATTGCCCATGTATTTCAGGCCCATCTTCTCAAGATGTCCCTTCAATATTCTTTGGCCCAAGGGTTTGGTAAAGGGGTCTGCTATATTATTTGCCGAGCCCACACGTTCCACTTGAACGTCGCCTCTACGAACGATCTCTCTGATCAGATGGTATCGCCTTTCTATGTGTTTGGACCTCTGATGAGACCTTGGCTCTTTTGACTGTGCAATAGCCCCATTGTTATCACAGTACAATCGTACGGGATCAACAATAGATCGAACAACACCCAACTCTTGGATGAAGTTCCTTATCCAAACAGCTTCTTTTGCAGCCGCGCAGGCTGAAATGTACTCAGCCTCTGTGGTGGAGTTAGCAATAGTTTCTTGTTTAGAACACTTCCAGCGGACCGCTTCACCATTGAGTACAAAGACAAATCCCGATATAGATTTGAAATCATCCACATCAGATTGGAAGCTAGAATCTGTATAGCCTTCCAATTTTAATTCTCCTCCACCGTAAACTAGGAAGGCATCCTTAGTTCTTCTTAAGTACTTAAGGACTGCCTTTACGGCTTTCCAGTGCTCTTCGCCTGGATTGGCTTGATATCGGCTTATTGCACTAAGTGCATAAGCCACATCAGGCCGTGTACATAGCATAGCATACATAATACTCCCTATAGCATAGGCATATGGTATGTGAGACATCTTGTCATTTTCCTCCGGTGTCTGAGGGGACATAGACTTGGAAAGAGAAATACCATGTCTCATAGGCACCAGTCCTCTCTTGGACTGATCCATTTTCAATCTCTTCAAAACTCTATCTATGTACGTAGATTGGGAGAGTCCCAGCATTCTACTGGATCTATCTCGATGAATCTTCATTCCGAGAATGTAGGATGCCTCTCCCATATCCTTCATTGAGAATTGTGTGGATAACCACGCTTTCGTTTCTTGCAACATTCCTATGTTGTTTCCAAACAATAGAATGTCATCAATGTAAAGCACCAAAAATGTTATCGCGCTCCCACTAGCCCTTTTGTACACACATGCTTCATCAGCATTTTGAAGAAAACCATATGTTTGTACAGTATCATCAAAACACTTGTTCCAGCTTCGGGAAGCCTGTTTGAGTCCATAAATGGATCTCTGAAGTTTGCACACCTTGTGCTCACTTCCTATGGATGCGAAGCCCTCGGGCTGCTCCATGTAAAGCTCTTCCTCTATTTTACCATTGAGGAAAGCAGTTTTCACATCCATCTGCCATATTTCATAGTCTAAATATGCAGCTATGGCTAGAAGTATCTGAATGGATTTGACCATCGCCACTGGTGAAAAGGTTTCATCATAGTCAATTCCTTGCCTCTGAGTGTAACCTTTCGCCACGAGACGTGCCTTGTAGGTGACTACTTCTCCATCTGCTCCAAGCTTTCGCTTATAGATCCACTTGCAGCCTACGAGTTTAGACCCGTCAGGTGGATCTACCAAGGTCCAAACCTTGTTGGAGTGCATGGAGTCCATCTTGGATTGCATGGCTTCTAACCATTTTCCCGAATTGACGTCCAACGTCGCTTCCCCATATGTTCTTGGATCAGGGAAATTACCATCCTCGTTGCTATCAAGCAAGAAACCATACCTCTCAGGTTGTTTCGGGATCCTTTCGGATCTTCGAGGATGTTGTGTACTTTCTACTACTTCTGGTTGTGCATCTGTGGTATCAGGTGAACCCTTTTGTGGTTCTTGAGTTTCCTCAAGTTCTGCAACCTCGCCATTTCTATCTAATATAAATTCCTTCTTTAAGAAGGTAGCGTTCCTTGAAACAAACACTTTATGTTCCGATGGGTTGTAGAAATAATATCCATAGGATTCCTTTGGATATCCCACAAACTTACATAAGGAGGATCTTGCATCCAACTTATCGCCCACTAGTTGCTTGACATAAGCCGAGCAACCCCATACCCTTAGGTATTTATAAGTGGGTGGTTTACCAAACCACATTTCATATGGCACCTTGGAGACACTCTTTGACGGTACTCTATTTAATAGATGCGTCGCAGATTCTAGGGCATATCCCCAAAAGGAAAGAGGAAGTCCAGTGAAACTCATCATGGATCGAACCATGTCCATCAAGGTCCGATTCCTTCGCTCGCTTACCCCATTAAGTTGGGGAGTACCGGGCGGAGATAATCAAGGAATTCATGGGACAAGTATTCTCCCCCTCGATCCGATCGAAGAGCTTTGATACTTCTTCCCGTTTGCTTCTCTACTTCATGTCTAAACTCCTTGAACCTCTCAAAGGCTTCAGACTTGTATCTCATAAGATACACGTAACCATACCTCGAAAAGTCGTCGGTGAAGGTTATGAAGTAAGAATGGTTCCCTTTAGTGCTTACATTAAGCGGACCACATACATCCGTATGGACCAAGTC
Source organism: Buddleja alternifolia (assembly GCA_019426215.1). Classification (NCBI taxonomy): domain Eukaryota; kingdom Viridiplantae; phylum Streptophyta; class Magnoliopsida; order Lamiales; family Scrophulariaceae; genus Buddleja; species Buddleja alternifolia. The sequence continues at coordinate 4,648,898 of CM033405.1, forward strand.
CAAAAGGTTAGTAGCTCGCTCCATTTGCCCGGCAAATGGTGACTTGGTCATCTTACCCTTTAGACAAGATTCACAAGTTGGCATATCTAGCATTTCCCGAAGGTCAATCTTATCCGCCATCTTATGAATTCTATCTTTAGAGATATGGCCTAGTCTAGCATGCCACAGGTATGTATCATTTTGATTATCTAACTTTCTCTTACTAGTATGTTCCTCATGTTGAGATAATAAGATTGGAGTATCGGGGAGAACCGTGTATAAGCCATGAGACAACTTTGATTCCAATATTAAAGAAGAATCATAAAACATGGAGCAAGCTCCATTTTTGATAACAAAACTATAACCTTCCTTGTCCAACAAGGGTACATAAATGATGTTCTTAATTAATTGCGGAATGTAAAATACATTGTTCAAAATAACACGGTTTTTGTTGGGGAAAGATAAGTAGATAGTTCTTACGGCCGTGGCAACAACCCGTGCTCCATTCCCAAACCGCATGGTCATCTCCCCTCTACTTATCTGTTTGCTTCTTGCCATCACCTGCAAATCATTGCAAAGGTGAACTCCACATCCGGTGTCCAACACCCAAGAAGCATCATTAACTGATAAGTTAACTTCAACATAAAACATACCATTCATTGGTTCAGTGCAATTACGCTTCCAATGTCCCTTTTTACCACAATTGAAGCACGCATCATGATCGGTACCCTTAGCCTTTTTTACACCACCTTTGCCTTTCAACTGTTTTTTCTTGTTGTTCTTCTTCTTCCCCTTATTCTTATTGGCCTTACGGCCCTTAGAACGGGATGAGGAACCAACAAGCAGTACCGGCTTATCTTTCTTGATGGTGGCATCTGCACTCTTCAACATGTTCAACAACTCGGGTAATGAAGCCTCAAGTTGATTCATGTTGTAGTTGATGACAAATTGGTCAAACGACTTCGGAAGGGACTGTAGCACGAGGTCAATAGAAAGCTCGGTCTCAAATTTTACGCCAAGATCAGAAAGCTTATTAATAAGATTGATCATACGTAAAACATGATCATCGACCGAAGATCCCTCATGCAGACGAGCACGGAATAGCTCTTTAGAGATTGCGAATCTCTCCCTCCTAGTTCGAGTGCCATAGAGCTCCTCGAGACTTTTGATAATATCCTTGGAGATGGTCACATGCTCAAATTGCTTTTGAAGCTCATTAGTCATAGAAGCCATCATGATACATCTCACTTGGATATTATCATCAGTCCACTTATCAAAAGCGGCACGTTCATCATCAGTGCTTGTGCGAGTTACGCGAGGCAAAGGCGTATCTAATACGCTATCCTTGCGCTCACTTTGAAGCACAATTTTAAGGTTTCGATACCAATCGGCGTAGTTGGGACCGACAAGTCTATTTGAATCTAAGATTGTTGAAAGTGGATTTTTGGCCATTTTTTAACTACAAAATAAATAGCGAGGCAAAACAATTAGCATTCAATATGTATCTTGTCCACATATAATTCGGTCTTTAATCGTACGTGTCTCCCACTATTTTATCAAATTCCATAACCCTCTTATATGGATATTCGAGGAGATATGCGGGTCTCCCTAGTGGGCTCGAGATCCATAAGCGACTCTTCATATGCCCCGAGAACACGAGCCCATATGATAAATCCGTATGGTAGGCTTACCGGCCTTCTATATCGACATATAGTTCTCAAGATATTTTGCCTCGTCTTTCCCATATACCCCGAGAACACGAGCCCATATGGTAGTAAACGTTAAGTCAAGCCCATCAAATATTCATGGTCAATCGACCGGACTAGTGTGCCCCACGACTCATGGACGACACCTAGACAAATCGATCCCACGAGCATCTCTATGCTTAGTGGTGGTCACAGCCTAATCCACTTGACGCCACCCCACGACTCATGGACGGCGGGCCAAGCTTCATGGCATTTCACATGCTACCACTTATGATGGAAGGCGTGGACAATAGAACTTCATTCAATTTCCACATAAACTTAATATTTCTTGGATTTACTTGAAACAAATCAAGCGAGGGGTTTCAACATGCAAGGTCTCATCAAGATAAGGATTATCTTTAATTATGTGATCATGCAATCCAAGTAGCATATAAGAAAACATAATATAAGACATCCACAAAACGGTAAACAAATATGGATGATTGTGGGTCCCTAAGCGATCCACCCGAGCCACCGGTGAATCTAAGGCAATCTAGGGTACTAAATTAAAATAGGTCATATCTATTACATAAGCTTCCAACGGCATACATAATCTTCAATAATGGTCCATCATATTCGTCTCCATCTTCGATTACAATAAAATGAAAAAGAAAGTGCGAAAATAAAATATACAACCAAATTGAAATAGAGGCCAATAATAAATACAACCCAATTGAATAATCTAAGGCTCGACCCACAATCCATCCATTATGCAAATCAACCATCAAGCGTATGAAGATGACATGCAAAACATTAATTAATCATAAGCCCATCACATAGTTGAAACAATCATAACTTTGGGATTTATACGTTTTGAGGAAAAACCGAGTTTTTCTAGTTTCAAAAATTCCAAACTTTTAAATAACTCAAAAATGCGTGGAAGTTGATCCCAAAATCAAGAAATGGGCCAAAGGTAGGAGTCCTTGAAGGCCCGGGTCGTGTGTACCACACCACGTCAAGATGGTCCAACCATCAAGCACATGGTGTGCATACGCACACCCGTGTACGCTGCCCGGCAACGCACCGTGCGCCGCCGAGCAGCGCACACACTGTCCAGCAGCTGCTGGACAGTTTCTCGACCATGGTTGAGACCACCAAGGGGTGGAATCGGCCATGGTCAACCCCGTCTTGACCCCCGCTAAGTTTCCTTCGACGGTTGGCAATGATTCGCGATATTGAGCCCTACTAAATGAGCACACCCTTATGCGCACAAAGCCTTCGGCCGGGTGCGCACAAAGTCTCGTAGCTTGGGTTCAATATCAACGGTCCTTGCCCGGGTTTCGACCTTCCCTTTTAGTGTCTCTTAATTTTCAATCGTTTAAAAAAATAAAATCTCCAAGATTTTAAGAAAAACGATGACAAATCCCAAGCTATTATTAAATCAACAAATGTAACATATAGATTTAGGCAACCGGTTAAAATACTACATGAAACCGAAAGCAAAAACATGCAAAGTTTTTAATGTGCATAACCCGGGCTCTGATACCACTGTAAGGATCGGTATGCCCCCCACAAGCGATGCCGGCGCAACGGAAGAAATAAAGTATATAAAACACATATAAATCGGCATCCCAAGCTAGGGGGTCAAAGTAATGCACAACAAAAACTAATACGAGTAAAGGGATTTTAAACCGATTACAAGATTTGGGGTTTTATTAAAGTGAGGGTGTAAAACCACAACACAAGGAAAACCACACCAAAAACTTTGGCTCTCATTTTCGAATCCTCACCTCAACATGGAGGGGTTCGAATCAAACCACCATAAGCTTCTAAAGAAAGAAGCCTCTACAAGGACACACCTCAATTAAGTTCATACCTTAAGCAAAAGATTGGCTAGATATATGCTCTAAGGAAATGGAGTCTATGTAGTGAAAGGTGGAAGACAAGAAGAGTTACTAAAAGAAATATCTATGGAAGATAATCTTTTACAACTAATCTTCAAGAAGAAGTTCTATAGAAGAAAGTCTTCAAGAATCACAAGAGAAGCTAGAAAAATCTAAGATGAAGAACTAAGCTCTAAGCTTTTTTTTCCTTTTTAAGTTTTCATCAAGTTTTAAATGAGAGCAAGAACACCTCCTTTTATAGCCACCAATTTTCGGCCATATGGTGTTAGGTGGAGTAGAAGACTTGTTTTTCTTCACCTACCACCTCATTCTCACCTACCATTCCATTTTCAACTACCACCACATGTGTAAGAGAATATTTTTCATTTTCTTCTTCATTTAAAAAACATTACAAGTCAAACTTTGACTAGCTTTGAATTTCACTCTTGTGACTTCATTTAATTAAGTCCAACTTAATTAAAATGACTCCCAAGTCTTCCAAGACTTGTTAATTAAATAATCTTCATGATTAATTAATAGTAAAATTAGTAGCTTAAATATATTCCCGGATAATAATAATTTCCGTTAATGATTAATCTCCAAAATTAATTAATAGAAAAATTATTTTTCCAAGCCTACTAATTAAAATGTCTTCCACTTAATTAATTAATCTCATTAATCAATTTCACTTTAATCCTAAACCGGATTAATATTCACATAGCAATTGAACTTTCTTGAGTAAGTGTGTAACCCCATTGTAGGTTCGTTCATGTACTAGTAGTAGGAACACAACCACGTTGTGCCTTTGCAATTTTCATTGCTAGATTTAATTACTCCAAGTATTTTAATCCGACCAAGAATTAATTACCGATTAATTCATGGTTCCTACAAATCAAGGTTAGTACTAGCCACGCGCCAAGAAGACCTAGCCATGAACGATTATTAGGGGACCTTTCCGCATTACAATTTTCGCTTAAGTAAAATCCTTCCATCAAATATCCCGATCGAATCTAGGACTTGGATGTCAGTCGAAATTACAGTAACTCGATTTTATGTATATCGATCTAAGTGACATTGACCAATTTATCAATCAAGCGAGGAAACACTGCTCCTCCTTATTGATACTACTCCGGCCGGAGGTTCCCATGGTCAATACACTGTGAAGTATATAGGATATGCGCCGATGCTAATGATCAGTGACGGATTCTTTCTTGTCACTCACGCGCCTCCGTACATAACCAGACTGGACCCATTATGCCCCACTTTATGACTCACCTGAAATCGTGTGACAAATCTAAGTACAGTGGGCGATGCACGAGACGACCAATGGTGCCTCAAGTCATGAGGACCAATCTTATGCCTACGTAACCGAGGAGATTCCAAATTCGACATTGACTCCGATATGGAATCTCGGCGGGGTTGTTCAGTTTACTCGATCCCAATGAGAACCCACATACATGCACTGATGTACACCGTATCAGTATCCATGGAATAGGATACACTCTCCAAGAGTGTGCATTGTACGTGCAAGTCTTTACGAGTCATTGATATCCCTATCTCAATGATTCTATGACTTGGAACATCTTGAAGACCACAACCTTAGAGACGTATTCCATGATTGGCATCCCCGATACCAAACACATCTCAAAGCTTAAGAGTGATCTAGGGGACTTTATCTAATTGCATATAATGATAAGATAAAGAAGAATATGCCTTTTATTAAATAACTTGACAAGATACAATATAAGACTGTTCTACGCCCAACAAGTGGCACGTCGGGCACCTAACTCTTTCAAGAAGCTCATTGAGATCATCAATAAGAGCTTTTTCCACCTTGTGGTTTTCCATGGTTTTATCCTTTTCTTGTATAGATTGGATGAGATTTTTGGTAAGCGACATATTTCTTTGACAATGACCAAAATGGGATTTATTCCATTTCCGAAGTGCAATTCTAGTAGATTTGATTTTGGAGTGTAATATGAAGACAGGGGATCCATGGATAACAACCGTCCAAGAGTCTCTGATGACATCACGACAGGAAGAATCACGGGTCCACATATTCTCGAAACGGAAAGGTTTGGGACCCCAAAACTGGAGGAGTCGGAAGTGAGAAGAAGAGGTGAATGGTTCGAATTTATGATAGGAAGGTGAGAAACGAAAGCTCGAGGGAAAAGACGATCCAATCCGAGTTGGAAACACATCGATCCAAACGAAGTTGAATATTGGCAAAGCCATCACGTTTATTTGTCCATGTATAGGGGTGGTCCTCAAAATCCAAATCAACAAGGCCACTGTCATCAAGAATCCCTTTGAAACCACCCGAAGAGGACGACACAAAGGTTCTGCCTCCTTTCTATACATTTGGAGAAATAACATCATTAAAATCTCCTATGGCCAACCACGCCCCACCAAAGGAGGATCCTGTAGCAAGAAAAAGCTCCCAAAAATTCAGTTTAGCAGAGTGAGAGCAAGGTCCGTGTACACAAGTAAGTTGATCATTTGGGAACACAAGAGCGTTGATGAAGAATTTATTTTCTAGAGTGATTTGAATATTCACATGGCTATTCCATGCAAGACAGAGACCACGAGAATGATCGACAGGATTGACATAGTGTTTAGAGGAGAGATTGAGAGAGTCAAGAAGAGAAGAGAGAGAGAGGAAAGAAGAAACGTTTTCAATTCGAAAAGAAACACAATATCAGGTTTATGTTCGATTACGAGCGCCCTAAGAGATCGTTTTGTCCTGGGATGGGCAATCCCACGGCAATTCCACGATAAAATTTTCATGACAGACTATTCTTTCAACCCCTCTAGGCCGGAGGAAAAAAGAGATAAGGAGGGTGAGGCACCCGATTCGTTGGTAACATTATCGACACGAACAAAATGATATTTTGATCTTGCCAATCTTTTCCATTTGGTCATTTTTTTTCCAGTAATGATAATACTTTTAGCTTCAACCTCAGCATTATCAAAGAGGGTATGATCAGAAGATTTAGTGATGGACACTGAGTGGAGTATGTCATCAAGATGATCAGATTCCAGAATAGGAAGGAGGGAGGGGTGAGTTGGGAAAAAGACATAGTTTAGCTCATAAGGTTTCTCCATGGATGATGAGGTCTCCATAAAGTCTCTCAGATCCACTATTGGAGAAGAAGATTGTTTATTTTTCTTGTAGGGCTCATAGTTTATTAGTTCCAACAGGGGGCATTTAGAACGATTATTATCGGGCTTTAGAGGAAAGTCGGGCTTGATGGGTGGTCTCCTGGAAGGGATCACATATTTTGAAGGGCCATAGGAAGGGATTTGATTTATTTGTGGGCCGAGAATCGGCTGGTTAGTAAGGTTAGAGATGGGACGGAGAGTATAGGCCCAAGAAGGTGGTGAGATGAGATTTGTAAGTGCTGGGCCATCTAAGCAAAGTTGAGTTTTGGCTCCATCTGCCTGGTCACCTATCGGGGAATTTAATTCCTGTACCATGCAATCCAAATTTTCATGCAGACTATCTTTAGCATTTAATGCTTCATGCAAAAAAGAGGAAGTTTTGGGGGTTCCTAGTAAAGCTCTGCAAGGATTGACATGACCCCAGAGGGCAGAATGAGCTATAGGGTGGCTGTCAATAGCTGTACCTTTCCTCAAAAGTGGTTGGGGGGTAGAAGAGGTATTTCAAAAGATAGGGTTAGGGTTTCCAGGAGTTGAGTGGACTAGGGTTTTTTCATTGGCTGGGGAGGACAAAGCTGGTTGAGGTTGATGGGATTTGACTGAGAGAGTATTTTTGATTTTTAGCCACAGACCAAAGGGGAGAGTTGAGGAACTTTCCATCTCTAAACTGGAATTAGCCATTGCTGAGTTGCATGAGTTAAATTTGTGGCCAAGGATACCACATTTGTAATAGAAGTCAGCCAATCTTTCAAAGCGAATTTCTACCTGAATAAAAATCCCTGGTTTAGGATTGAGGTCCAGGATGACTGAATCGATCAGGGGCTTCCTCAGATCCACTGTAACTCTTATTCTAATGGCCTTCCTCCATCTGTTTTTTTCCACTGAAAGGTCGGACTTGATGAAACTGCCCACCTTATCACCAATAGACCGGATGTTATCTAGAGTTATGAACATCACCGGAATATTAGAAGCTTGTATCCAGAAACAAGATCAAGCAACATACCTACTAACATACTTTATTTTTGTTAAAATAATTCTTGTCCAAATTCATTTCTTGTACCTTTGCTTGAAAATAGATAGCTACACCACTCTAACAATGTACTTAGAATTTTATGACGATATATAAGTCATACACTCATATACATAGATGGAAAATGTATATGAAATAGGACAAAACAAAATCAATATGTATTGTGTATGTAGATTTTATAATAAACATAAATTCATTTAATTTGATACAATATAAAGTAACTTTAAGTCTTCACGTGCTTACATTTTTGAGAGGTGAATTACAAAGAGAAGACTTCACATGTTATTTATCTAGAGCTCGTGCAATTAGACAACCAACTAAGATAACCAATTTAAGCAACATAAATTCTTTATGGACAACGACTTTCATCAAAATATCATCTTCAGAACAATTCTTGTGCCAACTTCAACCTGCAAAAATGGAAATGAATCTGTAGCTTTTTTTAGATGACCAGAAAGAACAATCGAAGTATAACAGTAGAGGAGAAAAAATTATGAATATTGAAATATGGATATAATTGTAATTACCTGCGTCAATCCAATATTCTTCAATTTTTAGATTTTATAGTAATATACTCCTGCAACAAAGAAAAAAGATTGACTAAAAATTAAAGACCAAATTGTTAAATTACAAAGAACACTATATATTACAAAGATATCAAATAGTTGAGATGTATACTTTCCGACTATAAAGAAAATTGTGTACCGGCGTTCAAAAAGAAAAAAATCAATTTGTGGAGAGAGAAGATGATAAAGCAATTGGGATACTTAATATTGGTCTAAAACTATTTTCAAATCATGGGGTTACTGAATTCATTCAATATATTGCCTAAAATTGATTTGCTTACTTTCCATTTGCAATTTTAACAACTAACAGAAAGATTTCAACCTCACAGATTTGAATTTTTTTAAATTTTTTTGTGATAGATTCATGCACCCATGGATTTTTTCCATACTGAATTGTTAATAAAAATGACAAAGAAAATATCTTTTTACATTCAAGTGAATATAACCTAGAAAGTGATTATTAGCAAGTACTAAAGATTGAGAATTCTTCCAGTTCAGTTTAATACGTTAGTATAGTGTAAAGTTAAAATTAATCAATGTCAATTTTCAAAGGAAAGAGAAATGAAAAATGTTTAAAGTACGGCTCCATATACCAAAAAATGTTTAAGGTAAATATTTATGATATATTTAAAAGGAAAAGGCCAAATTTAAGGATGAAAACCCGTGATGTATATTTTATGTAGATATATCCAGGAAAACTCAATCCAAGGGACAATGATTCCAGGTGGAATACTCTTTCCCAATCCACTGTTTAGCTACATGCATGGACTGAAGCTGTGTAGGTCCGTAGGAGAGTCTATCTCTTTCCTATATTTGGTTGACTTAAATGCACAATTGGACTCACATAAAATTTTATTTGTTCAACTAATATACGCTTATTTATGCTAATAAATATAATATAAATGAATATATCCAAATATAAATATTGTGTATAATAACTAATAAAATACATATTAATTTAGATATATAAAAATAAATATGAGTATTTATCTATAATTAATTAAATATGTAATATTAAATACCTACCCATACATCTATACATAATAAAAAACTAATGTATGAAATATTATATATACATGTATATATAAAACTGATCTTTTTATTTTTATCTATATGTGGTTTATTTTATAATTATAAATACAATTATTCAATTCATATATATATATATCATAGAATGTGTATTATAAATAAAACAAATATGTATATAAATAGTATAACATATGACTTGTATATGTGTGTATTTACATGTAAATATACACAAATTCATCTGTGTATAAAACGTATGTGTCAAATATACATTTTAATATATATATATATATATATATATATTTAATGTTTAAAAATAAGTCATATAATATTAATAGTGTATACACTACATATATATATGATATGTAAATTATTGTTGCAAAAATATATTGTATATATATTTTATATATGTATATCTAATATTTATAATATACATCTACTCTATAACATAATATATATTCTAGAAATATAGATAAATTGTGAGTATATATATATATGTATATATAACATATATTCTATACATATAAATAAATACATCTATGTATATTTTCATATTTAGTTTTCTTTTGTCAATATCTTAATTGATACATATCATAATCCATGAATTTCAAAATATTTGGTAGAAATTTTCTTTTTTGCTATGATTCCTACTCATTCTCACTTAGGTGTGAATAGTCATTCCTCATGGTTGGATAAGGAATGAGTATTTCCACTTTTAATGGGAATAAGCTATCCATGAACACTCCATTCCCACTTGTTCTGGTTGTACCAAACAAGGAGTAGGTTTAAAAAAGTGGGAATGCCCTTTCCTGACATCCTGATTCCCTCCTACTGTCGTACCAAACATGTCGTGAGTTACAAGTTTATTTATAGAATACAAACATTTTTAACTAATAGAAAGTAATTATATGAAAACATTGAACATAAAAATGGAATGTAATCTATGTGTCATAATAGTGAAAAAATAAGTTGTCCACCTCATATTACAAATAGGAAAGAGATGAAAGCATGTGTGTTGATTCATTTTAAGTATTATAATAAGATAAGATTATATGAGAAAATGCTTTCAAAATGTAGAGACAATCAAATATGAAAGAAAAGTACAATGTGGTTTCTTTAATAAAGAGGTGTAAATATAATAACTGATAAATACCTTATTTTGACAATTTACATGTAAATATAATGTTCTATCGAGCATAAATACAATAAAGAATAAAAGAAATGAATATGTTGAATTACAATTACGATAATAAAGTGTAAACGGACTAAACACAGAAAAAATAATAGAACTAAAGGGGCCGCATAATGCGATGAACAAAATTCACCAGAAATCATATCAAAAAGTAAGAAATTAGAGAAAGTGATTGAATAATAATACTTCAAGATATATCATCAGTCATAAAAGAAAAGAGAAACTTAATTGGGATCAACTTAACAATAGGAAGAGAAAACGAAAATAAATTATGGTGAAATCAAATTCTATAATCTAAAAGAAAGAAAAATAGATTAAATTAAAATGGCAGGAAATGAAAATTTGAAAAGAAAACTCAAGTTCTGAAATTGCAAGAAAAGGATGCAAAGTTCTAATATATATTTAGTGAAATTGTAACTGATCAAATATCCTTCATAAATAATAACAATAATTGAATTAAGGACAATAAAAAAATTTGTGGAGTAACATATGAAATGTCTTTTATAAATGCCATACCATTTATAAATCTCTATGTTGGTGGACGGTAAGCAGGTAACTTATGGATTCGTTTGTATGTATGTGTTATTCTTTTTTTCTTTTTTTTTTGATAATCGTATGTATGTGTTATTCATTATTTTCAATCCTCTATACAAAATATTTTACCTAATAGCTGATGTAGATTCATCCCCAAAGCTCAATGGTTTCCATGTACTAAAGAGGGACGAAATTGACACAAGAATTATCAAAAGAAGTGAATGAACTTGGTTTCTATAATTCTTGTGATCTCTTAGGTTTTTAAAAGAAGTTAATTAAGTTTCTTGGGATTGATACTGGTTATTTTGGTAAACATTATTTTGTTTGAAATTGTACATCGAAATTATTAGTATTTGAACTTTCTAATTTCATAATTCAATTCATAGAGAAACTATTGAATATGTCAGACATTTTTTTTCATTTATTTCTTTTTTGCTTTTAGAGTATCTACATATAATGCATTCCCCACTTATATTGAATTAAATCAATATATATGTCAATATGCTATTCATAAATTTGTTGTAGATATTTAGAAAATTCATTCTTATATGTTTTTTTTTGGATAAAAGAGTAAAATAATAATTTATATACTGATGTGTACAACTTAATGTATAAAAAAAACTTTTTAATACATACAAATTTAGTTTCACTTCAAAGATATATAAATATATATATATATATATATATATTTATCTCTTTTGAAATTCAAAACTCTAATTCTATTCCAAAGACTATTCAAATGTAAAATTGAGTAATGTGCATTCTCAAGATTTATTTCAAATAAGAGAAACCATACAGTTATTATCTATCACTTAATTTTTTTCGTAAATTAAGTAACAACTAATAATATATATATATATATATATATAGAATTTACCTATAAATAAATTTGTAACTCTTATATATCTACATATATTATGCATCACGAATTTTTCTTCCTTAAATTTAGCCTTTTCCTTTTAAATGTATCATAAGCATTTACCTCCAACATTTTTTGGTATATGGTGAATTAGCCGTGCTTTAATCATTTTTCGTTTCTCTTTCCCATGAATTTTGACATTGGTGTGTTTTGACTTTACACCATACTAACATACTAAACTGAACTGAAGAATTCTCAATCTTTAGTACTTGCCAATAATAACTTTCTAGATTGTATTATTTTGACTGGAAAAATATATTTTCTTTGTCATTCAATTCAGTATGGAAAAAAATCCATGGGTGCATGAATCTATCACAAAAAAATAAAAACAAAAATCATTGTGTTGTATCTACAGTTTAGAATATTGCGCAAATTTGTGAAGTTGTATCTTTCGGTTAGTATTGTTAAGGTTGCACAGGGAAAGTAAGTAAATCAATTTTAGGCAATATATTGAACGAATATAGTAACCCCATGATTTAATACTTTAACATAGGAAAGAGACATAGTCCTAATTTATTTTTCTTTGTCCCTGATTTAGACCATGCATGTTTTTAGATCATCTACTGAATGTTATCATTTATTTTTTTTCTTATATTTGAATCAATTTTTTGAAATGATTGACTTATAATATGTTATTACACTTTTTTCTCTTGCAAAATTAGAAGATATTTCAATCACAAAAATCTAACCATTATTACTTGATTTCTTTAATTATATTCTTTTTTGCAACTGTAATATATATATATATATATATATATATTATATTTAATGTCTATTTATTTTAAATAATCAAATTTGAAAGTTTAACGAGCATTCTTCCAATATCCTTATAATTCAATTCATCTGTCAAAAACATAGATATGTTGCTTTTTGATGAAATATGTGAAAATCATTTTAGAACAAAAAAATGTTACTCGTGCAACGCATGGGTCAACAACTAGTTTATTCTTAAAATAAACATTCAAAAGTCAAATATTAAATATGGAAGAATATCTATGTGGAAGAATACTCTATGGTGAAGTTAGCCACCTCATGTTCACACAAGAGAGAGATGGAACTACGTGTTTGGATTCATTTAAATATTATAACTAGTTTTTAACCCGTGCAAAGATTTTTATAATTTACTTAATAATTTTGTTTAATATTGATATTTGAAAATAATTTTGTTCATGTTTAAAAAATAAAAGTAATATATATATATACATACATATAAATTTTGTTAATCTATATCCTCAATATATCACATGATATTAAAAACAATTATTTTTGCAAAATTGATTGTAGCTTAGCATATTATGTAAGTATTAAATAACATGTAAATTATTTTATAGAATGTAACGTGTATTTGCAGATTCTGTAATCATAAAACAATAGGATGCCTTTGATATTTAACTTAAATATGTAAACATATCAATAATTGATAAATTCTTATTAGTGCATATAATTTACAAACAAATGATATAATTAATTTCAATTAATCTTTCATCATTGACATTATTCCTACCATATTTGAGTCTTTTCATCTATATAATTATATTATCTCGTGAATTCTTATTCAGTGAAGAATGTCCAGGTAAATGAATATGATTCCTTGCTCCAATCAAACTTTTATGCTCTTAAACGATTTTCTCCATCTCTTATTGTTAGCTGTAAAAATAAAATTAGAAAGAAATTTGTTATTTACATTCATAATATAGCTTTTGTACATAAAAGTGTAAGTTTTGAGATAAATAATTTCTTTGAACTTATTATACTTGTTTATAATGACATTCACTTTTCATGTCCCGGTGCATTTATGCACATTACTATTATTGTAAGCATAAGTATGTTCTTAAACTTGATGAATTGGTTTCAAAATTAGTTACCTCAATATTGTTGCAATATCTATCAATTCTATCAATTGTAGAACTGCAAAAAAATACGTCATATATTAAATAAATAGATGAATTAATTCACTAAGATGTTCGATTGATACATCACTATATAAAAAAAATGATTATTGCCCATGTCAATATGTCATGGTGAAAAGTTTATTTGTCATGGTTAAAACTAATTAAGCACGGCTTTGCTTTGGCTTTGGCCATGGAATTTGCAAGTATGGTCAATGTTTTGTTCATTGTATATGACTTTTAGTCATTGTAAAAAAGTGTTAGGTTAACATTTTTTCTACCACGACTAGTTAGATCTTAAAATATCTAGCATTCTTTTTCACCACGGCTAACTTTAGTGTGACTATATGAAACATCTACCACGGCCAAGTTAGCCATGAGCTTAGACCGCTATAGACCACGGTTTTAAGCCATGACATATATTTTCATTGCCAATGCTCAATTTTCTTGTAGTGCATATTGACATTTCGAACATGAATAAACGTTTGCCTTTTGAATTTTTCTATGGCATTTATCGAGTTTGCGCCTACAAATTAATTAATAAGTAAATATTTACTAAAGTAATATCTTATATATAATAAAACTCAAGCATGTACTACGAGTAAATTATATACCTAAACAAAGGACAAAATCCTGTAGATTTTTTATACCATTTAAACCCAAATTTTGATAATTATTATAGAAAATTTTGTTTGCACATCCTATACATGAAATGAACAAATCGTAAGAACCAACATTTTCTGATTAAAAAATAACACCAAAAACGGTTAAATTGGCTTTCAACATATTTTTTCCGATTCCATAAGAATCGTAGAATTCATGACCACTGATATTACCTCGTCCTTCAGCTATTACACATATTTGTGGTTTCCACCACTGATATACCTCGTCCTTGATCAACTATTACATTTATTTCCGGAACCGCTGTCATAGTCACCCTTGACAGCGGTCTATAGCTTGTGGTCGGCGGACTCATGTGATCACTTTCATTGGTTTATTATTTTTTTTAATTTTATTTATCGAGTATCCAAAGGAAAAAGAAAGGCGAGTCCATAGCATTATGAGTGTAGAAACATGAGAAACAAAAAAAAGGCAAGAGAAGAACCTTTAGTTCCACAAATATTCATTCGGAGAGGTGTACAGGATAGAGGAAATGAAAATTGAATAAATGATAAGAAGATATAAAGGGAATGTTAAATATTTTGAAAGGCTGGTGTGAAGACTCGAGACTTCTTGAATATACATGCCAAAAAGAAAGACATTTTTAATTACCTCGTCCTTGATCAACTATTACATTTATTTGTGGTTTTCGCTTGTGGTCACTCATGTGATCACTTTCATTAGAGTATCCAAAGGAAAAAGAAAGGCGAGTCCATAGCATTATGAGTGTAGAAACATGAGAAACAAAAAAAAGGCAAGAGAAGAACCTTTAGTTCCACAAATATTCATTCGGAGAGGTGTACAGGATAGAGGAAATGAAAATTGAATAAATGATAAGAAGATATAAAGGGAATGTTAAATATTTTGCAAGGCTGGTGTGAGCTATGACTGAAAAAGAAAGACATTTATTATTAATTTGGGGAGTATTTGATGAAGTTAGCTTCAATCAAGCAATTATTACCTCACCAAGCACAATTATTATGCTAGCTTAAACCGTGAAAACTGATGCAAATCATGCAATCCATGGTAGCATTAGATAATAATTTTTGACCTTGCAAAATGTAATGGAAATAAATAGGATATATATTTTTATACATATAATTACATAAGTTGGACTACGTATTATTAATAATATTAAATAAATATATGGGTAAATATATCCATCTAAAATGTTAAAATTATTATGCAGAATTAATAGATTAATGTAAAGATTTACATTAAAAAATAAGGAAAGAAATAGTAACACAAAATTTGAAAACCCCATGCACCTATACTCCTTTTTATATATCTATGTGTTATAATATTAATAATACGTTTCTGATAATTAAAATCAATGCATAACCCCACCAATGACTAATGAGCGGGATATTTTGGAAAATCCGGAAAAATGGCATTCAGTTAGGAACATTTTGAACGGTTGCATTTGAAAAAAATTTAGCAAATGATTAACATAATACAGATTGGAAAGAATATAAAGTCAAATTTTTAGAAAGTAGGGAATTGAAAGTTGTTGAAATGTATTTATTTAATTGTAATTAAGTTGTACAGGTAGCTCTATTAGTTGTACCTTGACAGTTGGATTAGTTAGCTTTCCTAATACGCAATTAGTTGGTTAGTCAGTTAGTTAAGCTTCTATAAATAGCTTTGTAATTGTAATCTTCAGTTGAGAGTCAATAATAAAAATTCATTTCTTCAAATCTACAATTCAACATGGTATCTAGAGCTTGGGAATTCTTCTCAAGATTCTTCTGAAATTTCTCCGAAATTCTTCGTTTATATTCATTCTTTTTGATTTTCTGCGTACATCAGTATCATATTCTTCATCGAATTGATTATTCGATTCATTTTCAATCAGCTAATCGGTAATTTCACGCGTTTAATCTGCGTTTTTTGTGTGAATTCCTTGAATCAATTTTCCATTTATTCGCACAATCATGGATTCAGATCATCATGAATCAGATTATTACAATCCGAGTTCTTCTTCTTCAAATCAGCTTGTATTTGATGTCAATGATCCTCTATACGTACATCTATCTGATATTCCCATTCTACATCTAGTTCCTCATGAATTGCGCGGATCTGAAAATTATGGCGTTTGGAGCAAAGCTATGAAGTTAGCACTGAAATGCAAGAGTAAGCTAGGGTTTATTGATGGAAAATGGCCAAAATCGAGTGCAGATTCACCATATTTGGATCAATGGGAGAAATGCAACTCACTTGTTCTTTCTTGGATATTAAAATGTGTTAGCCATGAGATTTATAATGGATTAGTATATTGTGACACGGCATTTGATGCATGGAGTGATCTGTATGATCAATTCAACAAGATGAATCGTGCAAGTATTTTCTCTCTTTTCAGAGATATCAATTCTCATGTTCAAGGAGCCAATTCTATCACCATATAATACTCAAGACTTAGACAAATGTAGGAGGAATATGACTCACTCCTCAAATTACCTCATGGTGAATGTGCAGCATTAAAGGCATCCAATGACTACTCACATGAACACAAACTTATGCAGTTTCTTGTTGGGCTTAATAATTCATATCCAACCCTGAGATCTCAAATACTCATGATGAATCCCTCACCAACACACAAACAGGCCTACTCCATGATATGTAATGAGGAATCACAGAGACTGATGCAAGGTCCACATATAAACACTGATAGTTCCATAAGTTTGTATTCAGATTCTCAGAAATCAAAAGGGCTCCCTGTTACTTGTGAGAACTGTGGTGTTGGAGGTCATTCCAAGGACTCTTGTTTTAGATTGATTAGTTTTCCACCAGGATTTGGTAACAATAGAGGAAGAGGAAGAAATGGTAATCATAGGGGTAATGGCAATGGTGGAAGAAATGGTGGGAGAAACTATTACTCAAGTCATGCTAATTTTGTCCAGAATGCACAAGACAGTCCATCACCAACTTCTGTTGAAAACATTACTGAAATCAACTCTTCATCAACAACAATGACACCGGATCCTATCTTCACACCTCAACAATACAAACAATCTCTCAATATGATCAATTCTCCTTCTCAAATTAATGTTACCTCACCACATGCTCTTGATCAACCACTACAAGCCAACTTTGCCACTGCCTCAAGGGCTTCTTCCTCACAATCAGGTAACCTGGCTGAATTCTTTACTTTACTGGCTAACACATCAAACAAAGAATGAGTGATTGATAGTGGTGCAAATCCGCATATGTCTTACAATTTTGACATGTTTGAACCATCAGCACACATGGCACCTACTCATGCATCTGTTAAATTGCCAACTGGTAATTTGGCTCAAGTTGAGAAGATTGGAACAATTCAGCTTGCTAATGATATGTCTTTACATAATGTCCTATACATTCCTAATTTTCAATTCAATCTGTTTTCTGTCTCCAAACTCACACAAGACAACAACTGTTTTGTAGATTTATACCCTCATTTATGTCTTTTCCAAGACCTTTGGAGTGGCAAGATCAAGGGGTTTGGTAAAGTCAAGAATGGCTTGTACATACTTGATCCCCTGACTTTAAGTTCCACTTTTCACAATTTCACTTTCAATTCTTGTAATAACACTTTCAATTCTTGTAATAAATCTGCACAGCAGCTTGCATCTCTGTGTAAAATTTCATCTCCTTTGTCTTTGTCAAACAATGTGAAATATGATAATAAATCTGTTGCTTGTTCTAGTTATATGGATTCCTCTTTATGGCATATTCGAATGGGACATATGTCTCCATCCAGACTTTCATTTTTACCTGAAATAGGCCGTTTTTTATCTCACAAACCTGCTCTCTGTACAATTTGTCCATTCGCCAAGCACTCCAGAACCCCTTTCCCTTCTAGAACTCACATATCCAACTCCATTTTTAAACTTATTCATCTTGACATATGGGGCCCCTATAAAACACCAACATACTCAAACCACAAATATTTTCTTGCCATAGTAGATGATTATTCAAGAGCTACATGGGTTTTTTTGATGCAACTAAATCAGATGTTTTACCCATTATCCAATCCCGTGGTGGCTCCAGTAAGGTGTTCGGCGTCTATGATATGGAAAAGGTTGGGTAGAATTCATGAGAAGGAAGAGTTGCATGTGGGTTGGAAGTTAAGGTGTAGTACAACCTCCTTTTGGTTTGATAACTGGCTAGGAGAAGGTTCTCTTTTCAATATTGTACATGACCGATATAATACTATGGATATTGTTTCGAAATTTTGGACAAATGGAAACAGGGATGTTGTAAAACTTAGCATTGTGTTGCCAATTCCAATGGTGGAGAGAGTGACCATAATCCCTATTGACATTATGTCCAATGATGCGCCAATCTGGAAATTGTCTATAGGTGAAAATTCCACAATGAAGTCGGCTAGGACGTCGGTTCGCGATCCAACAATATCAAGGAATATTTTTTGTGATCTATGGAGTAAGTATATCCATCCTACTATGTCTATCTTTTCTTGGCGCTTATTAAATGGTTGGTTTCCTGTTGAGACTACCATGCAAGCTAGGGGTCTCTGCATGGCCTCTAAATGTTATTGTTGTTCATACGGGGAGATAGAATCCTTGAATCATTTGTTTATTAAGAGTGATTTAGCTCGTAAAGTTGGTGGGCACTTTGCTACGTTATCTCATTTAATCTCCCGGAGACAGATAGTATGATAATTTGGTGGAATGCTTGGCGAATAGGAACTAGAACTCGATCTAGTGTAAGGATTTTTCTTCCAGTGTTGATTGTTTGGTTTATTTGGTTGGACCGTAATAAGTCGAAACATGAGGGTCGGTGCGTGGATGATACAAGGGTGATTATAAGGATTGAAATCTACATCAGGTTATTACATAAGATGGGACTCTTACACACAAGGATTGGAGGGGCGAAACTGGTTTGGCCCAACGCATAGGTGCTTCGAGAGGTAAGGTGGCTCGGTTGAGGTCTGCTTGTGTGAAGTGGTTCCCACCAGACCACGGTTGGGTCAAGTTGAATATGGATGGTGCCTCTAGGGAAAATCCGGGTGAGGCCGGTGCCGGTGGTGTGGTTCGGGATCAAACAGGAGCGATTATTTTCGAGTTCGCTGAATTTCTAGATATTAACACAAATACTTTTGCTAAATTACATGGAGTATGTAAGGGTCTTGAGCTTTGTGATTTATACGGGTTTAAAAACGTTTGGGTCAAGTTGGATGCACAAGTTGTTATTGATATTGTGAGCAGGAGTAGTCCGGGGAGTTGGGTTTTGCAAAATATGCTTCAACGGATTCGGGTGATAAGGAGAAGAATTGATATACGATTCTCACAAATATTCCGTGAAGGAAAGAAAGCGGCGGATTTCTTGGCAAATATGGAATGTGATGATCAAGTTTCTTCTATTATGTTGGGGAATGAGATTCCACGACACCTTTTGGCAATCGCAAACATGGATATATTTTTTCCTAGCTTTCGTTTCAAATGGATATGATTTTTTGTTTCTTGCTAGAGTTTGATTTGTTTTGTAAGGGAGTAGTACTCCATATTTCGTGCTTATCTCTTGAGTTTTATTCTGTTCATTTTTGTAAGGGAGTAAGTACTCCTTATTTATATATTTACTTGGATTTCATTGTCAAGGAGTTAAAACTCCTTATTTTCAGCTTATTTTTTGGGTGATATAAAGAAAGGATGAGGGGCCCAACAACACCCTTACCCCAGTAAGACGGTTGTCAAAATATATAGATATATGGTTATTTAGGCTCTGTTTGTTTATGTTTTTGAGATAAAATTCTGAAAATTTCTCGGGAAATGCGTACTACATGGATTCGTGTGAGAATTGATGTGATGTATGTTGTGTTTGTTTATGTTTTTAAATAGTGGTTGAGATTTGTAAAATGTGTCAAATCAATAATAATTGGTTGATGTATGATGAGTTAAATAATTGAGTTAGTTATTTGTGTAATGATTATATGAATAAATAAATAATAGAATAAGATAGATAGATATATAAAGTTAATTTAATATTAATATATTTTGAAATTTGAAATTTAGTATTAATATATAGTAAAAGTGGAAGATTGAATAAAAAAGTAATGATTGGAGGAAATGATGTTGATTGATAAATGTGTGAAATGATTGATATAGTGAGTGATAGGTAGTTATATGAGGGATTGAAAAAGTTAAGTTGAAAAAAGTAGAATTTAGATGAAAATGATTTGTGTTATGGATTTTTAGAATTTTGTGATCCAGGATATTGAAAATGGAATTTGAAAACATAAACAAACAAGGCCATAATTTTTCATAAATGTGTATCGAATCAATTTCCTTTGAGAACTAAGTAACATTTTTGTGATTTTTACCATTCTTTTTTCACCATTGTCTCTCTAGATAAAAATTACTTAAGTGGTACTTAAGTTTGTGTGAAACTAAGTAATTTGATAAATTATCTGAATATAATACTGTTTCTCAAAATACCAAAATGAGTTAAATAATTGTGTCAATCATTACAAAATATAGTTTTTGAAAATGTAAATTTTTTCTAAATCACAAGATCGTGATTATGGTATGTAAAAGAATATGGCATCCACATATTGTTTTTGTGAAATGATTTCATTAAATTATAAAGGGTGTTGGTTTCTTTTAAAATATTATTGGTTATTAATCTAATTATTTATATAGCTTTTGTTAATCATAAATACAAATTGAAATGTTATTTGTTTTTTTTAAAAGATGTGAAATTGTATTAAAAAATTATAATAATAAATAATTCTCAATTCAAACTATCTCCCGTGCAAAGCACGGTTAAGATTCAAAATAATAAGTATAAGTATTGTACAAATTATACTCGTTAATTGGCTTGTAAGAAAATAAATAGCTTCAATCTATGGAGTAATTAAATCATTCATTAATAATTCTTTTAAATCTTATTCTTTCTTTAATTTCAATGGAAATATCCATAATAAAGTCATACAAGATAATCCCAATCATACAAACATATTAATAGTACTTTTGTTTTATATATATATATATATATATATATATATTATTCTATTAATTAGCAGTAATTATTGCAAGAAACTATTTATTTTGAGAAAAATATATCAGACGATCCCAATTGAGTAATATTAACATAATCTTGGAGCAAATGGTCAGGCAAACCCGGAGCTAGAAGGCCAATCACACGAAGCATTCGAAGAAGTCCATTTTCTTTATAGTATGAGCCTCTTGTGTATGAAATAGTGAAACTTCTAATTAGCTCCCAACAAGCATTTATGAATTTGGGTATTATCCATCTCAGAGAGAAATAATTTTTGTTAGGCTCTTCAAGTAACACCTGCAACAAAAAATGAATGGGATGAAATTAAATGATAGTTTTACAATAAATTTCTTGGATGTATAAAACTATCATGTTTTCGTTATGCTTATGGGTTCCCAACAAATTTTGTACACCTGATCATGCAATGTGTTACCACTGTAAGGTTTTCCTTTTTACTAAATGGCTCTGTGTTTGGTCACTTTAAAGGTAGGATGGGGTTACAACAGGGGGATCCCATTTCACCCTATCTTTTTGTGATGGTTATGGATAACTTATCTAGACAGTTTAGACTTCTCCATAAGAACCCACTGTTTAGTTTCCATCCTAAATATAAGAGAGTGGGATTAGTTAATATGTGTTTCGCGTATGATTTGATGATGTTTTGTAAGGGTGAGGAGACTGCTATTCGTCAAGTTAAAGAGTCTTTTGAGCACTTCTTTGTGGTGTCTGGGTTTTCCGTTAACTTGGATAAGAAATTATCCATGGGGGCGTTAATGAGGAGAAGAAAAGAAATATATTGATGTGTACATATTTTGTTGAAGGGGAAGTGCCTGTCCCCCTGATTGCTATAAAAAAACTGTAAGCCTTTGATTGAGAAGATTTTGACTAGGATCACTTCGTGGACAGTGAAATTCCTATCATTAGCGGGAGAGTTGCATTGATAAAGGCTGTGTTGTTCGGAGTACAAATGTATTGGTCGCAAAATTTTCCCATTCCCTTAACTGTTATTCATGAAATTGAAAGACTTTGTCTGTCTTTCCTTTGGAGTGGCAAGGTGACTGGGAGATACTATGCCCCCATGAGCTGGCAAGGTGACTGGGAGATACTATGCCCCCATGAGGGGGGAGTTGGGATTCTTGATCTGGGTGGATGGAACATTGCGGCTATTTTTAAGCAAGTGAGCAATATTGCTGAGAAAACTGACTCTCTCTTGCAGGGACGGAGCCAGGGGGGGCTGGAGGGTGCGGTCGCCCTCCCTCAATTTTGAAAAATCATTTTTTTACCTTACAAAATTTTTGATATTTGTATTTCGCCCCCCCTCAAAATCGAAAAATATCATGTTTTTTCCCTTTATTTTGAGTTCGCCCCCCTCCAAACCCAAAATCTTGGCTATAATGAAAGAGATATAAGAGTATAAAGTATGTTAAAAGTTGTAATTGAACCTAGTTTCTTATTATATTTTTCTTCACAAATATAGCGTACCGTACCGCGGGGGGCCCCTTTCACTCCTTCGACTATTTGCCAAAAAAAAAATGTATATCTATATCACAACAATCTCGCCCCCTCTCATTCACATTCTTGGCTCCGTCCCTGCTCTCTTGATTAGGTTAGTGAATGCTTACTATTTAAAGAATGGTAGCATTTGGAATATTGAAGCAAGGGAACAGACTCTTGGATCTGGAGAAGATTGATCAAAATTAGAGATAAATTTCCGGAAGTAGTCAACATAGTACATACCAAATGGAGATTCGGGCACTTTTCTATTAAAAATGCATATGCCCATATCCAGGAACATGAGGACAAAGTTGGATGGAGAAAGCTGGTATGGGGTAATGGTCCTATTGCAAGGCATAGGATATTAGGATTGGTTTATGGCTTACCGACTCAAAACGAAAGGTAGAGTGGGGTATGGAAACATCTTGAAGATGACTCTTGCTTGTTCTGTAAAGAAGTCGAGGAGAGTCGCGAGCATCTATTCTTTAAATGCCAATTTACTAAGGAAATTATGCAGAAAAGTTGGGCAAAGTTGGGTCTTAAATGCAAGGCTGACAGTTGGGGTGAAGTATTGGGGTGGTGTGCTAAAATTTGTAAAGGGCATACCATGTTAAGTTGTAAGAAGCGGGGTGTTTGCTGCTTAGGTGTATTAATTGTTTATGGCTTGAAAGGAATACTCGCGTGTTTACAAGTAATAGAAGTAGTATAGATGATATAATAGAAAGAATATGGTGGATTGTTGAATGTAAATGTGAGGGTAACTGAGTCACCAGGAGTGCCTGGCATACCTTTGTAAAGTTGGTTGTTGAATATTATATAATATACACTTACTTGGTTCGAAAAAAAAAAAATCAATTATAATTTATATATGTTAAGTTAATTATATTTCACATATGATTGCTCACTTACTTTGTAACTTATACTTAAATTTGATCAGATTAGGTCTAAGCTGAAACTTCAGAGGATGTATGACATATGTAACTTTTTAGTTGAACGATATTTATATTTAGAGAGAATGAATATTTATATTCGTTTAGAACTATTGAATCATGTGACAAGTACATATATATGTATGTATGACTCATGTACCGTTTGGTGATTGTAATGTGCAGCACATGTATAATTACGGTTTATTACTCCAAAAAAAAATAAAAAAATGGTGGCTTACAATAAGATATGTGTTTCATTATTTGGGTTTACATTTTGATTTATTATTGGATATGGATATATGCAACACATGTGATTGGTGCTATATGGACATATGCGCATGTGACATGTATATAATTAGGTAAATGTACAAGAAATGTCATTAATTTGTTACGCAGTCCGGTGTGTGAGACATGTCCAAATGAATGGATATAATCCATGTCTACTCATTAGATGATAATTATAACTTTTGTCAAACGATATCTTTAGGTTAAATCAAGGAAAAATTGTAAAGTTGGTATACTAAAGGACCATGCGCGTCATGCTCAACTAAAAATACGGCATGTTGGCAATTTGGGTATATTTCGGTGATTATTTGACAATTTCAATACAAATTTTGGAGAAAATCTCATTTTTAGTACCATAGTTCTTGCCGATTTTGTTTTTCATACCACGCTTTTTAAAAATCTCAATTTACATACTATACTTTCTAATTTGTCTCAAGTTCAGTTCCATCATTAGTAAATAGACGGCAGTTATCTTATGTCCATTAATTTTTTTATTTTGGGGCCAAAAATCACTTCTTCTTTGAGAAATGGAGGGGAAATGAATGCCAATTCTTTCAAAATGGAGGCAAAATCATATTTTGGGCCTTTCTAAGGTTAGATTCTGAGGTTTTCTTCACTGGAGCCTCCTCTCTTCCAATTATCTAACAATGTGCATCAACTTCAACTCTAGTAATTGAATCCCCTCTAAAGAGTGTGAAAATAAGACATGTGCCTTTGATTGTATAGTTAATAATTAATAATCTAGATAATAGATTATTGAAATGATGTTCCTTGATTGTACAATTTATTCTTTCATATAGTCTCTTTTTGATATGTGGGTAAGTAAATGCTTATAACCATTTCGTCTTGAACGGTCATGTTCCTACGTTTTAGTTTGTATACTTTTGATTTATCAAAATTCTATTATATCGTTATGTTAGATGTTTTAGCTCTTTCATTAATCATTTCCTCATATTCCATCCTCATATTATAATCAATTAATGGCTAGTCGATGTCTCATATTGTTTATGTGAATTTTATAAATTTTTACATTTTAATTTCATTAAAATATTTTTAGAGCATTTGATATTTAGAATGAGTCTTTTATTTAATGTTAAACAATAAGTTATTTATCCATTATATATTTCTATATAAAGACAATAAATATAATGATTAAAAATTATATAGGTACATAGCAATCCAATTTAGATACAATATATTTTTTTTTATTTTCAATTTTGATTTATGAATTTATTTAATATTTACATAAGTAACATGTTTTTCTTAGGGTTCAAGTTAAGAATTGAAACTTTTGTCAATTATTTGTTGAGAATGATTCTTTGTGCTTTGATTATATGAATATAATATTTTTCTTAAAGTAACAAATGTTCCACAATATTATCTCATTGTAGCCTATTCAATATAATTCGATTGTAGCCTACTGTATCTTTATTTATATGTCCCACAGCATAATTAGTTCAATATTTTTTTTAAAAATGTCAATTTAAGAATATAAATTAAATAGGGAAAATAGAATATATATATATATATATATATATTGTATTATGTGTTTTAGAATATAAATTTCAATCTTTATTTACTAATTTTTACATAGTATCAATATAGTATTCTAAATTTAATTAGCTACAATATAACTCCATAAATAAATATAAATTAAAAGAGTAAATAATTATTCTCATGAAGGCAATATTTTTCGTCCTTTCTTCATCATCAAATACGTAAATTTATTCAACATATATCTATGATAATGAATTTTTTTATATCTTTAATCAAATAACCACATTTTTGCAAAAACAATTATGGTGCACATCCTTTTCTTGACTGAATCAAATTAAATCTCAATTTATTCTTATAACAAGTGTGTGAAATATATTTTTCACTTAGTGTCTTTTTGTAAACTAATTTTATCCTTATCTTTGAACTAAAATTGGAAGAGAGGAGGCTCAGTGAAAAACAAAACCCCAAAATCTAGTCTTAAAAAGGCCCAAAATATTTTTACTCTATTTTGGAAGAATTGGGGTTTATTTTCCCTCCATTTTTCAAGGAAAAAGTGATTTTTGGTCCCAATATTAAAAACTTAACGAAAATGTGATAATATCGTATATTTACTAATGGTGGTACTGAAATTGAGATAAATTGAAAATTACAATATTTAAATTGAGATTTTTGAAAAGCGTAGTATGAAAATCGAAATCGGCAAGAATTGCAGTACCAAAAATGAGATTTTTTTTTCAAATTTCGCTGGAAGATTCAAAATTAGCCTGAAAAAGGTCATTTGGCAGGAAAATTAACTTGAATTTAGGGAAAAATATTCATTTTCTAGGAAAACAAACCTTCAATTTGAAATTTTTGCATGTGGGGAGAAAATTGACTTTTAATTTAAGAATTTAACACAATTACTTTCAATTGTTTTGTGTAATTTATTTAAATTTATGAAAATTTTAGTTCAAATATTTTTTTTATCTAAGTTATTTTTTCTTTTATTTATCATAAATGCAACTTGTATAACTAATAAATCTATAGATAATATTAAAATTGTAAAATAAATTCATAATATCATATGCATAAAGTTCAAGTTTATTATTTTTTTCTTAGTGTTCGATTTTTACTATTTTTATTGATTTTTCAAAGAATTTGATTTTGTTTTCTTTCTTTGTTTTTATTTTTTCCATTATTTTTTATTATTTTATGATTTTTTTATTTTGTTAGTTTAAAATTAACTTATTTTTGTCAATGCAAATCTTTGGCTGCCATTAAAAGATAATTTTATTTAAGTTTTAAAATCAGTTTAAAATAAAATTTCTAATATTTTTTATTTTTTAATGTTTTTGATTTTTTTTTCTTGTTTTCTGATTTTTCACAATTTTTTTTTAAAAAAGAATAATTTAGTTGGTTTTCTAATTTTATTTTCTGAATTTTCTTATTTTTTAAATTTTTTTATCTTACTGGGTTTTTAATATATTATTTTGTCAATGGGAAAAAAATTGTCATTTATGTTTTTAAAATTTTTGTAATTATATTCACATTTATCTAGATATTATATTCTACTTTTTTAATATAATTTTTTTTCAATCTACAAATTGGTCTAAAATAAATCATTTCAATATCTTTTTTATTTTTTAGATTTATTTTATTCTATTTTTTTAATTTTATTTTCACATTGTAGTTGGGGTAATATTGACAATACCCTTATTTTCCTCCAATATTGGGTGCCACATAGTTAATTTTCTCCAAATTTGGGCACTACGTAGGCAATTTTTCCTCCACATACCTAACTCCCCAAATTTTGTTTCACGTAGACGTTTTTTGGTCAATTTTGAATTTTTCAGCGAAATTTATAATTAGATTACCAAATTTCTCGCCTGACTGCATTCAAATTATCAACGTGCCACTGTTTTGGTCAAAAAAACATGTGAAATCCTTTAATGTACCTATTTTACAATTTTCCCGTTAAATCAAACTCCCTAACTCCATTTGAATTTATATATATATATATAGAAGTACCCCATTATTTTGGTTTACATTTGATTTTTTTCAGAAAAATAGGTAAGCATGAGATGTAAAACAAAGCAATAGGACACTTATCACCGAGACCTCGTAAATCCACAGAGTTGAGCATAGACTAAACCCTACAATTGGAATAAATCAAACTCCCTAACTCCCTGAAATTGCCAACGTCCTGCCACTTATTATGTCGAAAAAGGTGAAGCGTCTTTTAGTATATCAATTCTAATTTCCCCGTTAAATCAAACTCCATATCTCCAATCCATTCGAATTAGAATATATATATAGAGAGAGAGAGAGAGAGAGACTTACTTTTCCTTTATAGAAGTTGTTATAGTAGATGCATCTCCCAAAATGCTTGAACATGAACGCCCAATCATCAAAAGGCAATCTAGGCACCAAATCATAGCTATAAACAAACCTAAAATAATCAATATTATACTTTTCCATCAACTTCTCCATGTACACCCCAAATTCTTCATCTCCAACCCTAGGCTGTCCAAATGTATAAATCCCCTCCAATCTCTCCAGCAACAAATCCTCTCCATGTAGACCCAAAATCCCCGGAAACAGAACCGCCAACGCTCCGCCCAAGCTGTGGCCGGAAACTATAAACTTAACCTTATCATTTTTCTGCAGCCGTTCTTTCAGCAATTTTCTAATGGCGTAGTACGCTGTTTCGGGCTTTTTATCGCCCTGGTTTTCGGGCCAGCCTTGACTTCTTTGCATGCCGAGAGCTTTCATGAAGCCGCCATGAATTTTGCCAAGCCCTGGAAGCTCGTACCACGAAACGTCGACGTCTGAAGACCATGCATTTGCATCAAAGGGTTCTGTTCCACGGAATGTTACAATAATTCTATCCTTTTTGTCGTCGAGGATAAATGCTTGTGTTGTAGCTTTCTCTTGATAATCTGCAAAGAGTATATATATATATATATTTTTTTTGGATCATCTCATAAAAAAATTGGAATAAATAAAGAAAAATGAAGGAAATTGATAATGTTATTTAATTTCAGAGAGAGAGGGAAAATGTGAGCAGAAAAGTTTGGAATATCACCATTCCAAAAATCGTAAGATCCCAAGAAATCCATCTGCGTTAAAAAAAAAAAACAGAAGTTAAATTTTAGCAAGCCTAGTTAAATGATATAAATATATATGGAAAATTTTACTTTCGGTCCCGTAGAATTTCACCCATATCAAATTTAGTCTCATTAGAATTTCAGTTGCACTTTCGATCACATAACACTGAAAAAATTGCACTTCTAGTCCCAACATCAAAAAATGGATGGACAAAGTTGACTGACATACACACACCTTTTTTTTTTTTTTTCTGAGATAACGACATATGTATGCCACTCTTCTTTTTCAATCAATTTTTAGATGGTTGAGACTAAAAAAGCAATTGAAATTTCAGTGAGACTAAATCTGAAATAGACGAAGTCCTGCGTGATCATAAATGAAATTTTGCCATACTACCTGTACCATTTTTATATTTTTTCCTAGTTTTATTAAAAGAAATAATCATAGTTTACTAGCCTCAAGTTATATGAGAAATCAATACTTTTTAAATTAGGAGAAAATGAAAGTTTGGTAAAAATAAAAGACAGACACATAAAGATTTCTATGATTAACTAGCGAAGAAAATAATAAATAGTCCAAACAACTCATTAGCATTAAGAAGTCAATCATCTACTTTTTATCAAGTGGAATTTCATCTTATAAAATAGTATTTTATCTCATATTTCATGTATTTCATTTCACGTATACTTGATAATTATATAAGAAATTTCTTTAAATTACAAATTTGACATAAATTATATGGGTACATATAAATCATGTGAGTCATAGAGTGTATTATAGCGTTCAAAATAAATCAGCATATTAAAATATAAATATTTAAACGACTTTTGATTGACAACTTTATCTGGTTTCCTTTTCCTTTTTTTTTATTTCTTTTGTTGGTCAAAGTCTAATTAGTACAACATACACTAATGTAGATCAAGGTGTTCCTCACGAAACAATGAGGACCAAATGACAAATCATATAAATCTTACATTTCGATGTGACATAATTCTCTGGGAAATCATAGGATGGAACGGGTTCAATCAAATACCACTAGAGCCATGTGATTTTGATGTATTTTACTATTTTATCTTTGTATCCAACGATATTAGACAGATCAGCTCCAATGGACCCGATTTGTCTTAGAATCACCCTAATTCTCCCTTTTGATATAAAAATGTGTGAATTTTACCATTAGACGTGACATAATTTTACAGTTTGATGTGAAATGGTCAATTCTGTATTATCAGGATATTAAACTTGCTCATGCATACTCAACGAAACAAACACGTACTGATTTATATGTATATAAATATATATATATATGTACACACCTCCCAGTAGTCCTTGACTACGGACTTAATGTAATTCTTGTTCTCATAAGACGCCTTAGCAGCCATGACAGAAAGCGAAGCACGGTATCTTTTATCTCCACGACTCATTTTGGAGTGTAATTCAACTCGATTGTCAATGTTCCCAACAAACGACAGGAAACTTGACGATGTTTCGTCTGGGTATATAACTTTTACTGCACACGAAATCGAAACCATTTTGATAAAACAACGAAAAATGTATATACAATTATAATTGAGTGTTTTTCCCCAAAAAGAAAAAAAGAAGATATAATTACATAATAATTTGTGATGGGTTTGTGGAGATTGATTGATACAAAGGATTGTGAAAGTCAATAAAATCAATAAAGAAGACAAAAAAAAGGTCTCGGGCAGGTCAAAGACAGTTTGACCATGATAAACGTGGGTTTGACCTCCTTAATAGTGACTTGGAGCGAGACTGTTATTTTCTAAGTGGAATTGGCTTGGATTTGGTAATTGACTTGTATTAGGAGTGTTTTCCTAATTATTTAAGAATAGGATTGTGTTTCCTGCTTAGATTAAATTTTTTATTTCTTTGTGTATCAAGATTCTTCACTTATAAATAGGAGCTTGTAACCATAGTATTTGATTGATCCACTCATTAAAAAATTAAGATATAGTCTGGATTAGCTCGTAGATATAGGAAATTATGCTGAACCACATTAAAATCCCCGTGTCATTATCTTCATGTTTAGGCTTAGTTTTCTTGTTTTTTGATTATTTCTTCGTGCTCTGATGCTACCTTGCCTAACAACTGGTATCAGAGTCATATGTTTGTAAATTTAGGAGACGTCTTAGATCTAGATCTACGGGGAAACGTTTTTGGTTAAACGCGAATTTTGTGGTGGGAACAATGATAATAGATGGAAGAATAATCAAGCTCAACAATTTCGTTGCAGGGAGCACAAATTGAGGTCATGGTGAAGCCGAAGAAGATGACAGAGGAGGATAGGGTCAGTTAGATCACCAATCGAAAAAGAAGAGTAATCCCGTTGAACGTTAACGAGAAAACATTGGAAAATCGTGGTGCCAGCAGATAGGCAGATCCGCAGTAGCAGAGGCAGATTTGTGTTGCCGGGTGAGTAGACACGAAGCCAGTGGAAGCAGTTGCGGTGTCGGGGGCAAATCTGTAGAGCGGTTGCGGAAGAACGCGGCAAGCCTGGGGCTGGGGAGGCAGAGTTACGCAGCCAAAAAAAAAAAAAAAAACCAATCCACCGAGCCAGAGGTCAGAATGACTTTATCGAAAGCCGAAAGGACAGATACGTGTAGTTGAGAAACCGAGGGGCAAAGTTGTGGAGGCATGACCACAACAAAAAGCACATCTCCACATAATTTGTATTCCCTCTTATTCATTATAACAACAAAAAGAATACAATTATTGGGGCCATATTTGAGTATAGTAGGACTAAATATGTGAAATTAAGGATTGAATGGGAATGTGTGGATCTAATAAGTGAAAAGCGATGGCCAAATTGGAAACATCACCCCTAATAATATGTAGGTGGCTAATTATCAAGACAAATGTCACCAGAGGTATGACAAAAGCACTTAGAACTGTTATAATTTCATCACATATATTTTAATAATGTGACAATGACATTTACATGATTCATAAATTACTGTCGAAAAGTATTATCCCTAATAAAGTAATTATCTTATGGTAATTTTGTTTTCTTTCTCTCTTTTCTCTCCTTTTTGTACACTTTCTTCCCGAAAAAAAAAAATATGACATTGGTAATAAAAATACCAAGTGATAATGCCAAAATTATCACTAATTATCAATTTTTAGTGACAAAAACTTTTGTCTTGTCACTAAAATATGTTCCACATATTTAATAGTGATAAAATTTATATAAAAATTGTCACTCTTAATAGTTAGTGATAAAAAAATTATTGTCACTATGGACAATTAGTGACACAATTTTTGGGACAACTTAGTAACAACAATTATAGTTGTCACTCTACTTGTATTATCACTAAATTGTCACTATACATGTGTCACTAATTGTCAAGAGTGATAATTTTAAAGAAATTCTTGTCACTAAAAATTCTTATTGTGACAAAACAAAAATTATTGTCACTCATTATATACATCTAATGACAATTTTAACATTGTTACCTTCAAATTTTGTCACAAATATTACTTTTTGTTGTAATGTCTCCGAATGATACTTGGTGGCTCTGGGAGTCCAACTCCCAGAGTCTATCCACCACACAAAATGTATTAATACAATAAAATATAATATATTCTGATGGACCCCACAAATATTTTAACATTGTTTGTGGCTGATATTTCCCGAGAATTGTACTCCCGGGAGCTACCAAGTATCACCCTTCTTCCCCATCTCTCTTTATTTTGTTTCTCTATTAATCAATTTTCATTTTATTTTAGCTCATCTCTTCTTCTTATCTCCTGTCTTTAATCTTTTACTAATTTAGTTTTAATTCAAAAAGCTGTTTCTCAATTTTTATTTTTTTCACACTCATCAAGTAATGTCATATTGGTGACTACTATACGCAGAGGTGTTCAACCAAACCGCTAGACCACCCCAACCTAATCGCACCACAAATGGCAGGTTGACGATTTGATGGGTCGATCTCGGATTAAGTCTAAAAATAATCGCATTTTTGCAATCGAGTTCGGTTTTAAATTTTTATGGACCTTAAAAACCGTGTCCAGTTGCAATATATTATATATATTTATAATAAAAATTTATTAATCGCCATTATGTAATACCCCTGAATTCAAAATAATATATGAT
This sequence comes from Buddleja alternifolia, assembly GCA_019426215.1. Taxonomy (NCBI): domain Eukaryota; kingdom Viridiplantae; phylum Streptophyta; class Magnoliopsida; order Lamiales; family Scrophulariaceae; genus Buddleja; species Buddleja alternifolia. The sequence continues at coordinate 4,681,825 of CM033405.1, forward strand.
TATTATTTGCTCAAATATATTTGTACTATATTATAATAAGGTTACCAAATATATCACGAATTACCAATTTAAAAGTTGAAACTAAATTATCTTTGATAAAACACTATGATATGCAAATAGAAATAATTTTTATTGTTAATTATTTACCAAAAAAATGAATATAGTATTTATTAGGAAATTAATCGTGTTGTTAATAAAAAAAAACTTATCTTTTCAAACAAAATATTTTCCACTGAAGTTTGGTGATGATTTTGTCAAAGCAAAAAAGTTGAAAACAATTTAACTTTTCTTAGTTCTAAGAAAAAGAATATGATATTTTGTGGAAATGAAAGAATGCAATTTATAACTTTAATATAAAAAAGTTCAAATATATGTTAAATTTTTTCTTTCAATGCTGCATAACTATTAATTTAAGATTACAAATTTAAATTAATGTAATTTTTGCTTGAAAGACTTATAATTTTAAAGTAATGAATTATTTTATACTTTAGCATTGTGTCACTTCAGAACAATAAACTTATGATATACAAAATATTTTGAATCATGTCTTTTCATTAACATGTTATAAACTTGCACGCGTAGAATTATATTTGTTTGTAATAAGTAATATTTTTTCAAGACAGATTTTACATATTTCAATTATGTTTTATTAGGTAAAGTTTATAAAAATATAATCATAGAAGGAAATATACTATACGAAGTTTTAAATAAGACTTCAAGACTGCAAAATATCGGATCGGGCCGAGAAAATAGAAAAAGGCTCCTAACCCGCACCGCATACACCCCCTAAGTACACATATATATGTGGAAAAATTGTTCATAGGCCCCTCACTTATTGAAAATTACATATATAAATTCTCTCATGTTAAAACATTCTTAGAATTACACTCCTGTGTATTTAAAATTTCTTATAATTTTACCCCTTATAAACTTTACAATAGACTACTCTTAAGATTCTTAGAATTACAATCCTGTGTATTTAAAATTTCTTATAATTTTGCCCTTTGTAAACTTTACAAATAGACTACTTGAAGGGATGTATGTTGGTAATTTAATTTTCAAAAAGTAAAAAGGGTAATTACACAATAAGTGAGGGGGTCTGTGTGTAATATTTCATATATATATATATATGTGTGTGTACCTGTGAGGAAATTCAGTAGTAGCCGGAAGAAACCACCATTTGCAGACAACAAATTCAGCCACTGCTCAACTCCTGAACCAAACACCGCCAAGGGTTTGGCCACGACCCCCAAAAGTTTCATTAACATACCTGAAACAAATATGATCCATCTATGCCCAAATGGGCCGACCCGGATCCCGTCGGGGCAGTCTAGAAACTTCCCCTTTCCTATAATATCACTGGAAATTAATATTTGAACCATGTCCAGAAAACCAGCTTCGTCTGGCTTCAAGAGCATGTAATTGCTGCAAAAAGATTTGTTGCATGTTGAAGACATTTTTGTACGTATATATGTATATATATTTGTTTTATAAATTGAAGAAGAAAAGATCAATGATTTCTCTGACGAAGAAAGAAGCAATCCAAGGATAGGAAAGAGAATGTTTCTTTCATATAATTAATGCAGTTGCTGTAGTGTTTGCTCGTTTGAAACGTATTTATAAAGTTTTTTTTTTATTATTTCGTTTTCCGATTGAATGTGTTTGATGATGAAAATTCTTTGAAGTGGAAAATTCTTGCATCAATTGGATGCAAAATGCACAGTAATTTGGACTTTTCGATGTTTTCGAACTTAAAATCTATGTAAGTATTTTCAAAATGGTGGGAATGATAACCACATCAATACCTGCTGTGACGTAGCGGAAGCGATAGATTTTTAAAAAATTGAAAAACACGTCTTCAAATTTTAAGATAAAATTTGAGCGCACTCAAAAAATTGCAAAAGCAAAGATTTTATTAATAATTTTGAAAATAATCCTCCTAATAACAATCTAAAAACTTATATTTATAGAAGTACTTCTCCAAATCCTATAAGGATTGGAACTCTTCTAATCTAACTTTAAAATTAATATGACTCTTCTAACTTAACGTAAACCAAATAAAACTCTACTAACTTATATCCATATGATTAGGACTCAACTATAACAAAATAATACTACAATTCGTCCAAAAATAAATGAAAAATAGAAAAATGGCCCAAAAGTGACCAAAACGAAATAATAATGACTCGAAAATTACTATCAACAATTATGTTGTTGAACACGCCATAAACCTTGAATAGGTCTTGTGTGCATATGTAAAGTACCTCATATCTCCACCCGGATCAAAAGTTGTAATTTTTCTACATCTTGAAAAATCTCGAAAAATATAGCCTTCTTGTCCTACATCAAACTCCCCCGCCGAAAAAAAACTCGTTCTCGAGTTAATCTTTGAATACATTGTGTCATTAGGATAATAATATTGAAACATGTCAAAATCATTGACAACTCGTGACACATCCATCTCGTCTAATAGAATAGCAATATAGGCTCCACCTTTGATCTCCTTTTCAACATCATAAGGGTCATATTTTGCTTGGACGAACCAAGTAAATCTCGTAGAATTCATACAACCTAGATTGTCATAAATCTTTTCATCTTTTTCATCACACAGTGACTCCTCTATTTTTCCAGGCGAAATATCACTTTTGTCCAAACTTCCATTGAATTGAGGAAAATTTGGTGATATTTTACTTGGTAGCAAATCAATACGACGATGAATCTTGCGATTTGAAATTTCTTCCTCCAATTCCTTTCGAAATTCACTTGAAAAAACCTCTTTTATATCAGTTGACTCCGTAACCGCATGAACGTTACTGGGCAAAATCTGAATAGTCTCAAAATTGTCTATAGCTTCTTCTATATGAGTAGATCTCATATTTTCAAGAATCTTCTTTGGATCTTCAATAATTTCACATTCACCTATTTTTCCAAAAGTTTTCTTTAGAACTTTTAAAATTGGAGGTACTTCTTCTTTGTACCCACCACAACGAAAATTAGTATGAGGAGATTTGTGAATTAACTCCTTAAACTTCTTATCTTCGCGAAACGTAGCACGAGCATGAGCACGAAACCCATGTAACATCAAAGGATTGCCACTCATAGCAGGCTGGATCGGAGGTACAACACCGTCGCTAGCCCAACCATGATTAACTTTCCTGTTTGCACCAATACCGACGGTCAAATCATGGATTGCACGGGTTAGTTCCGTAAACGCCCTTTTATGATTTGTCATGAATTGTTACATATTCACACTGAGTTCTTCGATTGCAACACGAAGGCCATCTACACCACTGTTGGCCATCTTCACCCCGGGCAAACCGCAACTCTGATTACCACTTGACGTAGCGGAAGCGATAGATTTTTAAAGAATTGAAGAACACGTCTTAACTTCAAGACAAAATTTGAGCGCACTCAAAGAATTGCAAAAGCAAAGATTTTATTAATAATTCTGAAAATAATCCTCCTAATAACAATCTATAAACTTATATTTATAGAAGTACTTCTCCAAATCCTAAAAGGATCGGAACTCTTCTAATCTAACTTTAAAATTAATATGACTCTTCTAACTTAACGTAAACCAAATATTACTCTACCAACTTATATCCATATGATTAGGACTCAACTATAAATAAATAATACTAAAATTCGTCCAAAAAATAAATGAAAAATAGAAAAGTAGCCCAAAAGTGACCAAAACGAAATAATAATGACTCGAAAATTACTATCAACAACTATGTTGTTGAACACGCTATAAACCTTGAATAGGTCTTGCGTGCATATGTAAAATACCTTATATCTCCACCCGGATCAAAAGTTGTAATTTTTCTACATCTTGAAAAATCTCGAAAAATATAGGCTTCTTGTCCTACATCATGAGGTTAAATATCAAAAGGTCAAGATCATGCCACATCATCATTGGAATACATCTTATGTTGGTATTATCCATATACTTGGACCCTGGTGTATGGGACACCGTATACTAAAGTGATTGGTGTAAGTAAGAAAATGTTTATCCCGGATTTATTATTGGATACTTTATGCACGGGGAATTTAGAACTGATTCATTCGATCGAAGTGTAATTTGTTTTTCTTATAGCTAAACACATGATAAATGAATTATACGAACCGACCAAAACCTAAGTCGAATTAAAGTTTCCCATTTTTGCACGGACCAAATAAGTGTAATTATACTTTACTCTGCACATAAGTATAATTTATTGGTTTGTCCTCTTGTTATTATTTTTATTAGGTAAGTTAGTGAAATTTACAAATCAATGTAGTTTCATATCTATATATAATAAAACATAACTCTTGAAGTTATTCAAGTATGCGCATATATAGATGGCCTAATTTAATTCAATTGTGTCACATAAGCAATTTGATTTAAAAAAATTTATTTAATTTGAATAAATATAGTTATTAATCTTTATCTAAAATATCCAAAATTTGAAATTCGAGATAAGGTACTTACAGGTATAACTTAAATTCAAATATAAAAAACCAACTCCTCTGTATATGCTTTTCTTGTTAATGATAATATCAATCATTTTATTTCTTAAATTCGTTTATTCATTTACCAATCATGTATTATTATTTCTCAAAGTAAAATAATATGATTTATATTCATATAAATAAATATTTTTCACTGATAGAATATCAAACTTTTAATTTTGCATATTATGAATATATATAATTATGTTTATATATGTAACCAATATCCTTGAGGATATTTCACATATGTGATTATTTTATATCACTTCTATTCAATATGAATAAAAGTAGTTATCAGTCTTTATTCAAAATTGTCAAATTTCAAATTTAAAAGAAGACAATTGTCAGTATAATGTGCATCATTTATAAATTATATTTTCTCTAGTTATTTCCAATGTTTTCAAACTCGGACCGATAAGCGAACCGGAAAATTTATTGGGTCACTGGTCCGACCGGTCGAACCGTTTTAAAAACCCGATTGACCCATATACATTCTATATATATTATATATATATATATACACACACACGTACACAAAGAAAGATGAAAGCAATACTTTAATTAAATAGATAAAAATAAATCCAAACTAAATTTTAACTTAAATTGAGAATTTGAAATCATAATTCTACTAATGAGCCACCTTTTTTTTTTTTTTTGGTTTTCACTAGGGTTTTCACCGCCGATCGCAGTGACTAATCCCCTCGCTGATTGGAGGCACCTTGAAGGGTGGGACAGTTGATCCAGAGTTTTCAATAGCTCTCCATACCCAAATCCAAAGATCGAACCCTTGTCACTTGATTAAGGGAGAATGAGTCCTTTTCACTCCACCGCAACCCTGAGATAATGATGAGCCACCTAAAGTTGCTAGTTTGCTACTACACGACCACACAATAACAAAAAGGACAAAAAATTACAAGTTCACATGTATACACCTAGCCACTTAGGGACTAGGGGCTACATATCACATTTATTAGGGATTTGAATTTTCATAAAAGAAAACAACTAAAGGGCTTAAATCAACTTCTTTTTCTCGCTGCAAACACAAAGAAGAAGTTGTGAAGTTGAATAAAAATTGAAGAGTAGCTTTCAGGCAGAAAATAAAACTCTAAGAGAAGATTACAAGTTTCTTCACCTGAACCTGATGAGAGAAGATGCTGCTACACGAAGAGAAGGGGCGAGAGAAAGATGAAAAGGTAGAATAGAGTTTAAGTCCTTGAGTTTGAATTGGAGATGAAGTTGTAATGATTATAGATTTATATCTATTGAGAATCATAGGCTCCGTATGGTTGTGTTTTCGGAAATGAATTCAGAGTTTTTTTGGGGGAATGTGTATTACAGAAATTCGTGTAAAAATATTGACTTAGTTTGTTTGTTTGGATGTATTTTTAGAATTTGATTGAAAGTAGTGTAGATGTGATATAAAGTTGATTTTTATTAGGATTTGATATATGAAATGATTGAGTTGGTTATGAATGTGATGATGATGGGGGAAAAGATATTAAAATAATATATTTTTTTAATAATGTTATGAGTTGGCAATAAAGGAATATGTACATATGTGTGTGTGTGTATATATACATATACACTCCATGCATATATCGAACATAATCAGGAGACGTCTATAACAAAACATTTTTGTATTAAAAAATTAGCTAAAAATCTGACGGCTGTGCAGACAACTATGTGCGTCTTCACGAGAAAATTCATAACTCATTGTAGAAAGCTCGGATTCTTGAACCGTTTTTTCAAATGAAATTAGACACATAGGTCTATTCACACATATATCGCACATAATCAAGAGACATCTAGAACAAAACAGTTTTGTATTAAAAAAATAGCTAAAAAATTAGCTAAGCATCATTTCCGACAGATTTTTAGCTAATTTTTTAATACAAAAGTGCTTTGTTCTAAATGTCTCCTGATTATGTGCGATATATGCGTGGATAGCCCTATGTGTCTAGTTTCATGGGAAGAAAACGGTTCATGAATCTGAGCTTTCTACAATGAGTTATGAATTTTCTCGTGAACACGCACATAATATATGCGTGGATAGGCCTATTTTCGCGTGGGAAGCCGAAAAATCTGGTCGGAATTTCAAAAAAAGGACCATCTGGGTACAAATTATGGACATGAGGGATGAAGTGATAATTTTTTCACAAGAGGGGCTAAAGTGACACTTTTGCGTGACATGGGGGATGATTAGCGTTAATAGCTCTAATATATATTATACAAATAGAATGAAAAGACAAAAAAAAAAAAAGAGGCAGGCAGACAGTGAGGGGCGTTCATGGGTTGGGGTGGGGGGCGGGTATGGGTTTGGGGGGTGGGGGCCCTTCATTTTTAGTTTTTTTTTTTTTTGTCACTTGTTCATTTCTTTTTAGCTTTAGAATTTTATCATTTTTCCATTTCGTGTTTTCTTTTCAATTTTATATTTTAAAAGTTCAAGAAAATTGAATCTTGCTCGTCTATATTTATAATAGTTAATGTAATTATACGGTTCGCATTAGACAAATATAAAAATAGAATGTGGTCCATATATGCAATATTTTATGAAATGTGTAAATATGATTGGAGGATAAGTAATTCTATATTTCTTTTTCATTTACATATAATATTTTATTTCCAATTTGATTGAGGCAAATTTATTTCCATCTTTTTATAATGAGATACTATGATGTTACAAAAAATCTTTGCTCGAGCTCGAGCTCGGCTCATGGGCAACCCTATGAAATACCACGTTAGTACCAAAATGAAATAATCGAGATTCAGTCAGTATTTATTTGAATATGGAGAAGCTAAAAAAGTATAATTTAAAATCCAATAAATAGCAAACGAAATTATTAAAATGAAATTATAAATCACACAATATTGTATATACTTTTGGTAAAAGCATGGCCAATTAAGTCATAATTCAAGTACACATATTATTAAATATTTATGAAATATTAAATCACACAATTTTTTTTTCAAATTATATATTATTAAATATTATTTAATAATAATAATTGAAATATTTGAAAAATTGAATAAGAATTTTTATTATATAAAATATGAGAAAGTAAGAAAGACAATTAGTTGGATAGAGAGATAGTGTAATTAATGATAAAATATTGTGAAAAGATTGAAATGATTGGTTGTTATATAGGGGAATGTGTAGTGTATTTAAAATTTGACCATTTTCTGTTGAATTTGGCTTGGACTGTATATTTTCATTTTTTGGTGATCCAAAAAATGAAAATATTTCCTAAATACACAACCATACATAGCCATAGAAATTCTCAAATCTTACCTCTTCTTCCTTCTTTTTGGTTTGCAATAAGGAAAGAATTAGAAGAAAAAGAAAGAAAAAAGGCAAGGGAAAATTTACCTTTCAGAACCGGGTCTAGTCCGAGTCGCCGAGTCACCGGTTTTGCCGGTTTTCTACCGGTTCTGACTGGGTCCACTGCCACCAGCTGTAGATACATACCCGGACCGGTGTGACTGCCGGTTCCCAGTTAAACCAGCCGGTCCGGTCCGGATTTAAAAACATTGGTTATTTCTCTTATTAATGCAAGTTGTCAGTAATTTATTTTTAAAAATTTATTTTATTGAGTTCATCAATCATGCTTTATATTTTTAAAGTGAACTTATTATAATTTAATACCCATACAAAAGATGTTTCAGAGATAACCATAAAAATTGAATAATTTTTTTAAAAAAATTATAAATAAATAAGTTATGTACTTATATATATATATATATTATTAATCCCTAAATTATAATTGGTATCTCGTGCCACATAAATAATTGTATAATTTTTTTATTTGAATTTAAATAAATATAGTTATCTATCTTTATCTAAAAAGTCAAATTTTCAAATTCAAAATAGAATAGTTATCAATATAATTAATTTAAATAAAAAATAACTTTCTCATATCTATTTCGCTTATCAATGACAGTTATTAGTTTCTTTTTAAGGATTATTTACTTAAATTTAGCAGTCATGTATTATTAACCTTTTAAAGTACATAGTAACATTTAATGCTCATATAAAGAAATTTTCCAATGATAATCAACAAGATTGAGTCAGTTTTTTTATGAGTGATGCTATATGTCACCAAAAATTTGATCACCGAATTTTCACTTCTTACGTGACTATCCTAGTCATTGACCAACTCACCCTTCAATTATTCTTTTTATTTTTCTTTTTTTTAATCTTTCTTCTCTCCCTAATTTTCCTCCTAAAAATCCTGTATTCTCTTTCATTTGTCACGTCTCAAAACCCATGAAAATCATTTTCTTCCTAAATTAGAAATATTGAAGTCTTTTTCTTTTGTAGTTGAAGATCCAAAGTTTATTTCTTTCATGACTATGGCCATGGATGGACAAGCTGCTTCTTGTCAAACAATGTTGCTCAAGAATCTGGCATATTTTTTCATGGCTTTGCTGCTTCCAACCAAAGGATCTCTCTCACTCAAAATTAATTCCAAATAACAAAAAACCCGAATAAGATGAACTCAACATAAAGTATAATTTTTCTAACAAGAAACAATTGTTATCAAACAATGGTAAGAAAATTGATAGAGGAAAGGGATCAAAAGAATATGATTTTTTTTTTTGATGAATGTTCATCGTAATTATCTCAAAATGATACTCATCAAATACGACAACAGTAAAATTAAAATCGGACAAATTGAAGCAGATATGATTCTAGTTTATAGTTCTACTTCTACATTAATAAGTCTCATCTTAATCTCAGTTGCAGCGAAAAGTTACTCTGGAGAAGAAAAGGCTTAGCCAACAACTTTTACTTGCTCTCCAATATGAAGAAAGTTTATTCAAGTTTGAAAAAAGAAAAAAATAAGTGACAAAAAGATAGCCAATAATCATAGTTATGGATCCCATTTTTTAGTTTAGAATATCTAAGTTTACTCAAAGTGACTTTCTAATAAAGCTTTTTTTTTTCTTTTTGGTGCAAGCTCTTGCATATTTTATGCTCTCAGAATTGTTCTTATGGATATTTCACATTAAAATACGATTTAGGAGTTTTTGTTTAGGAAGAAAACGATTTTGATGGGCTCTTGAATATTAAGGAAAGAGAATAGAGATTTTTAGGTAGAAAATCAGGGAGAATAAAAAGAGGAAAAAGAAAATGCTGAGTTGGAAATGATTAGGACAGCCACATAGCAAGTGAAAAATAAGTGATCAAATTTTAAGTGGTATATAACATTTTTCTTTTTTTATTAATGAGAGTTTTCTTTCATTGTACTTTTAATATTTTATTATTAAATTCACCAATAATGTAATACTATTTTTGTAATCACAATAAGTATGATGTAACAATCATATAAATTTTTTTTTGTAATAATCATTAAAATTGAATTATTTTCAATTTTTTTTAGATTTTAAATATATAAATTATGAATGACAAATATAGATTTTTTACATATTCAGTATCTCATGCCTTGGCACGGGGTTACATTTTGTATACTATTAGTTCAAAATAAAGATGTGTAGAAATGCACGTCTTTTAATCATTAGGGATAGTTTCAGTTTTGGTCTCTCGATTTTTCATTTAAAATGACTTTAGTCCCTCAAATTAAAAACTAGTTTCAATATAGTACCTATGATGCCCCACATTTATAAGAGGTAAATTTGATTATCTGCACCTTTATTTATCTTGATTCGAAGAGTTGAGTATCCAAAAATTAGAATCGTATTCGTTGCAGTAGAGCACATCTGTATTCAATTTTGGAAAGACTGAGACCATCACTTCTATAGTTATTTGAACTCGGAAAGGAATTAGTGAGAATTCGGGGGCCGAATTCTTTTAGGGGGGAGGATGTAATACCCCGTTTCCAAATAGTAAATTTAGTCATTTAGGGTTTGTTTGGCACGTTTTTGTTTTTGTAGTTCTGCAGAACAGTTTTGTAGAACGATTCTGTAGAACAGTTTTTGAAGAAGAAAAATTATTGAAAACCTGTTTAGCCCACTATTCTACGGATATATGTTCTTTGAGAATGCGTTTGGATGAAATTGTTTTGTGATTAAGAAAATACAAAAACATGTTTGGATAAACTTATTTTTAGGTGTAACAGATATATTATTTTAAAGGCATATTAGTCATTTTTGGTGAAATGTTTGGTGTAATTACTACTTTGCCATTATTTGATTCTTCCAATCTTATTTTTACTTCTTCCACACTTGGTGTTTGCTTAATCCACTCTTGATTTTGTTTCTTCCACTTCATCTTCCCCAATTTTTTTATCACTATTCATCTTCCTCCATTGTATTCATCTAAAACTTTGACACACACATATATACACACAAGATTACACACACATATATATGCACACACAGAATCACGCACACACACACACACAAAATTGCGCACACACACACACACAAAATCGCACACACACACAAAATCAGGCACACACACACACAAAATCGCACACACACACAAAATTGCGCACACACACACACACACACCACACACGAAAACTCACACACACAAAACACACACATACAAAATCGCACACACACACACAAAATCGCACACACACACAAAATCGCACGCGCACACACACACACCAAGATGTATATATACACACACACACGAAAACTCTCACACACACACAAAAAACAAAACTCACACACAATCAAAAACTCACTCACACACACAAAAACTCACAAACAATCAAAAACTCTCACACACACACACGAAATCGCCGGTCGCGAGAGAGAAAGTGAGGCTGCCTTTTCTTTGTGAAATGATGAACAGTGCAGAACTTTACCCCTTTATTTCAAATTTCTGATGAACAGTGTAGGAGTAAGTGCACAGTAAACGTCTTTCCGTGTTTTCATTGTTCTGGGAATTTTTGTTCTGAAATAGACAATTTAATTGCAAAACACCTCAAAGCTGTTCTTCAAAATCTTCACTTTGTGTTCCGATAATTCTGAAAAACAGGTGATAGGAAACAGCGATCCAAACATATTTTGGGCTTTATTGTTCTGCAAAAATGCTAAGTGAAGCCGAAAACAACGGGCCAAACAGGCCCTTACTCATTTATACATTCTCTTTATTTTAATTTAAAGAATTAAGTATTCATTGTCTTCTTATTAGATTAAATTTTTATTTGTGAATTTATTGTTGTTTTGATAATATTCAATTAGGTGATATAAGTGCGCTCCGATTGACCTTTTAGATATTTTCATGGTTAAAAGTAATCTGATAAATTATTGTTAGAATTTGATATAAAGTTTTAGGTATCAAAATGATATTATTAAAAAGTACTATCAAGGACTAAACTTCTTTTTATTCATTAAAGTTTTAGGTATCAAAATGATATTATTAAAAAGTACTATCAAGGACTAAATTTCTTTTTATTCATTTTACTGTTCAAGTTTTATTACTTCTTGACTTGAATAACTACTTGTCAATTACTTCTTTACTTATGCTTACATGTTACAATCAATTAATTAACCGATTTAGTTTCATTCGTGAACCTTAAATCTACAAAGTAGTCGGTAGTTTAATTTAATTTCTTATTAGTTAAATAATTTGATTAATAACTCAAATAATTTGATTAATAATTCAATTGAATTGTTGATGAACTAATTTGTGTGATGTTGATGTATTTAATTCAAACAATATGTTGGGACATACTTGTTAGGAAATTATTATCTCAATAGGAACTCAACTAAACACTTCATAAGAATTTGCCCTCATGTTATAAACTCCATAAATTTTAGGGACCAATTTGTGAATTCTGTTAAGTTGATATAAAGTAAAAGAGAGAGAGGGAAAGAGAAGATTCGGTTAAAGGGAGAGATTATACGTTGCCAGAACCTTTTCTTATTAGAGTGCCCCTTACATATACACTTAAGTACATATCATATATACCTAACAATTTTTCTCCTTTCATTACGATGAGGTACGCACCCCTTTCCTTTTGCTCCAAAGCTTCTATTTCAATTTAATAGTTTATATTACATTTCGACTTAAATTCTAGTTAAAGAGTTAACTAGTTTTTAGTAAAAGAAATAACTGACTGTTTAGAAATTCAGATTAGGCATTTTTTTGTTCAGTTTGTTCTCAAGTCATCTTGTTTACATAATTTAACATTCAATTTATCAGTTAATTATTTGATTGGTGTATTAGTAGTTAATTACATATGAATTCTTCACTTCTGTGAATATTTTGGCACCTATTAATTAATTGAATATTACATGTCTCCAGTATCAAAATTACTAATTTGAGTAAGTTACTGTGTACGATAAATTAATCAAGGTTATAGTAAATTAATTTCTTAGTGGCTACATGACCAATTGGTGAATTAATCAATTAATTGCTAACCTTAGATAGAGAAATGGGCTATCAATATTTTGTGAAGTATTCACCGTAAATGTATTCCAAGCTTGAATCAGTATCTGAAAAGTTTATTGACAAACAACAGTAATGTAATTACTCTTATAGTTAATCAAAACTCATGTTTCTTGATTGAGTGGCATTTTCTGGTCCTAAACAGATTAGTTCATTAGCACTAATCAGTAAATATATATTTAGTAACTTGTTTGTCAATCTAGTGGTCTAGCGCGAACAATTATTTAGGCGAAGACAACCTTAATAAATTAAGGATTTCTCCTCGTTGATATAGAATTGAATCTTTGAACATAGAATTATATTTCCTCAATTTAGCTAAAGCTGTACAATTGAAGATTTGACTACATGTGTATTCACTCTTTAGGTACGTTACAAGGGTTACAACCTTCACAATAATTAAAGAGCTCTAAGTTTACGTGATCATCATAGAAATGTGTCTCTCTCAACCATGAATGGGTTATTCATGTGAGTGCTTTATTTATTAGTTTATTTTATTCTGCAATATTTAGTGTCATTGTCATTCATTACATATACATGACTGTCAAACACACTTATTTATATAATCCGGGTGTCGTACTTTATCGCACCTTGGGACTGTGTAATATGTGTTGAACATTGAAACACGTGAAGTCTCCTGCTGGTATGGGACAGTGGGAAGATGGACCGTAATTAGTGTGGAATGGTTGATATCGGTCTGGCGTAGTACTTTATCTCGCCTGGGCACGAAATGTGATGTTATCTTAATTATTTGGATCCCTTGTGGATTATTGATTATTATCTGGACCCAAATTGCGGCATGGAGGTTTGTGACCCGTGCAGGCAGCATCGGGCTTGTCGTAATGCTTGGTCACAACCCCATGGTTACCGATTCCCCTCCCGCGCATGGACGGAGCGTATCATGGCGATGGGGTCGTAAATTTAGACATACCCAGGCATGTCAGTTTGTTAGCGAGGTCGCTCTTTGCATTCGGTGGATAAGGTAGTTATTCTGAAGCGGGAGTCATAAGAAGGTTATCAACAAAATCGTTTCCTTTGTTATGTGATAAATGGTTTCCTTATTCAATGAAAATTATTGCATTGGTTGCCTTGTTATCATATTGTCATGAGCATGCATCATGAGATGAGACTGATAGATTATGAAGTTCATGCATAACCCCGCACTTGCACACACTGCGCTCACTGAGCTTAATAGCTCACCACTCGTGTCTCCCCTTTCCCAGGTTACACATGAAGTATGTTATGCGACAAGCTCAAGTTAATTAGGGTCATGAGTTCGCTCAAGTATCATAAATAGAGGTATTAATTTATTTCCAGATCATATCTAGTTAGATTGATATAATGAAAATTTCATGTCATATTTCCCTATAAGTTTGTACTTTTGATTTTGTAGAGCTTTGAACCACACTATTGGATTATTGGATGATTTCGGTGATTCAATTATCAGGCAGGTGAAGTAGGGCGTGACAGTACCTCACTTCAGTTTCTGGTCAATTTTGACCGAAAAGTTAGCTCATGTGACCAAACATTTTATTATTAAACAAAAGTGTCACTCTTTTCTTTTCTTTTTTTTAACTAGTTGTTGCCACATGCTGTACACGAGCAATGATTTTCAAATTTAGAAAATAAAATTATTTTCTAAATTTTATTGCCCATGCAAAGCACGGGGCAATAGCTAGTTTTATTTTTAAAAATAATTTACAGGAATGTTTAAAAATATATCTTTTTCTATAATATGTCACGCAATATTCAATACAATAACTTTCTGAAAGTGGTTATAACTTAGGATAATATAAAAGTATCAAATAACATGTGAATTATTTTATAAAATATAAAGTGCATTTGCAGATTCTGTAATCACTGGGCAATAAAATATTTTCGACATTTAACTCAAATATATAAATATATCAATACCTTATAAATTCTTATTAGTAGTGCATATAATCTACAAACAAATCACACTATTGATTTCAATCAAGCTCTCTTGATTGACGTTATTTCTACCAAATTTGAGTCTTTTCATCTGCACAAAATCACCTGTAAATTCTTATTTAATGAAGACTGTCCAAATAAACGAACTTGATTCTTTGCTCGAATCGAATTTTTTTGCCCTTAGACGATTCTTGCCATATCTTAATATTAGTCTGTAGAAACAAAATTAGAAAGAGATTTGTTATTTTGATTAATAATATATGCATTTATACACAAAATGTAACTTTTGAAATAAATAGTTTACTTTAGATGACATCCATTTTTCATGTCCACACACATTTCTGCACATTACTTACTATTATTGTAAGCATAATGATGTTATTAAACTTAATGAATTAGTAGCAAAATTTAGTTGCCTTATTTTTTTTTTAAAATAACCACCTAATTGGAGGAGAGTGTTTTCGGGCCCTCATCCCTTTTTAATTTCATTAATAAAATAAAGCAAAATATAGGGATATCTAACTCCTTCACAATCAACTCTAGTAAATCTGGTAAATAAGCAATCTGAATCCTCTATTGTAAATGGTATTGTATTTTCTATTGCATTCAACTATATAAACGACAAGTCTCCAAAATTCAAATTACTTATATATTTAAGAATAAAATTTATACACTTGTCATGCATATGATAAATGCAATAGGAGATGTAACACTATTTTGCACTACAAGAATAATTAGTTTTGGCAAAGGCTAAAAGCAGTTGCCTTTAACCAATAGGCATTGCCAATAGTCATCCGCAACGACCTCGCAATGGCTAATAGGTCATTGTATCCGTGAGGGTTGCTAATACTTCCACAACTACTTTTAGCCATTGCGGAAGTATTCGCAACCCCTATAGCAACGGTTTGGAAGGCATTGCCTATAGAGGCCAAAATACTGATTTTGGCCTCTATTGTAAACGGCTACAGAGCCGTTGTGGATAAGTGTAATTTTATACTTATCCACAACGGCTCTTATGCCATTGCGAAAGTTTGTTTTTTTTTTTTTCAATATTTAATATAATTGAATTAGAAAAAAATGCTATAAAACTCGAATTTACAAAATTAAGCTAAAAGCACACCTATTTTTTATATAACCACAAAAATGCAATATATCACAAAACTAGACCGAAATTAAAATCAAAAAATTACAAAATGATTTAACAATGGGAAAGCTTCGAACATACAAAACTTAAGCTAACATTTAAATCAACGTATTGAGAACATGAGACTAAAATGTTGCTTCACAGGTAGCTAAAATTATCAAGTAATTTTGCGTAGCCTTCAACCACTTATCATGATGCATTTTTGTACCCAAGGATAGCACCACCCCTGAACTATCAAGTGAAAAATAACTTCTTGTTTATAGTCACCTTTTTTAAATGCAACCTGCTAAAAAAAAAAAAAGATAGACAAGACAAATTCAATTATACTATAATAGAAGAATTCCAGATATGAAAGTGTAGGAAGAAGAAAAACAATAGTAACAAGATGTCAATGGCTTTTGCAATCTAAACTATCATAGCTGCAACTGATACAATACATACAATAATATAGCTCGTTTTTATTGGGTACCCGGTGTTACATTTAGATGCGAAAAAAATTAGAATCACGGATAGATGATGTTGGTCCCAAATAGCATACGAAAGGGTCTAGAAGGGGGGGCGGTTGAATAGACCCTGAAGTTTTTTTCGACTTCAAAAGATTTCGTACTAAAATTGTTTGGACGCTTGAAAAGGTAGACGCTTGAAGAGTCTAACGCTTGACTTAAGCGTTTACTTAAAATATAGGCGCTTTGGTGAAGCGTCTAATGAAGACTGTTTTTATAAAGTTAACTTAGATTTCAAGAATTGAATACTCTAACCGAGTGGGTTTGAGCGTTCAGTTCTTTGATCAGTGTTAGCACAGCGGAATGATTTTTGGAGTCTTCTCTTTGAAAGCTTTAGCGTCACAAGAGGTTTCTTAGTTGCTTAGCGTTTGATTGTGTTTTACTTAATCAATTTATGCAATGATATGATAGATAAAAGAATTGACTGAAAAGTAAATGACACAATATTTGTAAGGTTCGTTGGGTGGTGTAATCCCAACTACGTCCTTCTTATCCTCGAACACTTGGAGGCAATCCACTAAAATGATTCTCAAATAATCACACAGAATCTTCTACAAATTAGGGAGAGATGGATGTCGATGATTTGAGCTCCTTAATCATACAGATTTCTGCTCCAAATCACTTCAATCCCCTTGCTTCTTTCACCCAGAAATATGGCAAGTATCCAACTTCGACTTCACACAGATCGCGAGGCTTGGATAGAGGTTTTTCTAAAAGGGTTTGTTTGATTTTGATGAAGTTCAAACAACTGGAATATCTCAGTAGTAGTGTAGTTTCTTCGAAAAGAATGTTTGAGATATTGGGTTGACTGTCTCAGGATTTGATGAAAAGCAAAGAGAATATTTTCTTGAGTATTCTGGCTTTTCTGAGAGTTTAAGGAATGAGACTTCAATGCAACAACAATTTGGCTTGATAATTGTTCTTATTGTATTTTTGGCTTGTTGTTGAAGTTCTATTTATAGGCGTTCTTGGAAAAAGTGTCCGTTTGACACATGCAAGGGCGCGTGTCTCTCACTTCCGCGAGTGAACAACTTTTGTCCTTTTTCCTGAAAATCTGCTGCACAAAAGTTGGTGCTGCAGTCTTTGAATAGTTGACAGTCCAATAGGGTGGCTTCTCCGTACGTCTGAAAGTGCTTATCACATTTAATGCTCTTATCAGCATTTAATGCAATTTGAAATAAATGCCCATTGGCATTTAATGCTCTGGGAATATTTGCATTATACTCCTTCCGATCTGACGCTTCAAGAGAATGTTTGTCATTTGATAGACGCTTCATTCATGAGCTGAAAGATCCATTTAATCTGGAGGACTATTTAATGTTTGGACGCTTGGAAAAGTCTTCAGACTTCATTTAGAAGTGTAGACGCTTGAGAAGTCTTCAGTTTTCGTTACTTGACACCTCACTCAGAACATGTCAGGCGCTTAGAGTAAACTTCTTCAAACTTCATTCACTATTGATTTTTTGGACGCTTGAAGTCTTCAGATTTCGCCATCTTGATAAGCTCACTCAGAAAGTATCAAACGCTTAATCTAACTGACTTCTTGATCTAAAAATGTCAAAAGTAAAAGATAAAATAGAACCTATACATTTCTAATGTTCAAACGCTTATACAAGTATCTATGAAATTAAAGCGTACATAACTTTAGGGTCTAACAAAGTTCCTAATTGTCATCATCAAAATCTTAACATGAAATTTCCTATCAGATGAGAATTGCGTACCTCTGATAAAAGATTTTGACTCAGAAATTTCACAAAATTAGCAGCAATCCAAGACAACAAGTGAATCTAAAGATCCTCTGAAATGAAAAGAAGAGCATTACAAGAAAAACTCCATTGGTAGAAGAAAAGAACTAATCATTTTCAGAATAGTAATAAACAACTTTGACTTATAAATCATTCATGTCTAGTATTACCACAGATGATACACTTCACTTATTCGAGTAGAGTTAGCACTTATATAAAAGATAGTTATCATAAAAGGAACTAAACCTGAAGTAACTCCCAACTAGAACCATTACCAAGATCCATCAGCTGAACAGTATCTGCAAAAATGCAAGCATATGACCTTTGACAGCTTAAAGCAATCTATAGAGAACTTGCAATCTAACTAAAACATCACATTTAAATAATCAAATTTTGAAGAGGAAAGATGTAATGTCTGAAAATTCTTTTTGTGGACGTTTATGAGTTCACATATGCCCTGTATGCAAATTTCCAGTCCAAATAAGAGAAAACAAGGCAACGATCCATCAGCTGAACAGTATCTGCAAAAATGCAAGCATATGACCTTTGACAGCTTAAAGCAATCTATAGAGAACTTGCAATCTAACTAAAACATCACATTTAAATAATCAAATTTTGAAGAGGAAAGATGTAATGTCTGAAAATTCTTTTTGTGGACGTTTATGAGTTCACATATGCCCTGTATGCAAATTTCCAGTCCAAATAAGAGAAAACAAGGCAACGATCCATCAGCTGAACAGTATCTGCAAAAATGCAAGCATATGACCTTTGACAGCTTAAAGCAATCTATAGAGAACTTGCAATCTAACTAAAACATCACATTTAAATAATCAAATTTTGAAGAGGAAAGATGTAATGTCTGAAAATTCTTTTTGTGGACGTTTATGAGTTCACATATGCCCTGTATGCAAATTTCCAGTCCAAATAAGAGAAAACAAGGCAACTTACTCTCTCATCGTTTAGACATCGAGTTGGAAAGTATTCTCGAGAAGCCTCTGTTAATTCAACACATGAATTATTAGACTTCTTTCAGTACCAACCCGGTTAAGGCCTATTCAAAGCACGGTCTAGCAAATATTACAAATCAATACTTATTTAGAGATATATGACTCACTCTCAATGAGAGACTTTCCATTACTCCAGCTTCACAAAATGGAATGAAAGCTATATATGCAAAAAGAAGACCAGTTTCCTATCTGCTAGTAGCCAAAGATAAATGAACATAAATATTAATGGCAGACGAACAAAAATATAATTGAAGAACAAAACAAGACTAATGCTATATACACGTCATTTGCTATTCCAAAGACTCGTTTATCCATAGGAGTGAAAGCACCAGAGGATCTAGCTCTTCTCCAGAGTCCTTCAGAAAGTGTCCTTGAATCTCCCTCTATCTCAGAGTACCTTGAAAGTCATTAAGTTCTCCATATTAGAAGAAAAGACCTAAGTCATGGAAATATGTTCAAGGACAACTATTAAGTAGCTGCTACCTTACATAATTCTGTGGTGACTTAGTGGAGGGTTCATTTAGACGTGAGATAATCTCAAAGCCCACTAGTACAACCTAGTTGGCTTGTATAAAGTGGCCCAAAAATGTTATCCAAGTGTTACATGTGGGTCCTTAGGCCCAACTTATAAACTAGATCATTCACATATTCCCATTGAGGTTTTCTCAGTGCCATTGAATTATAACAACTAGACAAGCAAATTGTGCCCATACTATAAGCAAGATTCCACCATTGTCTATCCCCGATTGCGACCCCAAGTAACTGCTTAGCCAGCAAATATCAATCAAACTGCTTTGGCTTTCTTGGCAAATAGATCTACCAAGATTTTCTAAACTAAATAACCAAAGCACAGAACTACATAATATAATGCAATTCTTTTGATTCGAATCTTTATCATGAGAAAATGTCGCATGAGAATTAAAATGTAGTTAAGTTGGATAGTACACCTCCATTATCAGCAATTCTCAACTTTAGACCTCACAACAAGAATCGAACCTAAGATTAATCGACAGGAAAGAAACTTCAAGCTCAGAGCGATCTATTTTAATGCTTATAACTGGAAATAAATCTCTAGAATGTCAATCACTTTTCGGAAACAGGAGCATTATATTCTAGGTGCTCGAACCTAAGATTAATCGACAGGAAAGAAACTTCAAGCTCAGAGCGATCTATTTTAATGCTTATAACTGGAAATAAATCTCTAGAATGTCAATCACTTTTCGAAAACAGGAGCATTATATTCTAGGTGCTAAAATCAAGCAAACTGAAAACAAAACCAAAACCAGAAGTGGAAACAAAAAACGAAATCGCATGAATCCAATTGCATACCTTCAGAAAGAAAAGTCCAATGGCCAATCTTTGAAGACAACTTCGAATTCAGCAACGCCGATGCAGTAACCGAATGCAGAGGCATCAATGATTCACCACATCTTAGCTCAACTGGTAACCCAAACATCACAATCCATAACCTAATTATTTTCAATAATTCGCATGTAACAACACCAATAATCCTAGCTCAACTGGTAACCTAAACATAATAATCCTAATTACTTTCAATAATTCGAATATAACACCACCAATAATCCTAGCTCAACTGGTAACCTAAACATAATAACCTATCTAATTATTCTCAATAATTCGAATGTAACAACAACAATAACGAGTGATTATCTAACAAATTAAAGCGGTGAGCATTTTCCGGCGAACTTGGAGGAGGAGAAGAAGGAGCGGCGGCGGGGGCGATTCCATTGAGCTTCGCCGGTGAAAAGGTGGCGGAATGCGAAGACTGCGCGCAACGGAATTGTTTACACCATAAAATAATTTGGGCTTTCGAATTAAAGAGCCCAAATAGCTTAAACTGGGGAAACTCGAAAAATAAGGAAATGGGTTTACAAATAAACCAGACAAGACCCATTAAATTCAGAAAATAGCGAAGACAGGGGCTGAATTGACAAAAAGCCCAAGAATCGAATCTAAAACATAAAATGAATCCAAAAGCCTATAATCTGCATTCAAGGAAGACGCGCCAAGTTGAAGATATTTGAAAGAGCAGTTGAAGAAGCGGTTGAAGACGGTTCCCGAAGATAAGGAACGGGGGTTGAGAACGGTTCTGAAGACCCATATATACAGCCGCGCCAGACATAAAGAAAATCATCGCAAGATCACCACACTTCTGCATTTTCGTTTTCTTAGGAGTAGTTCATAGCGTAATGTAGGAGTAGCTCTTAGCATAATTTAGGAGTAGCCGTAATGTAATTTAGTATTAGATTCGAAGGAATTTGCCTTTTCAAGGCTTGTATCGGCATTCGATTGCCTGTAATTTTTACGAATCGAAAACTTTCATGGAGGTGTAAATTATCGTTTATTCAGATTTAAGTATCGAATAGATAGTTTATGCACTGGACTTGAGTTTTCAATTTACCCTTTTGAATTCGAACATATTCAAGTATGGAAAAAAGATAGATTCTCGCGTAGGTATAAGATTATCTTTTGTCAGATTTAAGTATTTGAGAGATAATTTTTATCTGGACTTGAATCTTATCTTTCACTGTATTATTGTATTCGAAGACAATAATCAACATCTAAAGTAATACATTCGATCGAGAGATTCTCACGTAGGTATAAGACTATCTTGTGTCAGATTTAAGTATCAGAGAGATAGTTTTTATCTGGACTTGAATCTTTCATTTACTGTATTATTGTGTCATTCGAAGACGGTAATTATTTTCATCAATTGCGGTCCACTCGAAGAAGATGAAGAGAAGTTCGAATACATTTAATTAGCGTTGAATTTAAGACTTGAACCACCAAATAGCGAATCGAACGCAGGGGTTGAAAGATAATCTCAAATTATAGGTTATCACGGGGCTTGGAACACGCAGTTGGATCCACCCTAATCTAGATTGTTTTTTTTTACGAAACAAGTTTTGGCGACCACAGTGGGAGTTGGTTCCTGTAAAATCAATTTTTCGAGATCATTTAAGTCATTCTGCAAGGCCGATAATGACAGACGAGTTCACTCGTGATGACTGCACCGAGGATTTGGATATCCAGCCGGTGACGAAAAATAAAGTCAGAGCGGACAAAATGTATGAACAATTTGTTCGACTTATGAAACAAACTCTAGCAGGTGCTCGAGAAGATCAAAGGAGAGAATTCAATGATTAATATCAAGCACTGGCACAAGAGTCCGCCCGAATATTTACGGCAATCGTACAAGATATTGCGGTAAGTGCTCGAGATGGGCTGGCTTGAGAAGTTACTCGAGTGATTACAGAATTGGGTGAAATCTGCAACCAAACTTGTGACGTTTTTTTTTCGAATATGATAAACACGCAAGTAGTTTTGGGGCTCGAGCCTTTAATAAGTCAACATAATGTTTCCTAGAAAAGTGTCTCAGTTAGTGTCGACCAAACCTAGGATTCGAACTAGACACGTGAACTCGGACGAAATTCCTTTAGGTTGTCCTCGAGATACTCGAGTTTGAAATGTTCAATTCGAGGTTGGCCAAACTTAGAATTCTGTACCCCTCGGGGAACAAAATTTTGTAAACCAACAAAATCCTGGGGGGCAACCAGGAGTAAATCAAATAAATACTTATCAAATGCCGACTTATCCGGGAGTTTCAAACACTCTTTTCCCTATGGGAAACCATGGGTTTGCGAACCCATCCAGGGGTCAAAGAATTCCCACATTCCCGAATAATATTCAAGTACCATATGCAGGGGGCGAGATGGGCCAACGAAATTTGCATGCTTGAGATAAGGCACACTCGAAATATTATGTGCTCGAAATGAGGCATAATCGAAACACCATGTGCTCAAAATGAGTATACTCGAAATATTACAATTTCAAAATATGATGTTCTCGAAAAAGATGGGTTCAAAAATAAGAGGACTCGAAAAACTATGATATCGAAATTTAGTGTATTCGAAATACTATCCTGCTCGAAACTTGAGGTACTCGAAAGAAAGACATCGAATATGGTCTTGCTCGAAAATGTCATGTTCGAGATCAAGCATATTCGAAATCAAGTGATGATCGAGATCAAGTAAGGTTCGAAATCAAGCATGCTTGAGATCATGCATGCTCGAAATCAAGTGATGTTCGAAATCAAGTGATGCTCGAAATCAAGCATGCTCGAAATCAGTAAGGCTCGAGATCATGCATGCTCAAGATCAAGTGATGCTCGAAAGAGCCACCTTCAGGATTAAACATGCTCGAAATTAAACATAATGGGAGTCCATTCTCGAGTGCCATGCTCATGAGATAAGCATGTTCCCAATATTGTCAGCTTTACTTTGCAGATTCGTCATCTTTGAAAACATAGCATCTCCAACTCTCTCAATTCCTTTCTCTCTATTACAACAACTTCATATATATATATATATATATATATATATATATATATATATATATCGAGTGCCATTCTGCCTTTTCGAAATTAAGGCTCATGTTCACCAAATATCAGACATTTTGATTTGTTTTTTAATTTCTAATAGATGGGTCATTAGTGGAGTGCTTATTAATTAACATGATTAACTATTTTAACTATTGTTTAAGTGTTCATGTGACCCCATATGGAATTTTTTGTTTCGAATGGCTGTGCTCGAGCACAAGTCTTCGAATTGGAATATATGTTCAAGGCCAGACAGTTTCGAGGATGTTCGAGGGGCCAGTTTGTACAATCAACAGTTTCGATTAAATTCAAACAATGAACATTTTAGAGGGTGTTCATTGTTTCGACCTCAAAAGATTTTGATTCAGTTAAAAATACCTCGAGCAGACAGCTCGAGCAAAGTTGCTCGAGCAGGCAGTTGCTCGAGATAGTTGCTCGGGCAGGCAGTTGCTCGAGATAGTTGCTCGGGCAGGCAATTGCTCAAACAATCAGCTCGAAGAGACAGCTCGAGATAGTTGCTGGAGAAAGCAGCTCGGGCAAGGTGTATTCTAATTAATTAAAAGGAGCAAACTCCTTGTTGTTCTGCGTGATAGAAACATCACAGTTGGTGTTTTGACCTGTGACACGTGGCTGTATTTGAGGTTTAATGATTCTCTGAGAAAATCTCGCAAAAGGAGCATTGAAAGCCCTTTTGGTATATAGCTGGAATCAAAAGCTAAATGGTTATGAAATTTTAGCCCCATTACAGCACCTGGAAAGCAATGAACACTTTGATTGGATTGGATGAAGGGTTTATTATATCGTGTTTCTCGAGACGGGGAAGAATTCGAATCAGGTGACGAAGATGAAGGCTTCGAAAAGGGGGAAAAATTCGAGAAGTATAATGTTCGAGATGTTACCTTCGAGAGAGAAAGAAGTCTTTAACTAAAACTAAAAAAATGTATCTTTTAATACACATGAACTCGAAACGTTCATGTATATTAGGGGGGCATTTATTTACACCATAAAATAATTTGGGCTTTCGAATTAAAGAGCCCAAATAGCCTAAACTGGGGAAACTCGAAAAATAAGGAAATGGGTTTACAAATAAACCAGACAAGACCCATTAAATTCAGAAAATAGCGAAGACAGAGGCTGAATTGACAAAAAGCCCAAGAATCGAATCTAAAACATAAAATGAATCCAAAAGCCTATAATCTGCATTCAAGGAAGACGCGCCAAGTTGAAGATATTTGAAAGAGCAGTTGAAGAAGCGGTTGAAGACGGTTCCCGAAGATAAGGAACGGGGGTTGAGAACGGTTCTGAAGACCCATATATACAGCCGCGCCAGACATAAAGAAAATCATCGCAAGATCACCACACTTCTGCATTTTCGTTTTCTTAGGAGTAGTTCATAGTGTAATGTAGGAGTAGCTCTTAGCATAATTTAGGAGTAGCCGTAATGTAATTTAGTATTAGATTCGAAGGAATTTGCCTTTTCAAGGCTTGTATCGGCATTCGATTGCCTGTAATTTTTACGAATCGAAAACTTTCATGGAGGTGTAAATTATCGTTTATTCAGATTTAAGTATCGAATAGATAGTTTATGCATTGGACTTGAGTTTTCAATTTACCCTTTTGAATTCGAACATATTCAAGTATGGAAAAAAGATAGATTCTCACGTAGGTATAAGATTATCTTTTGTCAGATTTAAGTATTTGAGAGATAATTTTTATCTGGACTTGAATCTTATCTTTCACTGTATTATTGTATTCGAAGACAATAATCAACATCTAAAGTAATACATTCGATCGAGAGATTCTCACGTAGGTATAAGACTATCTTGTGTCAGATTTAAGTATCAGAGAGATAGTTTTTATCTGGACTTGAATCTTTCATTTACTGTATTATTGTGTCATTCGAAGACGGTAATTATTTTCATCAATTGCGGTCCACTCGAAGAAGATGAAGAGAAGTTCGAATACATTTAATTAGCGTTGAATTTAAGACTTGAACCACCAAATAGCGAATCGAACGCAGGGGTTGAAAGATAATCTCAAATTATAGGTTATCGCGGGGCTTGGAACACGCAGTTGGATCCACCCGATTGTTTTTTTTTACGAAACAGGAATACAATTTTAGCTGAAGAAATCGATCGATGAACTAGATTTCGAGCAGAAATGGCAAATAATCCATGCCTATCCCCGATTACAACCCCGAGTAACTGCTTAACCAGAAAATGTCAATCAAGCTTTACCCCAAACAGATGCTTTCAATTGACGCAAAATTACAATCTGATGGAATATAAAATACTTTCAAATTTCAATCAAACTCATGTTTCTATGATTCGATTGGGAGCTCAAATGAATGCACCTTGATCAATATTCAGGAGATTGCAAATAGAAGATAAAATGCTTTTGCAATGAGCAACTCATCTTCGAACAGAACATCATTTCTGGAGGCGGCGGCGGCGGTAGCTACGCGGAGACGGCGATCACTACGCGCGGTGGCGATAACTATGCGGCGGAGGAGGTAACTACGCGGCGGCGCCGGTAATTGGAGGCGGCGATAAATGAAATCTTCAAGCCGAGTTGAAACTGAGCTCCATGGAAACGGAATTGAAATCTTCAAGCCCTAGAGTTTCATGGAAGGGGTTTTTTCTTCAGAGCAAAGACGCGTTCTATTTTCTCTGAGCAATCGATTAAAACAAGAAAAAGAATAAAATAATATTTTATTAGGGGACACTTGTCATACATTTACATAACTAATATGTATGCATTAGGAGTAACATCTAATGACACAAAAGATATGATAAGTCTTACTAATTCAAAGAGGGAAACAAACAACAAAAGAGTTGGGAGTAGTTTAATTACACACGAGATTCTCTATTGTAAAATGGTGTTGCATTTTCTATTGCATTCATTCTATGCATGACAAGTGTATAAATCTTTTTCTTAAATATATAAGTGATTTGAATTTTGTACACTTGTCAAAAATAGAGGTGAATGTGATAGGAGATGCAACACCATTTGCAATAGAGGATCGGGATTGGTTTAATTACCAACATTTTTCGTAGTAGTATAAGATTAATTTGTAATGTTAATGGCAAGTGGATTTTGAGAAGCTTCAAGGCCCAAAAGAAAAGCAGGCCAAAAAGTACCTTATCTAAAGCCCAAGATTGACCTAATTAAAACCTACTGTTGGGCTTAGGATTTGATGGTAAAGGGGCTGATAATTTGTGACTTTTTTTTGCTAGGAATAATTTGTGATTTCAGTATGGCTCCATGTCGAATCTTAAATCTCAGGAGTTCCATAACTTTTGAGTTTCGAAATAATTGTAAGTTATTTATCTAAAATTCTATAGAGTGATGCTATATAAAACTTTTATTTTTCACTGTGTTGTCACTTTTTTTAATTTTTGTAAGAAATGAATGCAATAAATACATGATTAGATTTTCGTATTTTATGGTTATCATACATAACAAACAAATGTCTTGCCATATCAAGTATAGATGATGAAACGACGAAAAATTATCGTTGGTATATATCATTTCTATCAATATATCCAGAGTGACTCTTAGGAACTATTGTGATTCCAAAATGCAAACCAATTACAGAATTATCTATTTACGCTGCATGATATGTATGACCCACCACATCAATTTGTATAATTATTTGGGACTAGGGGAATGTTTAAGCATAATCCAGAGTGTACACGACAAGCTCTCGTTTCTCAACCTTTTTCTTTATGCAAAAAATTTAAGTCTAAACATATGTGAACATCATCTAAGACATAATTTCCGAGGAACTTTCAAATCGAAGTGTTGCAACTATTTATACAGTTTATAGTGAATCCTAGTAAGGATGACTATACTGAAACTTGAACTTCTAAAATTCCCTACGAATCGCTCATCCCAATGCACTAAACGGAAATGTATTATTTGCTCTACACTTGGTGAACAAACACTGAGTGACCAGATGTACGATAAGTGTCAATAATTTTATTTATATCTATTGATTACAAAATTACGGTACACTTCTCACACATTTACATAACCAATATGTATGCATTAGGTGTAACGTCTAATAAACTCAAAAGATATGATAAGTCTTACTAAATCAAAGAGGGAAACAAACAACAAAAGATTTGGGAGAAGTAGTAAAATTCAATTACTAAAATCTTCTTAGTAGTATGAGATTAATTTTTAATATTAATGGCAAGTGGATTTTGAGAAGCTTGGAAGCCCAAAAGAAAAGCAGGCCAAAAGTACTATATCCTATGATGCACGAACACTTCGAAAAATCATCCCGTGCAGCGTGGGGCAAGCACCGTGTCTGTATCCAGCTATTGAGAGAAATGAAAAAATACACATGAACATTCGTGTCTTAGCCGTGTCTGTGTACTAATTTTTTTAAAAAAATCACGTATCAGTGTCCCGTGTCGTGCCCGTGTCTATGTCCGTGAATCATAGACTCTATCTAAGGCTCAAGATTGACCCAATTAAAAACCTACTATTGGGCTTAGGATTTGATGGACAAACACACATACATACTAAAGGGGCTGATAACAAAGGACTTTGGAGAAACAAATTTTTACTATTTATTAAAGCTCAAATCCTTAGAATAACTATCTATCAAATGTGGACTAAAATACTCATAACAAGCCCACCAAGCCCGTACTGCAATGCAACGAGTGAACGAGGTGCAAAGGACCAAATATCTATCTCAATGGACATCCCCGAGTAAAAAAATTAGTATTATGCGGGCCAAGACCCACATAAGTTAAAGTGATTAGAACAAGTTATATGAACTTGACTTTGTATAATATATAAAATGAAATATCGAATTAGAATAGAAAATTCGAACTGCATTTGAGTACTAAGAAGTCTCAAGATTCAAAAATTAAGATTTAGATTCATAACTACAAGAATTGTAGAAACTATACTCTTTAATTAGTTTGGAAGAAAATAAATAGCTTCTATGGAGTAAATCATTCATTAATAATCATTATGCAAAAATTATGATATATAATTGTAACTTCTCAGATTAAAGAGCAAGCAGTAGCACCGATAATATATTAATATTTCAGAAACATTTGCTGATAAAATTGGTCTTTATGATAATTATCAAGTTCAGTATAAGAAATATACTATAAAATATTCAAATAAATACATAATATGATCAATTTTCTGATGTCTTATTTTTTCTTCAACTCCGATATGGAAATACCCATCATAAAGTCATACAAGATAACCCCCGATCAAACAAACATTTTACTAGTACTTATATTAATTATTCTGTATTAATTAATAGTAATTATTTTGAGAAAAATATATCGAACGATCCCAATTGAGTAATATTAACATAATCTTGAGGCACATGGTCTGGCAACCCCGGAGCCAGAAGGCCAATCACACGAATTAGGCGAAGAAGTCCATTTTCTTTGTAGTATGATCCTCTTGTGCATGAAATAATGAAACTTCCAATTAGCTCCCACCAAGCATTTATGAATTTGGGTATCAACCATATCAGAGAGAAATAGTTTTTGTCAGGCTCTTCGAGTAACACCTACAACAAAAAATGAATGGAAAGAAATTAAATTAATAGTTTTACAATAATTTTCTTGGATGTTCCGAAAGTTCTAATCTGAATTTGATCGAACTCAATTATAATTTATTAGTTAATTAAGTTAATTATATTTCACATACGATTACTCACTTACCTTGCGAATTACATTTAAATTTGATCAGATTAGGTGTGAGCTGAAACTTCTGTGGATGCACAATACTGCATACTTAACTTTTTAGTATATATCTACAGAGATGAAATATTTATGTTTTGTCAGAATTAATGAATCATGTGGCAAGTATATATAAAATTTGTATGGTTGGCTCATGTACCATTTGGTGGTTGTAATGTCCAACACATGTCTAAATAGGGTTTATTATTCCACTTGATGGACATTAATATTATAGGTGGCTTACTATAAGATATGTGTTTCATAATTCCCCCAAAAGCAATAGGACACTCATCATTGAGACCTAGTAAATCCATGGAGTGGAGCATAGACTAAACGCTACAATTGGAAATGGATATATATATATATATATATATATATTTCATTAATATGTTACGCAGTCGGATGTGTGAGACATGTCCAAATGAGTGGATGTGCGCCACGTCTACTCATTAGATGATAATTGTAACTCATTGTGATCATACTATAGTTTTAGGTTAAATCAAACTCCCTTTGAATTAGAATATATATTTATATATAGAGAGAGATTTAATTTGATGATTAAAAAAAAAAAGAAAGAGAAAGACTTACTTTTCCTTTATAGAAGCTGTTATAGTAAATGCATCTCCCAAAGTGCTTGTACATGAACGCCCAATCATCAAAAGGCACTCGAGGCACCACTTCATAGCTATAAACAAACCTAAAATAGTCACTATTCTACTTCTCCATCAACTTCTCCATATACACCCCAAATTCTTCATCTCCAACCCTAGGCTGCCCAAATGTATAAACCCCCTCCAATCTCTCCAGCAACAAACTCTCCCCATGAAGACCCAAAATCCCCGGAAACAGAACCGCCAACGCTCTGCCCAAGCTGTGACCGGAAACTATAAACTTAACCTTATCATTTTTCTGCTGCCGTTCCATGAGCAATTTTCTGATGGCGTAGTAGGCTGTTTCGGGCTTTTTATCGTCCTGGTTTTCGGGCCAGCCTTGACATCTTTGCATGCCGAGAGCTTTCATGAAGCCGGCATGAATTTTGCCAACCCTTGGAAGCTCGTACCAGGAGAAATCAACGTCTGAAGACCAATCATATGCATTAAAGGGTTCTGTTCCACGGAATGCCACAATTATTCTATCTTTGTTGTCGTCGAGGATGAATGCTTGTGTTGTAGCTTTCTCTTGATAATCTGCAAATTAAAGTACAAATTTTTTTATTTATATATGTCATCTGAAAATTGTGGAATTAATAAATAAGAAAAAAAGAAAATTGGTTATGTTGTTATATTTTAGAGAGAAGGAAAAGATGTGAGCAAGAAAGTCTTAAATCTCACCGTTCCAAAAATTGAAGGATCCCACCCAATCCATCTGCATTCCCAAAAAAGGAAGAGTTAAAATCTCAACAAGCTTAGTTCAATGAAAAGACTCGATTACTGATAAGAGTGTCTTAATTTGCTCATGCATATATATATACAACAATAAATACTCACTGGAAAATTCTAGTCCGCTCCCGGCTCGGCCAAACTTATGTGTATTTTTGAGATTAGCTTACCAATTATATGGCAATTGTAATACACTTTCCTTGTGAAATACACTTGTGTGCGGCCAAATCGGGTCTCGGCTAGATTTTTCCGTACTCACTGTATATATACCTTCCAATGGTCCTTGACAACGGACTCAATGTAGTTCATGTTCTCATATGATGCCTTAGCAGCCACCATAGAAAACGCAGCATAGTATCCTTTATCTCCATAGCTCATGTTTGAGTCGAACTGAACTCGATTGTCAATGTTTGCAATAATCGACGGGAAACTTGCCGATGTTTCGTCTGGGTATATTACTTTCCCTGCATGCACACGAAATTAAAACCCATCTTGAAAAATGAATAAATTGGGGGCGTATATATATCATTAGATATATAATCGTCCTCCTGAGAAATTAGCAAATTGAAAAGGTACCATAGTTCTTGGGCTAAAATTATATATTTAGTCCTACTGAATACAGAGATGAGCTTTTTGGCATATTTTATGGGTTTTGCACATTTAATCGAGAAAATTACATTTTCAATCTCGCAACTTAGGTTATGTGTAGTTTTTGTCCAGTGGTGGATCCAGAATTTTTTGTTAGTGGGGGCACTAGAAATTTTACCTAGGGGACGTGAGATTGTTGTAATATGTATACTTACACAAAGATTGTGGCTTCTTCATTATGAAATTCATAAAGGATATTATTAGCCACGGAGAATCTACAATCTCACCAAAGGTATACATAATCCTAATTAATACTCATCATCAAATTCTAATTTTCCTTTTTAAGTTATTAAACCTTTGTTCGGTTTTCAATCTCTATCTTGCAGTACTTTCTTGATTGTCAATACGTCACTTACTCTATAGAGCAACTTGATGAAGTACGTTGCGAATTGGCACAATACATTTTCCAATGCGCTTTTGGTATGGTATAAGTTGTAAATTGTTGTAAATTTTTATGTGATTTGTTGTATATAAAGGTTTAATTGGTTGATTGTAAACTCGTTATCATTTGTTGGAGATTATACATAAAATTTGGTTTGTTGTTAGGAGAAAAGAATTGGTTTTTGTTGTTAGAGATGATCATTTGGTGAAGTTAATTTTGGGTTTTAATTTGTTGTTTCTATTGAATTGGTTTTTATGGTTTGTTGTGTTAGTGTGTTGAATTTTGAGCTTGTGGGAAGCTGGTTACAATAAATTTTGTACAGTATAGCTAGGAAAATAATTTTTTAAAAAAATACTCTATTATAGCGGTTATGGGAATAACCATTATAATAGGTTACCTAATTATAATGGTTATTCCCATAACTGCTATAATAGAATTTCCAAAAAAAATAAAAATTAAATAAATATACCCTATTATAACGGTTACGGAAATAACCGCTGTAATAGGTTTTCCAATTACAACGGTTATTTTCGTAACCTCTTTAATTGGTCCCTTTTACAGTGGTTAAAAAACCGTTGTAATAGGCGTAAACCAATTACAGCGGTACCTATTACAGCGGTTAAAACCGCTGTAATTGGTCATTTTTGTAGTAGTGATTTTTAAAAATAATTTACGGGAATGTTTAAAAATATAAATATGATATATATATATATATATATATATATATCTTTATCTTTTTCTATAATATGTCACGCAATATTGAACACAATAACATTTAATCAAGAAAATTACATTTTCAATCTCGCAACTTAGGTTATGTGTAGTTTTTGTCCAGTGGTGGATCCAGAATTTTTTGTTAGTGGGGGCACTAGGAATTTTACCTAGGGGGCGTGAGATTGTTGTAATATAATTACACAACCCCCGTGGTACGGTACGCTATATTTATGAGGAAAAATATAATAAGAAATTAAATTCAATTACAACTTTTGACATAATTTATACTCTTATACCTCTTTTGTTATAGCCAGGATTTTGAGTTTTGGGGGGCGAACTCAAAGTAAAGGGGATAAACATGATATTTTTCGATTTTGATGGGGGCGAAATTCAAATATAAAAATTTTTGTAAGGTAAAAGAATGATTTTTCAAAATTGAGGGGGGACATTTAATAATTTGAATGGGGGCATTAATGTAATTTATAAATTAAGATTAAAAAATATCTATATATTAAAAAAAAATTGAGTGGGGGCACTGCCCCCCCCCCCTACCTTCCATGTAGATCCACCCCTGTTTTTGTCCCAATATCATGATAGTCATCATATTGTATCATATATCTTGAAAAAAATGTGCAATTCAACATTCATTACTTCTTAAACGGAAGTAGCATGTACTTGTCACGTGCACACATGGACGGAGGGGGGGGGGGCTAGTGGGTGCCACCCCCCCCCCTTCAATTTTTAATTTATCCAATTTGCACATTTAAAAAATTTGAAAAAATTGATTTTGTTCTCAAAAATTGCAAACTTAATTTACATCTCTAATAAACTAAAGAATAACTCATATATATCGTAATTTGTAAAGTAGCTAGCTCACTTTTAAACTCAAATGGACTACAACTATATATTTCGGCCCATATATCCAAATATCAAGCTAAATTGTAGTTCCACTTTTCTATATATTCATCATTCACAACAGCCCAATAAATTTGACTTATGAGTTATGACTTTAAAAATTTTCCTTCAACTTTCCCCTCCAAATAGGGGTGTTCATGGTTTTTTGAAACCGTAGCATACCGATCGTACCTCACCATACTGTACCGAAATAATAGTTTTTTTACAAAAAATTATCGGTTTTGGTACGAGCCGTTACCGTAACGAATATTTTGGTATGGTTTAGGTTTTAGAAATTCAATACCGGTAAAAAACTGTACCGGACCGTATGTATATATATAACTATTCATTATATATTATTTGTAATGTTTTAGAATTTATAGATACAAATATATAGAAAATTGATTTCTTACCAAAACTTGTGGATGTTTTAGAAATATAAAAAATTCAGTAAATTTTATTAAAGTTGACGAGTAGTTAAAAGATAGATTGAAATTATTTTCTAGAATTATTTCAAACCTAGACTCCAAATCATAATACTAACATCAAAAATGTGAATTAGACTATAACACTTACTTGAGAAAACAGACGAGGCTGGGGTACAAAACACAAGAATTTGAATCTCCATGATTTTTATGGTAGTTGGGTTCAATAGTCGCTCAATTATAATAATCCCAACTACTATTGTAAAAGCGTACATACTTATCATTTTAATAATTGTTTAGTTTGACAATTGTTTTTAATTTTATTACCTAGTAGTTATAGTTAACAACCAACTTACAACCACATTTTTGAAGGAAAAGAGAACATATTAATTCTAAGCATAAGTTTATCGGTTCTCATTCAAAAAAATTCTTCTATTGCAAAGTCTAGTTTTTTTTCCTTTTTTTCCCCTTTTTTTTCTACGAACAAAAGTGCAAAAGAAACATGCATTGAGATGAGAGAATAGATTTGTTCTCTTTTACTGTATTGTATAGATAATTTTTCTTAAGATTTTTTTACATAAAAAGTGGAAATGATAATACATAAATAAATCATATGATCTATATAGTAAAAATACCGCAAAACCGTACCATACCATACCAAAATCATATCGTACCAGATACGATGGTATAGGTTTTGAAAAGTTCAATTTTAGTATTAGTTGTCTTAAAACCGCAATTATTGGTACGGTATAAATTTTATAAAAATACCGCAAAAACCGAACCGTGTGCACCCCTACCTCCAAACATACTTTTTAGGCTTTTTATATTTTGTTTTACTTAATATTAGGACCATTTTCTATTTTAGTTTTATAACTATATTTTATTTAATTAGTTATGAAAAATGTATTAAATATTATTTTTATGTGGTTCGGCAATTGCCTACGTCCACTGGAGAGGATAAGAGAATTTCACTATCAATAAAAGAGGTATAGAGTAGGGCTGTAAACGAGCCGAGCTCGAGCAGAGCCTTGTAAAATTTACAGGCTCGAGCTCGAGCTCGTTTCAAATAATTTGAGCTCGAGCTCGAGCTCAAGCTCAGTGAGCCCAGTTTTTAGAGCTCGAGCTCGGCTCGTTGGCTCATTCAAGCTCAAGCTCATGCTCGACTCGTTTGCTCTTTCGAGTTCGAGCCAACCTCGAAAATTTGGCTAACAAAATTATACCATGTAAATGAAAAGTTATGATTTTGAGTTTTTGTATTTCTATCTAACCACTACAAGAAAACAGGGCTTCAGCCACGAAAAATCAGAGACGGACAAAAATCCGTGGCAAATCAGAGACGGATTCAGCCACTGAAATAGATTCTGTCGCATATCAGCGACGGATTACCGACGAATTTTCGAATCGGTCTCAATTTCTTAAATGAATTCCAGATGGGGAAAATTAGTACTAAACAGAGACGGCTTCAGCGACGGATTTAGAGACGGCGAGAGGTGCATCGCTAAATCCGTCGCTAATTCGATTATGTAATTTATCTATTTTAAAGACGGATATTTTCCGTCTCAGTTTTCATATTTAAGACGGATTCAGAGACGGAAATACAAATTTGATTTCCGTGGCAGATCAGAGATGGAATCAGCTACGGAAATCTATACAACATTCCGTCTTATTTTCAGAGATGGAATCAGCTACGGATGGATATTGATCTTAATTCTGAGACAGAATTAGAGACGGAAAAAAATTGAATAAAAAAAGAATGGGATGATAAAATATTTGTGTGTTTGAGAGCTTGAACCCACAACCACCCATATGAACATTGGTATTTAATACCATTGTACTACAAGGTAATTTGTTTATAAATGCTTGTGTATAATAAATAAGTCTCTTTTGTTTAATTAAAAAATTACTTATTTGCTTAATTAAAAAACTAAAAAAATTAACTCAAACTCCAAGAATTGAACATGTGACCTCCAATTACATATAAGGAATTGAATACCATTGGACCACATGATAATATATATACTAATGTTGGTGTAAAATTAAATACATCTTATTTTATTTCATTAAGAAACTAAAAAAAATCCATTAAATCACCATGAATCAAACCTGTGACCTCCATTTACCCATAAGGGACTACATACCATTAGACTACATGGTAATAAATGTACTAAAAAAGGTGTAAAATTATATACAGCTTATTATGCTTCATTAAAAAACAAAAAAGATCCATTACAACTTCATGAGTCGAACCTGTGACCTCTATTATCAATTGGGGTCTAGTAACCATTGCACTATAGGTGACTCTATTGCCTATAATTTGGTAATTAATATATATGTATACTTATTTGCTTAATTGAAAAACTAAAATTTTTGAATCAACTCCAAGATTCGAACATTTGACCTCCAATTACATATAAGGAACTAAATATCATCGGACCACGTGATAATATGTGTACTAATGTTGGTGTAAAATTAGATATATATAATTTTATTTCATTAAAAAACTAAAAAAAAATTTATAATAACAACATGATAATCAAACCTATGACCTCCAACTATAAGGGATTGCATACCATTGGACCACATGGTAACATATGTACTAAAGTTGGTGTAAGATTGCATCGAACTTATTTTGTTTCATTCAAAAACTAAAAAGATCAATTACAACTCCATGAGTCAAACCTGTGACCTCTGGTATCAATTGGGGTTGACCAAAACTTGTTGAATTCGACTCGAACTCGAAAAATTTATATATATCGAATCGGTTCGACTCGATGTCCACCTCATTACACCACTAATGAGACCAATGTCCAAAGCTTTTCTAATTGGCCAATTAAAACATAATTATAATATATCTAATATATTTTAGCTTTATTAAATTAGCTTATTTATATGCTAAAATGCCTTAATTAGGCATTTTAGACCCAAATAGCCCATTGAGTTTTTATGATAGTGGGCTATTTATTCTCAATCCAATCTCTTGTCAGTATAATTAATAAATTTAGCAAAACTTATTCTCTCTGTGGAAACTTATAATATAGTATATATATTCTACCAAAAAATAATAATTTAGTATATATTATAAATAATAATATTTAAATATTATTTATATCGAGGCTTGTGAGCCAACAAATTTTTTTTTTGCTTGAATTAATTAGGCTCGTTGGAGTATTTTATTTATTTTTTTGTAAACAAATAACCCTAAACCCTGAACTATATACCCTAAACCCTAAACCCTAACACTAAACACTGAAACACATATAGAATGATGAGATTTACATAAATTGAGATGAAGTTGTGATTATCTTGTAAACAATTAGAGGCATAATTAATGAGATTTACATAAGAAAGTATTTATTTTACCAATTATATATTTTTTATTCAATTACCATATATATTAATATATTAGAAAAACACCTCTATTAATTTTTGTCATATAGAGAGTGATAAAATAAAAAACTAACATAATCAAATCTATTTAGAAAAGAAAGCAAAGATTAGATTTGACGACCAAATCATCATAAACCAAATCATCATACATATATATATATTATAATATAATATCTTCTAATATTATATATGTATAAGTAATCATACATTTAATATTTATCATGATTATATTTAACACTACTTATATTAATACAAAATTAATAATTATATGTTAATAAAAAAAGTTTTTTTTTTTTCTGAGCTTAAGCTTGAGCTCGGCTCAACTCGACCCAAACTCAAAATTCTTGCTCGGCTTGGTTCGTCGGCAACCTATATAAATGATATTGTGTCCTCATAGTAATTGAATTATTATGGATTTTGAATGGAAAATGTTCCTAATTAAGTTGTTTTTGAGTTGCAACGAGAAAATAATCAATAATTAAATTAATTTAACTATATTAATAACTTAAAACTATCAGCAATTGCAATCAAACTAATAAAATTTTATTAGAAACACAAAGAAACTAGTAAATTATTTACCAAAAAGAAGCGGGAATTGGGTTTTTTTTTGGCTAACAGAAGCGGGAATTGCAGAAGAAGAAAAAAAGAGGAAAAACCCCCCCTCTTTCGTCTCTCTCTCTCTCTCACTCTCACCTCTCACCGTATACCGCCGCCATCATCACCACACCCACTGTATGCCGCCGCCACGACCACCACCAGCAGCTTATACCGCCGCCGCCACCACCACTACCCCCTAAAAATCCCGAATCTTCAAACAAAACTTCATTTCCCCATCAAATATCCCAAATCTGTAAGCTGAAACCCTAATCACCTCACCCACAACGCACCCTGATTTACGGTGAACCATGACGGCGGCGCCACCACCACCCACCGGGAGAGAGCTATCGAGTCCTCATTTTTTAGCTAATTTATTGCTTCTAGATCTGCTGCTGATTTGGTGTTCTACTCTCTCGTTTTCCAATTCAATTATCTTAGTTTCTTTTGTTGGATCGGATCTGAGTTTTATAGCCATGATTTGGTGTCCTCCTTTTTTACACAACTTCTTTGGTAGCCATGATTGTAGCTTTTATGCTTTATTTGTTGATTATAACTATCTTCAAGTTTCGGTGTGAGGGTGTACATGTAGATTTCTTTTTTCTTTTTTTCTGTCTGATTAGGAATATATTCTGAATGAAATTATGATACAGAAACTACACGGTCACTGAAGCACAAATGATGGGAGATAAGTAGATAATTTTATTTTGTATCAAAAACTTATCTGCAGCAAGATCCCTTTGAATTGGTGAGAGAAAAAGAGGAATTACATTTTCACAAAAATATCTGATGCGAGTGTGTACCTTTTTTTGCGGTTCAGGTTTAAATCCATTCCTGTTCGGTGTTGAAAAAAGGGTTCTTTTTGGAAGGAGATAAATTGCATTTTGACATTTTTGCATATCATGCGCTGAATTTTTTTAATGAAAGCCATTTGCTCATAAGCAAAATCTATGTTTAAGAAACTGTAAATAGAGAAGATTTTAGTTTAATTAACAGATTATTCAATTGATGGTTAAAAGAAAAGCTAATTGATACCCCTTTTTTTTTGGCTTAGCTAGGATAAATTTGTTGATATTAATTTTTTAATGACAGTTGCATGTTTCTCTTCCACACTCTCCAGCCATGTTCTCTGTAAGAATGTTGATTGTGCTAAAATAATTAGACAACGACGATCAGGGTTCATAATTTAGTTATCATAAAGTTGA
Organism: Buddleja alternifolia; assembly: GCA_019426215.1. NCBI lineage: Eukaryota > Viridiplantae > Streptophyta > Magnoliopsida > Lamiales > Scrophulariaceae > Buddleja > Buddleja alternifolia. The sequence goes on from CM033405.1 coordinate 4,720,756, forward strand.
TTTATTGTGAATGAGAACAAACTGAAGAAAATGGATGTTATACAGAGAACATGGATGTTATACAGAGAACTTTTACGAATGACAACTAGTGATGTACACTAGTTGAGCTCGACGGTATTTCCTAGTTCAGGCCCGGGATCGATGAGCCACTTCCTGAGGCTCAAGCTTTAGGTCATCAGAGAGGCAAATGGAACTCAGGCTCGCTGATCACACTGCTAGAAGGTTATTTCCAATTTGTGTTTGAATTTAAATGAAATACAATCATGGTGCTTTGCTTTGAGCTTACGATTTTGTATTAATTTCGTGGAATAATTTTTGGTCTTAGTTGACTTTTGCTTGTGCAAATTATTGCGTTGATGTGATTTTTGTGTGGTTAGATGAGATTGTGCCTAATTTTATATGCATGTAACAAATGATCGTATTTCGATACATATGTGATTGGGTCTCAACTTATAGAGAGTGGTGGTGTTTATGTTCCAGGCTTGTGTTCAACAACAACAACCTGGATGTGGTGAGAGATGGGGTGTCAGTGGATGGATTGGAGCTGCTCTTGTGCTAGGTAAAACGCTTTCTTTCCTTCAATGTCTTCAGCTGAAATATATTTTGTCCAGAAAATATATATTATTAAGTACTGGTTATCTACCGCGTAACACTGGATTGTTCTGTTAATGTGCACGTGACTAGGTTATTTTGATTATTCGTGTTCGAGACGTACTATCGACTTCGTTACTGTTATTCTTCAGTTCGTAGCTGCTGTACACTGTTGTCATTGACTTCAGTGGGATGGAGTATTGTACTCTAGTGAATGCGATTTATAGATTTATATACTTGGGTTGCGCCGTAAAGGTAAATGACTTGTTTGACTGAAGGTGTTTTGCTGGTTTAAATGCTTAAATATGGAATGACATATGAAATGCTAGATTCAATTAATTCTATTTTCATTGTGATGTTATCATTGCTGTTTTAAATTTTCTAAAATGTTTTGTTTGGTGACTACATTTTTTAGGTTGCGGACACTGAATACATTTTACCTTTTTGGGGTGTGTATGTTTTCGATTGGTTCAATTTGATGTCTCCATTGTGGAAAATGTGAAGCACATGCCAGCTAAAGTGAAGTTAGAAGTTCTGTTTGGCTATTATTAGTTTCATTACTTGATTACTAATTCAGTGAAATAGATTATAAGTGCTAGCTGTATATGTTATATTCATTTCAAGCCATTAGTGATTAGTTTATGTTATTATCGTAAGTTCAGAAGATATACTTAAAGAGCAACTTACTTTATTATTGCAGTAACAAGAAACAAATGAAATATTAGATTTTCTTTTGGTTAATACATAACTAAAGTTACAAATAGTTTACTCATTGCCAACTAATTATAAATTGGCCAGTCCTGTTTAATCTTTAGATGGTTAAAGAACTATGTAATATGTTTCACCCTTGGCATTAGGTAACTTTATGAACTTGTCTTGTTCGATATCTAATTTTGTATTGAACTTATTTAACTTTATGAACTTGTCTAAGAACTATGTAATATGTTTCACCCTACTTAGGTAATTTTATGAACTTGTTAAAGAATTATGTAATATGTTTTACCCTTGGTTAGGTAATTTTATGAACTTGTCTTGCTCGATAGTTAATTTTTTATTAAACTTATCTTTATGACTTGAAGAACTTGTCAAAGAACTATGTAATATGTTTTACTCTTGGTTAGGTGACTTTATGAACTTGTTTTGCTCGATAGTTAATTTTTTATTGAACTTATCTAACTTTATGAACTTGATGAACTTGTCAAAGAATTATGTAATGTGTTTCACCCTTCTTAGGTAATATTATGAACTTGTCTTGTTTGATAGTTAATTTCTTATTGAACTTATCTAACTTTATGAACTTGCCAAGGAACTATGTAATATGTTTCACCCTTGTTTAGGGAACTTTATGAACTTGTCTTGTTCATTGTTAATTTTTTATTGAACTTATCTAACTTTATGAACTTGATGAATTTGTCAAAGAACTATGTAATATGTTTCACCCTTGGTTAGGTAACTTTATAAACTTTTCTTGTTCGATAGTTAATTTTTTATTGAACTTACCTAATTTTATGAACTTGTCAAAGAACTATGTAATATGTTTCTGATGACATGGAGAGTGATGATTGAACTTTTCTAATATTGAAGTAAATAACTTTTATTAGTAATCTTGAAAATATGATTAGACACTTATATTCTATGTTTAGCGATGTGCATAAATATGAAGTTTTAATTTGATAGAGAGGAAGAATCGACTATTTCATCTTTTATTTTGGATGTATTGTGATAGAATTTTAGTTGCCCCATAATTAGAAGTAATATTTTCTTCTTCCTTTATCTTTTCAAAGTAAAATTAACTTGCAAAACTTTAACTTTGTATATTATATATTTATGTGGGTTGCAGGCACCAATATTTGTGTGAGGAAGTTGGGTGTTTGGAGAATTTGTTTCAGGTATTTTACTTTAACATTGCTTATAACAATTGTAATATTTTAACATGATTTCTAAGTTCTTATGTAATAATTTAGTTCATACTTGTCTTGTTTCATTTCTAAAAGATATCTGTTAAATTTTTATTATATAATCTATGTAAAGATGTCACTTTAAATACAATTACATGTCTCTTGTTTATATTTTAATTTGGAGATTATTTTTGTGTAGGGTGAGGAGTAAGACGCGAGCGGGACACACAACGTGGACGAGAATGAGATCGTTGCATTTTTTATGAAGAGCTAGTGAGATTACATTAGTTGGATGAATGATTTAGTAGCTTACAGTTGTTAATTTTTTTATTTTTTGATTGAATTATAAGATTTATTTGACTATCACCAAAAAAAAAAAAAAGATTTATTTGAGTGAAATAATGAATAATTTGCTTGTTTTCATAGATCTTCAAATATATGTTTGATTGATGATTATATTATTTGTGTTGATTGGAATTAATTTAGAATTTGATGTTAATTTGATTGTATTGGGATTATTTGTAATAAATCAGGATTAATAAAATTAATAAATGGAACATGAAAAATGCTAGGGATTCAGAGATGGAATTTGACCAAAATCAGAGACAGATTTAGAGATAGAATCGTTCAAAATTAGAGATGGAATCAACGATGGATATGGAGACGAAAATATTAACTAAATTAGAGACGGATTTAGAGACGGGCATCAGAGATGGAATTAGAGACGGCTTTAGAGACCTTTTTATTGCAAAATGAATGAAATTAGAGACGGATTCAGAGACAGATTTTAGAGACGGATTCAGATACAGAATAGAGACGAATTTTAGAGATGGATTTCGTTTGAAAAGTCCACAAATTAGCCACAGAAACAGAGACGGAATATTTAATCCGTCGCTAAAATTAGCGACGGAAACATTCCGTTGCTGATTAGCGACGCCACTTTGGGTTCAGCGACGCATTTTTCCGTGGCTGAAGCCCTGTTTTCTTGTAGTGAACGTTTTAATTCTAAGTTTAGAGTTTAGGGTTTAGAACTTAGGGTTTAAGGTTTAGGGTTTAGGACTTAAGGTTTAGGGTTTAGGAATATATCTTATATTAGTTTTCCCTTTTTTTCTTAATCATCGTAACAAAACTAGAATTTTGGTATAACTCGACATGTCTTAAATTTCACAACTTAAATAATAGTTCAAAAAAAAAAAGTGGATAAAATATAGGGTTTAGGGTTCTATCTTATATTTGTTTTACCTTTTTTTTGCTTAACCATCGTAACAAAACTAGAATTTTGGTATAACTCGACAAGTCTTAAATTTCACAATTTAAGTAGTTATTCACTATAGTTCAGGAAAATCAAGTTGATAGAATCTTGCTTATGTGATGTGGTTACATACATTTAGATGTACGTATACTGAGTTATCTTCAAATTAAATTAATTCTTTACAAAAATATATGTGTATTATTATAAATTTCATTATGAGAATATGACAGATGAACAATGTGAAAGCCAGTAGTTTGACTGGATGAAATATTATACTTAAGAATGAAAAATTTAGATGAAAAAGTACTTTTATAATTTTTTTAAATATATTATTTCGTGATTTCTTAATTACTATTATTGCAATACTATTAGTATATATATATAACACAAATGAAAGATGACAGTTAACACTTAGCAGGTGAAGTGTTTATTCAGTATTATTTTTTATTAAAAATAATGTATAATTTTGAATATAATAAGTAAACACAAGTGTGTGTGTGTGTGTGTATAAATTAACAGTAAAAACTCGTGAGCCTGTTCGCGAGCTTATGAACACCTAAGTGGAAGCTCGAGCTCGGTTCATCAATAAGCTTGAGCAGAGCTATAATCGAGCTGGCTCGCAAGGCTCGGCTCGGCTCGCCTTACACCCCTAGTATAGAGTACAAAGTATGTCAAAAGTGTTCTTATTAAACCTAATCCTCAATCTTTTCGCGTACATATAGAGTACTGTACCGTGGGGGGCGCACCCCCATACAATCCTTCACTACCGGGTAAATGAAACTCACAAAAATCTCGCCCCACTCCCCAGTATAATTCCTGGCTCCGTCTCTGTGTGCGCAGTAAATTGAGCTTTTAATTTTTCGTATATATATAGATATATGTGTGTGTGTGTGTGTGTTTGTGTGACTGTGCGTGTACCTGTCAGGAAATTCAATAGTAGCCGGAAGAAACCACCATTTCCAGACAACAAATTCAGCCACTGCTCAACTCCTGAACCAAACACCGCCAAGGGTTTGGCCACGACCTGCGAAAATTTCATTAACATAACTGAAACAAATATGATCCATCTACGCCCAAATGGGGCGACCCGGATCCCGTTGGGGCAGTCTAGAAACTTCCCTTTTCCTATATCACTGGAAATTAATATTTTAACCATGTCCAAAAAACCAGCTTCGTCTGGCTTCAAGAGCATGTAATTGCTGCAAAATGACTTGTTGCATGTTGAAGACATTTTTGTACGTATTTATGTATATATATTTGTTTTGCGAATTGAAGAAGAAGAGACAAATGATTTCTCTAATGAAGAAAGTAGCAATCCAAGGATAGGTATTTATAGAGAATGTTTCTTTCATACAATGCATGCAAAAACCAGGGACGGATCCAGTATTTACTTGTTGGGGGGCCAAGTTACCTTTAAAGTAAATTATTTTATAATATTTGTATATTTAATTTTATTTTTATTTTAAAATTATCATGTGTAAAAAAAAACTTGAATTTCAATAAAAATTATAATAGTTTTCGAAATATATAAACAATTTTTTGGAAAAACTATCAAATCTGTACTTGACGTTCTTGGAGTACTTATTATTGTATGATTATGCATAAAAATAGGATATTAAACAACAATCTTGAACCTAATTGCTCATATGAACACTCATTGTATTTGTAGTATTATCAAGAGCTTTCATGATTGAATAATATTTTATTTATTAATAAACAAATTTATTTTCTAATATTTTTCATCATACTTGATTGTCTGTCTCATTTTATTTGGATTATTTGGACTAGTATACAAGCACTTATTTAAAAAATAATAATATGTTGTTCATCATAAATCAATGTACAATTAAGTGAGATCAAGAAAATAACATTAAACGAAAAATAAAAGATATATCAACCACAAATTTCAACTATATTATAATGATAAGATTTAAAAAAAAAAAGCAAAAACTATTAACACTGCTATCATCTTTTTATGCATATCTATTGGATGATAAACTCTAAATAATTGATGGTGATAGACTTTTTCTTGTATTTAAATTTTGTCGATTTCTTATATTTTTCCATTATGAACAATGCCTCTTTATAGGTTTTAAAAAAAATGCTTATGTAAACGATATCTTTGAAACTTTAGAAAAGGACCAAAAGGTTCTCATTGGTTTTAATAATAATAAAAAAAAGGTTGGAGTTATGTTACACAAGTTTATAAGCAAGTACAGTCTAACTAAAAAAAAAAAAAAAGAAATTCGCATAGATGAGTTCTACATGGCTCAAACTTTAGACCTAGTGGAAAATTTAGAAGGGACTTACCAACTCGGCTAAAGCAGTTACATGCTTAATTTTAAAACCTTAAATATATATCTTTGGAGGGGGGGGGGGGGGGGGGGGGGGGCGCATAAAACTAAAACACACATACCCGAAGGCTGGAGTTATGTTACACAAGTTTATAAGCAAGTACAGTCTAACTAAAAAAAGAAAAGAAGAAATTCGCATAGATGAGTTCTACATGGCTCAAACTTTAGACCTAGTGGAAAATTTAGAAGGGACTCACCAACTCGGCTAAAGCAGTTACATGCTTCATTTTAAAACCTTAAATATATATCTTTTGGGGGGGGGGGGGGGGCATAAAACTAAAACACACATACCCGAAGGCTGGAGTTATGTTACACAAGTTTATAAGCAAGTACAGTCTAACTAAAAAAAGAAAAGAAGAAATTCGTATAGATGAGTTCTACATGGCTCAAACTTTAGACCTGGTGGAAAATTTAGAAGGGACTCACCAACTCGGCTAAAGCAGTTACTTGCTTAATTTTAAAACCTTAAATATATATCTTTTGGGGGGCCATAAAACTAAAACACACATACCCGAAGGCTAGAGTTATGTTACACAAGTTTATAAGCAAGTACAGTCTAACTAAAAAAAGAAAAGAAGAAATTCGCATAGATGAGTTCTACATGGCTCAAACTTTAGACCTAGTGGAAAATTTAGAAAGGACTCACCAACTCGGCTAAAGCAGTTACTTGCTTAATTTTAAAACCTTAAATATATATATTTGGGGGAGGGGGCCTAAAACTAAAACACACATACCCGAAAACGAAAATTTAAATTCTCAGGGGGAGGGGAGCGAGTCCCCCCCAGACCCCCCTCTAAATCCGTCCCTGCCCCCAACAATATATTTTTCCGGTTCTGTGCATATTGGCCGAGTTGGAGGGGTGCTTGGTAGTAAGTTACACCCAGCGAAATTTAGAGGTGCACGGTTCGAATCTCTGTCACCCCTATTTCTGTTTTTTTAATTTTTAAACTATTTCTCTCAATTGAAAGTGGACGGTTCCTCTCACTTGTCCTACAAGGCATGGATAATCAAATAACATTCTTATATTGATTTTAAAAAAGGTAATTAATTACCAAAAAAAAAAAGGTTGATTGACAATAGTTTTAATTTTCTTTTTTGAAATTCATTCTATACATATTAGGGCTAGAATTGATAAAAACTATTTCTTTTAAACCTCTCTTCTACACATATTAGAATTAGAATTAATAAAACTTTTCCCAAAAACTATAAAAAGGGATCGTTGAGTAGGAAAAATATATAAAACATCAACACATTTAAGGACAAGAAAAGGTTGATCATCATTCGATTTATTCAGAGTTATCCACCCCAAGGTATGAACTAATCGCAATACATTATTTTATAATTTTAAAAGAGTTTTAGTAAATAATAACTTTATTTTTTAATGTGGAGAATTACATGTTTTTAGTTTGCTTTTTGGTTTATATTAATTATTTATAACTGAATGTATTAGTTTATGAAGTAGTTTTTTTAAGATAATATAATCATAATCTATAGTTATTACTGTTAATTGTATCTTTATGTAAAGTTAAAAAATACTTGGAATTTAATATGTATCTTTATGTGTATTTACTAATTCAATTATATGATTAATAGGTAAAATTATGGGAAAATCAACTCTAATCGACACATTTTTTAAAAGAAAAAATACTCAAAATCAAGAATCTCAAGTTGAAATATCAGAACCTATGCCAGATATTAGTGCTTCAATGCCTGAATTTCATCGTCCTGGTAAAGTTTCAAGAGTTGAAAAAGAAGATATAGACTTTTCTTCTTTAGAGAGGGACCCCTGATTGCGACGACCAATTTTAGAATATCCAATTGAACAACACGATAAAAAGACGAGCTTATATAATGGCAGGACCATATTAGCCAAGACTTGGAAAATCCTCTCTCCGGAGTAGCTAATCATCTTCGTAATTTCCAAGAATCTGGTATGGCAAAATTTTCAAGTTGGTTGGAGTATTCTACTGATAAGGATGCAGCATTTTGTTGCCTTGTTATGTATTCTACAATAATTCAAGCAACCATTTTGGTATGAATGCATTCACAGAACTTGGGTTTCGAAATTGGAAAAAAAATGATGGGAATAAATGTGCATTTTTGAAACATATTGGAACAAGTTCAAGCTCACCACATAATCAGTGTGTCAGAGCATGTGATGATTTAATAGCTCATCTCAACATATTAAAAAATTCTCCATACACAAAGTGCAAAAACGTAGTTGAAGCATTTACGGTTGAAAAACTTCAATTGACGCTATTAGTTGCTCACATTTCAAGCAGCGCCTTAAGAGGTAACTATGAAAGTGTTTATTCACTAAATTGGGGTAATTTTATTGAGCTGATTAAGTTTCTGGGATCATATAACTTAAGTGTTGGTAAATATTGTGCTTGATTAGGCACCAGGTAATGCACAAATATCTTCCCCAGTATTCAAAAAGAAATTCTACATATTTTTGGGAAAAAATACGCGCGGTGATTCGGGAAGAAATGGGGATGCCAGATATTGTATTATTATTGATGAAGCTCGTGATGGATCAAAACGAGAACAAATGTCAATTGTTTTGAGATATGTGGACAAAGAATGCCAAGTTCAAGAAAGATTTTTGATGTAGTTCATGTTTCAGATTCAAAGAAATGTTCAGATGCATCTTCTTTGAATCTGAAAAGTGAAATGACTGCCGTTCTTTCTCGCCATAATCTTCATGTTCAAAATATGTGTGGTCAAGGATTGATGGAGCAAGCAACATGCGAGGTAATGAATGACTACAACCTTATTCATGAAGAGTGCCCATATATTTATTATTTTTTGTTTTGCTCATATTCGGGTTTTGCTTGCATGCTTCATTGGCATAGTTGCTGCTGCAAGAGAAGTGAGTCCAGTCCATATTTTTTCAATAATTGACATTTATTGTTAATCTTGTTAATGCTCTTCCAAAAGACATGATCATAACGAGATGCTCAGCTCTATTATGCTGATTGATTGGTAGCGATGAGCTCGAAATTGGTAGTGGGCTTAACCAAATTGGGACTTTGCAAAGACTCGGCGACACTCGATGGAGTTCACATATGGCTTCTACTCGGAGCATATTAAGATGTATGATGCCACTTATTCCGCTCTTCAAATATTACAAACAGAATGTAATTATTCTCAAAGGATGATGCACATGTTGCTTGTGACGCGATGACATCTTTGAGTTTTGTTTCTACTTTGCATCTCATGAAATATTCTGGAATTTCTCATGATCTTTGTCAAGATCTTCACTTAAATCTCAAGATATTTTGATTGCCTTATCTTTAGTTTTCACTACCCAAAAGACTTTGATTCAAAAGAAGAGAGAAATAGGTTGAACATTCGTACATGGAGTTAAATCTTTTTGTGAAAAACATGTTATTGATATTCCGGATATGACTTCCCCTTATGTACTTGGAAGAGGTCGAGGTCGTCATGCAAAAGATCATATCTCAATGGAACATCACTATCGGATTAATTTATTCATTGCCACTATTGATACCAAATTGCAAGAGTTGAATAGTAGGTTCAATGAAAAAAGTATGGAGCTTCTTATTCTCATCTCAACATTTGATCCAAGGGAGAATTTCAAGTTGCTTAATACTGAGCATATTTGTGAATTAGCAACTAAGTTTTACCCAATTGATTTTACAGAGCAAGAAATATTGCATTTGAAGATACAACCACAACATTCTGAGCTTGATGTGCCCCGTCGTTTGGAGTTTCAACAGTTATCGATGATTTCTGAATTATGTCAACAATTGAAGGTAACAAGAAAGGATGTGGTGTACCCTCTAATTGACCGTTTAACTCGTTTGATATTGACTCTTCCTGTTACCACTGCAACGACTGAGAGGTCCTTTTCATCCATGAAATTGGTGAAAAATAGATTGAGAAACAAGATGGAAGATGAGTACCTTGCAGATTGTTTGATTACTTACATAGAGAAAATTGATACAGAATCTATTATAGATGAATTTTATGACATGAAAAAATGCCGTGTACAACTTCGATAAAGTTTTTGAAGAATTTATTTATATTTTGAAACTACTATAAGCTTAATAAAACTTTATTTTATTTTTCGTAACATGATAATTTTTATGCTTTTTATCTGTTAAAAGTAAAATAAATTTAAAAATATAATCATAAATATTGTTAAAAAAATTTATTTTAATGCTTCGCCCCCCCCCCAATGAGTCAATCCTGGATCCGTCCCTGGTTTGAAACGTTTTTATGAAGTTTCTTTTAATTTGTTTTTCAGATTAAATGTGTTTGATGATGAAAATTCTTCATGTGGAAAATTCTTACATGAATTGGATGGATATTAAAAACAAAGTGCAAGAACGTTACATGAATCCCTTTTTGCACGTTTATCCAATATTTCATTATATAATAAAGTGTTTAAAGAAAATTACTTTTTGTAGTCAAATTAATTTTGTTTTGATACAATGAAAAATATTTCCGAATACATCTCATAGTTTAAGGTTGGAGTTTAGGTCTTAATTAATTAGTATATCCTTCTCTGAAAAATTATTTTTCAAAAAAAGAAAATCTGAAAAACGTATTTGCATGGCATGATATTAAGATTTTTTCATAAATGTAACGTAATTTGGACCTTTTCAATGTTTTCGGACTAATAATCTATTTAAGTATCTTTCGATGAATAGTGGCAATGATGCTACATCAATATCTGGTGTTAAATATCAAAAGGTTTGAATCATGTCACGTCATCATTGGAATTCATCTTATGTTGGCATGATCCATACCTTTGGAATATGGGGGCACCGTGTACCGAAGTGATTGTGTACGTTTTTTCCGAGATTTATTATTGAATACTTTAAGCAAGGAAGATTTTAAAACTGATTTAGTTGATTGAAAGTGTAATTGATTTTCCTTGAATTTAATCACATGATCATAAGTATTATTCGTTAATTTACTTTTTATTATACTAATTAAGAGCCGACTGAACCAAAGCGGAATTAAAATTTACCTTTTTGGCACGGATAAATAAGTATATTATACTTTACTCATCACGTGAGTATAATTTATTGGTTTATCCTCTTGTTATTATTTTTATTAAGTAAAGTTAGTGAAATTTACAAATCAATTTAGTAATTCATATGTACTACTAGTTTGGAATAAAGATATATACTACTAGTTTGGAAAAAAGATATATGGAGAAATGCCTTTATAATCATTACGGATAATTTCACTTTTGGTCCCTTAAATTTTTCACTTAAAATCACTTTAGTCCTTCAAATTAAAAACTAATTTCAATATAGTCCCTCACCTCATTATTTGGTTAATTTTGATCGGAAAGTTGGCTCATGTAGGGCCTACAAGCCGAGCTCAGGCTCGAGCTCGACGAGCCGGAGAAAAATGAGCTCGAACCCAGTTGAGTCGAGCCGAGCTCGAGCTCGAGCTTAAAAAAAAATTAATTAATTAACATGTATATATATATATTAAATTTAATAATGATAACTATTAAATATATTATTATTTTTACATGTATAATATTATAAGATATTATATCATATATGTATATATTAATTAATAAATAAATAAAATATTATTTTTTATTCAGGCTCACAAGCCTTCAAACATGCATTTTTGGGCTTGAGCTCGAGCTCGACTCGTTAGGCTCTAATTTTCTTGAGCTCCAGTTGATCTTTTTTTAAGCCGGCTCGGCTCGTTGGTCACCCGTAGGCTCATGCACATAACCAAATTTAAGAGTAAAATTGATATTTTGTGATTAAAAAATGGTCACTCATTTTTAGTTTTTTATAATTAGCAAAATGTTAGTTTTACTCTTAAATTTGGTCATGTCCGTGTGTCACGTGATTAACTTCCTAACCAGAATTGATTGGAGGGACCACATTGAAAATAATTTTTAAGCTAAGAGACTCAATCAACGGGATTGAAAAATTGAAGGATTAAAGTAATTCATAAAAATTGATGGACCAATATTACCCCTATCACTGTCATTGGTCAAACGTCTAATTGTGCATCAATCTTGGCTAATGCTAAATAATAAACCAAATTATTCTATAAATTTTCAAGTCAAATTTGAATAGTCTGCGGCTCAACTCAATTAATTAAAAAATTTATACAATAACTTTATATGAATATCATGCTACTCGGTAGACCTAATTTGACTCCAGTCACATATAGTTATATATATATATATATATATAATTGATGTACACAACAAGCGCCCATGGCCTAATGGATAAGGCGCTTGACTTCTAATCAAGCGATTGTGGGTTCGAGTCCCACTGGGCGTGCAATTTTCCTTTTATTCCCTACCCAATCTTTTTGCACAAATTTTGATGGCCCATTATTATCTCACGTGCACTGGGCTGTTTCGATCAGATGTACTGGGCTGTTTCTTCCTACCAAATTTAACCAAAAAATTTGTGGAAATATTTAGTACTTATTTTTGGGCTGGAACTGAAAATGATTTGATATTTTGACTTTTGAGTTGTCTGATTTCCACATTTATAGTGTAAGATTAATTCTGGACATAGAAAATTTCATTTCACCCACTTTGGTACGACTTAAATAGAATTACCGAACATTGATCGTTTTATAAAATAAATATATATCAAATTGTTAACAAGCATAAACCATGGTTCACAATCCCAATCAGGCATTATTCGAATAAATCACATGCCTTGAGACGTAAATATTACCCTTTAGCAGTGCCACAAAATCAGTATCATTTTCTATATCCTTTTCCACAATTTTTCTGTCCGATATTAGGTAAAAGTGGTTGTTTTTTACTTCTTCGGAGTGAAAATTGAGATTAAAGGTGAAAACCTGTTTCTTACTAGCTCTTTTGAGATCAGAATTTTCCATGGTTCTATGTTGAGAAACCAAAAAGAAATACCACCATTGTTAATTCTTATTCAAAATGGTAAAAGGGTCCAATCCTTCGCCTACTTTGCACGTTTACAGCATTTCGGGTTGATGGTTCACCTTGAAGAGATCGGGACTCGTATACAGGTTATATATCATTCACCATATATATGCATGTGATTGTGATTGTATAACATCGTACTAAATATCGAGCTCAAAGATTTTCCTAATTAGAATCATGGGAAATCCATTTATATTCGTATTCTTCTCTAAGTAAGAGTCAATAGCAATCGGACCTAGCTAATCAAAGTAGAATGAACACCTTACTTTTCATATGTTATGCTTTTGCACATCATAATCTTAATTATTGTAACTTATAACTCAAACTTTACTGTTTGTGTAACAAACAAAGTTTGGAGGCATCGTGAGAAATGTGAGGTTTGTAATCTTTAACCCCAGCGGGTACCAAATTTTACTTCACAACATATGTACCTCAAATATATTAATCATTAAGCAAATATTTTATTTACTCGATGAATATGTGTAATATCAAATGAAATAGCATTTTGAAACAAAATCTTCGAAATGTCCAAACGTGGTCTAAACAAAAATATAAAGGGATAATGGCAGACACCCCCTTCAGCTATGAGGTGATGTGCACTTTGCCCCCTCCCTTATCATAAAATGTGCACTTCACCCCCTCGGGCAGCTCGGACGGGGGCAAAATGCTACAAAACACATAAGTGAGGGGGCAAAATGCTACAAAAATACATAAGTCAGGGGGCAAAGTGCTACAAAGACACATAAGTCAAGGGGCAAAAGTCTAATTTTTATGATAAGTGTAGTGCAGGGCAAAGTACTACAAAACACATAAGTGAGGGGGCAAAATGCTACAAAAATACATAAGTCAGGGGGTAAAGTGCTACAAAAACACATAAGTCAAGGGGCAAAAGTCAAATTTTTATGATAAGTGTGGTGCCCAAATCTGTCCGAACTGCCCGAAGGGTGAAGTGCACATTTTATGATAAGTGAGGGGGCAAAGTGCACATTTCAATAAGTTAAGGGGCAAAGTGCACATCACCCCATAACTGAGAGGGGTGTCTGCTATTATCTCAAATATAAATAATATATAGATAGATAGATAGTTTAGTGTATGATTTTACATGAAGAACGTGACAATATGTGAATGCTTTGTAGTTCATGCACACACACCAAACGACGTGATTTAGTTTGTCTTGTAATTCACACAACAAACAACGTGATTTTGCTCTCCCACCAACGCCCACTGTTCCTTGGACGGTCATTGGTTGATTGGTCAAGTTTTAAGTGCTTGTAAGAAGAATACATAGAATGTTTTGTATTAAACTATACTAATCATGTCATATCAACATCGGATATTTCGTATTAAATAATTGTAATTATATCATCTCAGCATCAAATGTTTTGTATTGAACAATCATAGTCATGTTATTTCAGCATAATATGGAATCTATTACTTATTTGGAGTAAACTTGACCAGGAGTTATTTGCAAATTTAAGAAAAAATTGCATTATTGGTCCGATTAAACAGGGTTAAGCATCTTTGGTCTCAAAATTTATAAACTCTACACATTCATTTTCATAATTTTAAAATTATTGCACATTTGGTCCACACCACTATATTATGAGAGCAAATTTTCCACATGAGTGTTATTATTGTTAATTCTGCTGATTTGATAAATCACGTGAGTTTCAAAAAAGACGCTTTTACGTTAGTCTTTTATAAAATGGCGGTATTTCTCTCTCTGTAATTCTGATGTGTCTTTTCACATGGAGTAATAGTGCACAAATCTTCTCAAATTACAAATATATGCCACGTTAGCATGTTAGGTGTCATGCAACATGTCTATTAATAAGTCGTAAGCACATATATGCCACTATAGGTTTTGGCAAAGGTTAGGCCTTTATGTATGTGGACTACATTTCGATTAGATAAGCATCTCCATAAAGTTCTGAATAAGAGAAACTTATCCTCCTCTCAAGTTAGAGGTAAGCATGCAATATTCAGTATCTTATCTTAATTTCAACCCAAAATATCAAAGACACAAAATACTTACATCAGCATTTAAATAAATGCTTTAGAAATATTAATGAGTTTTAAAAAAGATTTTTCAATATGAAAATTCAATTAGATTTGGTACAAATGCAAGGAGAAAAATTTTAATGTCTCTATGCACTCTCCAAATGTTGTGATATATCTTAAAGTCCTAGGCTCAAATTATGCAGCAAGCCCATTATCAAAAGGGCCAGTTCTGAAGAGGGCGAAGCCCTTAGAACTGGCCTGCAGCAACACGCGTTGAGCCCGCTTCGACGAAGGATCGCCAGGGGGTGCGGGGGCTTGTCCCCGCGGTACGGTACACGTGTATTTTAGGGAAAAATCAGGGGCTAGGTTTTAGTTCAGTACTTTTGACATTCATTGTAATTTGTACCTCTTTCATCAATAGTAAAATACTCTCTCCTCTCCCGTGGATGTAGGCAATTGCCGAACCACGTAAATTCTTGTGTCTTTAATTTTATGCTCTTATTTCGTGAATTGTCATAACAATCTGGTATCTAGAGCCTGATTAAATAATCGTTTTTTCGCAATTTTTCGATTATTTTCCTGGGATGGCTTCAATCAAACACGAAATCGAGAAGCTTGATCGCAAAACCCGTTTTCCGTTGTGGAAGGCGAGGATGATGGCGATTCTGACACAGATGGATTTAGAGGAAGCTCTATTGGGAAAAGATAAGATGTCCGCAGATCTGAAGGATGAACAGAAAAAGAAAATGAATAGGAAAGCTGTCTGGCAGATTCAGTTGCATCTATCAAACGAAATTCTACAGGATGTACTGAACGAAGATGACGCTGCCTGTCTATGGAGTCGATTGGAGGAGATCTGTATGAAGAAGAATCTCACAAATAAACTGCGTTTGAAGCAGCAGTTATTTGCCTGCAAGTTAAACGAGGGGACATCGATACAGGCTCATATCGATATGTTTAAGACGATCGTCACAGATCTGGAAAACCTTGAGGTGAAGTATGATGATGAGGATCTGGCCTTGTTGTTGCTGTGTTCGTTACCCTCAGTTTATTCCAATTTTCGGGATACAATTCTATATGGTAGAGATACCATTAAGTTGAAGGATGTTCAAGAAGCCTTGTTGAGCAAGTACTCCATTGATGGCGAAATCACATCAACTGTATCCGAAAATCAGGGTGAGGGGTTGTTTGTTAGGGGTAGGCCGAAGGATAAGGCTACCCAAGACAACAAGCAGAGGTTTCGTTCAAAATCGAAAGGAAACCTTTACTGTCGTTACTGTAAGAAGACCAATCATGTGAAAGCTGATTGCTGGAAGCTTAAAAAGAAATTGGAAAACCAGCAGAAAAATAAGCCCGGAGAAGCTAATGCTAATACTGTAGAGGAAGATAGTGATGGAGGTGTTCTTTTGGTCAGTTCTGATGGTCCAAAATCAGATGGAGATTGGATTATGGATTCGGCTTGTTCTTTTCATATGTGCCCAAATAGGGATTGGTTCTCTACATACGAACCTGTTAATGGAGTTGTTCTCATGGGTAATGATGCAGCTTGCAAAGTTGCTGGAAAAGGAGCAGTTAGGATTAAAATGCATGATGGTGTAATCAGGACCTTATCAGATGTGAGACACGTTCCGGATTTAAAGAAAAATCTTATATCCATGGGCACTCTCGATGCTCTTGGATATAAGTATACTGGCTCAGACGGTGTTTTAAAGGTTTCGAGAGGGGCTCTTGTCGTCATGAAAGGACAGAGACTTGGTGGCAGTTTATATGTTCTGCAGGGAACTACTGTTTCAGGTGGAGCTGCAGTTTCTACAACCTCTATGTCTGATTCTGAGGTGACGAAACTGTGGCATATGCGCTTAGGTCATATGAGTGAGCGTGGACTCACGATTTTGAGCAAGCGAGGCTTGCTTTGTGGACAGAGAACTAGCAATGTGGATTTTTGTGAGCACTGTATTTTTGGGAAGCATAAGCGAACCAGTTTTGGTAAAGGTGTTCATCGAACCAAAGGAACATTGGATTATATCCATTCTGATCTTTGGGGTCCATCACGAGTTGCATCTAAAGCAGGTGCTAGGTACATGCTGATTTTCGTTGATGATTATTCGAGGAAAGTTTGGACCTTCTTTCTGAAGCAGAAAAGTGATGTCTTTGACACTTTCAAGCAGTGGAAGACTATGATTGAGAAGCAGACGGGAAAACAGATTAAGCGTCTTCGCACTGACAATGGATTGGAATTTTGTAATACTGAATTTGAGAACTTCTGCAAGAAAGAAGGAATTGTGAGGCATCATACAGTTGTTGCAACACCTCAGCAGAATGGTGTAGCAGAACGTATGAACAGAACATTGATAGAGAAAGCTCGTTGTATGATCTCTAATTCAGGATTATCTAGAGATTTTTGGGCAGAAGCAGTTGCCACAGCATGTTTCCTGGTGAATCGTTCTCCATCCACATCCATTGAGCTTAAAACTCCTGAAGAGGTATGGTCTGGAAATTCACCTGACTATTCTAATATTAAAATATTTGGTTGTCCTGCATATGTACATGTTAATGAGGGAAAACTAGAACCTAGGTCTAAAAAGTGCATATTTCTTGGTTACACTTCGGGTGTTAAGGGATTTAGGGTCTGGTGTCCTAAAACATGTAGAATAATTACGAGCAGAAATGTTATTTTTGATGAGTCTGCCTTGATAAGTCCGGGAAAGGACAATGTAGTTGATAATGATGCAGGTTTTGAAGAATCACATGAGAAGGTGGAGCTGGAGGTTCCAATTACACCTCTCTTGCAGCAGATTTCCACTCAAGAAACTCATTCTATTGCGAAAGATAGACCGAGGAGGCAAATTAGGCTACCACAAAGATATGCTGATGCAGATTTTGTAGCATATGCATTGACTATTGCTGAGGAAATGGAATCTGATGAACCTGTCTCATATTCTGATGCTATTTCTTGTGGTGAATCGTCTGAGTGGATTGGAGCTATGACAGAGGAGATAGAATCTCTTCATAAAAATCAAACTTGGGAGTTAGTGAGGCCTCCTACGGATCAGAAAATTGTAGGCTGCAAGTGGGTGTTTAAAAAGAAGCAAGGAACTCCAGGTGTTGAGGATTTAAGGTACAAAGCAAGACTTGTAGCTAAGGGGTACACACAGAGGTATGGAGTTGATTTTAATCAAGTATTTTCCCCTGTTGTTAAACATAGTTCCATACGTCTGTTACTTGCTGTTGTTGCTCGGTTTAACTTGGAACTCGAGCAGTTAGATGTAAAAACAGCTTTCTTGCATGGTGAACTTGAGGAGACCATCTTCATGGCTCAACCAGAGGGATTTGTAGTTGAGGGGAAAGAAGATCATGTATGTCTATTGAAAAAATCTCTCTACGGGTTGAAGCAATCTCCAAGACAGTGGTACAAGCAGTTTGATGCTTTCATGGTAGATATTGGTTATAGTAGGACTGATTTTGATGCTTGTGTCTACTTTAGAAGATTACCAGATAATTCTTTTATTTATTTACTCCTTTATGTGGATGATATGCTCATTGCTGCAAAGAGCATGATTGAGATTAATAAGTTGAAGACTCGATTGAGTGGGGAGTTTGAGATGAAGAATCTGGGAGCTGCTAGGAAGATTTTAGGTATGGAGATTCGACGTGATCGAAAGGCTGGAAAGTTATTTTTATCTCAAAAATCGTACCTTGAGAAAGTTGTTGAAAAATTTGGGATGCAATATGCAAAGCCGGTTAGTGTTCCACTTGCACCACATTTTAAATTATCAGCCTTATTATCACCTCAGTCTGAAGAGGAAGTGCAGCGGATGTCTAGGGTTCCCTATTCTAGTGCAGTTGGGAGCATGATGTATGCCATGGTGTGCACTAGACCAGACATTGCACAAGCTGTTAGTGTGGTGAGTCGTTACATGGGAAATCTGGGAGAAGAACATTGGCAAGCAGTTAAATGGATTTTGAGGTACTTGAAAGGTACTACAAATTTAGGACTTGTGTTTGATAGTTCTGAGGATTCTTCTCGAGGTGGAGTTATTGGCTATGTAGATTCTGATTATGCCGGAGATTTGGATAAAAGGCGTTCTATCAGTGGATATATATTTACTTTATTTGGAGGTGTTATTAGTTGGAAGGCAGTTCTTCAACCTACTGTTGCATTATCTACCACAGAGGCAGAGTATATGGCAGTCACAGAGGCAGTCAAAGAAGCTTTATGGTTGAAAGGTTTAGCTGTGAGTTTGGGTCTCGAGGAGGAGGTTCCTACTGTATTCTGTGATAGTCAAAGTGCCATTCACTTGACACAGAATCAGATGTTCCACGAGAGGACCAAACATATTGATATAAGGTATCACTTCGTTCGAGAGTATATATCAAATGGAGAGATTGTGGTTACTAAAGTTGGTACTAAAGACAATCCTGCTGATATGATGACCAAGCCAGTGCCAGTGCACAAGTTCGAGCATTGCTTGGACTTGGTCAAAATTGGTGTTTTTGATTGATTGCCCTTAAGGGGCTTGGAGAAGTTTGAGTTTTAGTTTTGCTATTTGAGGTCGTTTTATTACTTGGACTTTAATCCAAGGTGGAGAATTGTTGTGATATGTCTTAAAGTCCTAGGCTCAAATTATGCAGCAAGCCCATTATCAAAAGGGCCAGTTCTGAAGAGGGCGAAGCCCTTAGAACTGGCCTGCAGCAACACGCGTTGAGCCCGCTTCGACGAAGGATCGCCAAGGGGTGCGGGGGCTTGTCCCCGCTGTACGGTACACGTGTATTTTAGGGAAAAATCAGGGGCTAGGTTTTAGTTCAGTACTTTTGACATTCATTATAATTTGTACCTCTTTCATCAATAGTAAAATACTCTCTCCTCTCCCGTGGATGTAGGCAATTGCCGAACCACGTAAATTCTTGTGTCTTTAATTTTATGCTCTTATTTCGTGAATTGTCATAACACCAAATTAAATGGAATTTGTGAGATATGATTTATAGGAAAACTTCATATAGGCCCCACTCAATTGACAATCCCAATTGTAATATAATTTATCTTTATGGAATTTACGATTTTAAATATTGGATTACAAATGAATGGTTATATTCATTTTAAAATCGAGAAAATCGTATTTTTAGTCCCATAAATTAGGTCAATTTCAATTTTGATTTAATTATTTACGGTTATACCACATTTAGTTCAATAAGTCTTTTTAAATCTCAATATTAATCCCATATGAAGTTTTCATCCAAAATTTGATTTATTCTTTTGTTGAAGAGTGACATTCAACTTATTTCTCTAACAACTTTTATATATCGGAAAAATTATTTTTTTAGTCCGTTAACTTAGTTTTCCTTGCGTAGTCGTTTAAGTTGACGCATTTCAAAATTGATCTGTTATTTTCAGACTTTTTGTAATTTTAGTCTTTTTATGTTTATAAAATTGGTAAATTTAGTCTGTGGCATAGTCCCCACAAATAAATCAGGTCCAACATGCTTCCGAAATAAAATTTGCCTTTTATAAATCCATACCGTTGCTTGACCGCCGTATCATCGGATATTCCAAGTCCTCGTTTTTACGGGTTAGATCGTCTTCCAGATACCATTTTGAGGGGTACTATGATAAATCAAGCCCAACATGCTTCCGAAAGAAAATTCGACTTGTATAAATTCATACCTTTGCTTGACCGCCGTATCACCGGATATTCCAAGTCCTCATTTTTACGGGTTAGATCGTCTTCCAGATACCATTTTGAGGAGGTACTTTGCATTTTAAGAGGGACTATGCTACAAACTAAATTTACCAATTTTATAAGCACAAAAAGACTAAAATTACAAAAAGTCCGAAGATAATGGATCAATTTTACAATTCGTCAACTTAAAGGACTAAAACGCAAGAGAGGCCAAGTTAACGGACTAAAAAAATAATTTCCGCTTTATATATCAAACACTGAAATGAAAAGGCCAAGTGACTTTGATGATTCGTGGATTTCATAAAGTTTCGTTTTAAGCTATGTTTAATTCGTAAGACTTTATATTACATTTATGTTATACATATAACTAATTAATGATTTATAAGTTTTAATTGTAGTTTTACAGGTTCATATAACTGTCTTACTTCCTATTTATATAAATTCACCTTTGTAATCGACAATAGAGATTTATTTGATCCTATAGACTGACACTAGCTTTTGAGCTCTCCAAAAATATTTTTTAACATATATTTATCTTAGTTATTTTTTCTGATCATATCGACATATTTCTAGAAATATTCATATTACTTTAAAAGACCAAACTCTCATACATGAACAAAATAACTTGACACATTTTAAGTAGTCAAAACTTGACACCAAACTTGAGCTCGAAATTAAAAATAAAATAAAGCACGATTAGTACCACTTACAAGCTGCAAGTTGGAACAAGATATTAAAGCAGCCTCCCAAGTACATCACGGATTCTCAGCCAACAACGAACAAAATGGTCAATTTCATTCATGAATAGTTCACAAATTCAAGTAAACATTTATGAGCCGCAGTGCCTTTTCAATTCCAGAATGAGTCTTCTTTTCATTTGACGGTAACTCTAACATGAACCTGACTCGTAAGAAATTAAATTACGGATAATTACGTATACATTCTCTCACTAATTGTTTAATTACCAAAATCTCCTTTATGTTGTTAATTAATTACGATAACCTCTCTTCCTCTTGTTAGTAAAAGGAGATTACGATCGATATCACCCCATGTTAAAGAATTTTACCCCTTGTCAGTATATATTATGATTTCATTTCCTGATAGGGGTTCGTTAGTAATATACCAAAAGTTATGGGGTTTTCGTAATTATACAATAAGTGAGGGGTGTGAATGTAATTATCCCTTTAAACTAATTAAATGAAGAACCCATAAAAAAATAGGGAAAATTACTAAAAAACCCCTCAAATAAATTTTTATATCCAAAAAACCCTTAATAAAATTTTTCAATCCAAAAAACTCTTTCCATCAACTTTCCATTCCAAAAAACCCAAGATTTAGGGTTAATAAATTTATGAACTTAATTGTCCTTAGCCTTCTGGACTAAAAGTTTAATTACCGTAGTTTTGTGTTGAGATTTATTAATTTAGAAATTTTACATTGATTATTGACTAAATATAATTTTATTTTTAAAAAAATTTAGATTTTTAATCTTTTTTAAAAAATTTATAAATATATTTTTTACATGATTATCATAGTAAAATAAAAAATAAATTATATAAAAGTATTGAAAATATTTAATACTAAATAAAAATTGGTATTATTCAACTTATCAATTTGAAAATTTTAAAACAAAGAAAAATCAAGAAAAAAGATCAATTGTTCAATTCTTAACTTAATAAGTGAAGGGTAGTTTAGTCAAAAAAAAATTTAATCTAAACTTTTGGGGTTTTTTGAATGAAAAGTTTGTAGAGCGGGTTTTTGCGATTGAAAAATATTTTTATGGGTTTTTTGGATATAAAAATTTATTTTAAGGGGTTTTAGTAATTTTCCCAAAAAAATATCTTTGGCGTTAAAAGATAAATATCGGATTGCTTAATCCAAGGGGGGGAAAAAGATTAATATGAACTTCTGAAGCCAATCCGCACGAAGCAAAAGCCGTTTGTGCTACTACATACTCCCCCCAATCTAATCCAAACACCAAACTCTATCCCAATATCAGGAAGTCATTTTAGATTGACATTCTATTTTACTTCTTTTTCTTTTTCCTAATCAAATACAAAGAACCATGAATAATTCAGATTCAAAGTACAATTAAATTTGGTTAATTTCGCCAAGCTCTACTAATAAAGATGAGACTTTAAATATTAGAGGTTTTAGCTTCTGCTCGTGTGAATTTTTCTCTACGTTTATAGTAGTTATGAACTGATTGTAATAGTTGTTAGTTTGTTATAATTTATTGCAATTTTATATTCACGACATGTATCATATAACCAATTTATTGAAAAAAAGGCAATTAGATTTCTCGAACCAATTAGTGATTATTTGGCAAAAAAATACTCCGAGATTTGAGAAATTTAATAACTTCATATGTAAAAACATATTACAATTTTAGTCCATATTAGTGGAAAAAGGTTATAATGTTATCATAATCCTTCAAGTTATCGGGATTTGACAGAGAGTGTCTTACTAATTGGCAAAATCTCGGGCCTCATGGTAATTACTCTATAAAGTGAAGGGGTGTGCGTATAATTATCTGTATTATTTTTTAACAATTAGATCCAAGTTTTAAATTTATCTCCAAACAAATTCTGAATAGTTTGATTTGATTTTCAACTGACGTCAACTAAACAACTAGGACCGACTGACTTTAATTTCATTTGGATTTGAATTATCATCATATCAAGGCTATAAATTCAACTATCCTGTAAAATATATTTACGGTGACCAAGTCATCGAATACGTCTCAAAACTGACTTTTCCATCGACTTCGAACCTTCTTTTTCGTCATTGATTAAGAATCATGCCATAATCAAGGAATGCTTTGCTCACTCTTAAAAAAACGCGTGTCAAATTAATTAGTACTTGATCATTTGGAGTCTCAAAAGTCACGCCAAACAAATCACAACCAAATTTTTCATCAAACTTGATTGATATTAATTCAATGGATCTTTAATTTAAGCAAACACGAATCGGGTAGAATAATTTGACCATTTTTATTCATATTTAATTATTCCTTAGATAAATCATTTGCGACTACGTCGAATTTCAAACATTATTGAACAAAATAATATTTTCAACATTCGGGCAATCATATTTTCTCATAGTTTAGCTTGTGTTGCTTAAGAGAACTCAACGTAGAGTTTGTTCTTGGTCTTCCACAAGTTTTGACTGCGGATATTTTCATTGTTTAATATAATCTCATCGTTTTCCTAAAAAAAAAAAATATATTCAACTTTTGTTTGTTATATGTTGCTAATTGGGTTTAACTTTTAGTAATCAATCTCGAAGAGAATGTCAAATAATTTAATTTATTTTTCAATCTTATTCAACTCACCAATCCAGGGTCAGGTTTAGTTTATTTGATTTATAGTTAATAATTAACGGCTTGTACATGAGAGAAGCAAGGAGGTCAACCTCTTTCAAATATACAACACGGATTCTGGCAATGCAATGTAGTTGGATTCTCATGTCAATCCGAAAAGGCCCGTATCAATAATTATGATTTTATGTATGGAATATTCCTCAATATCTTGTTCATTCGCAACAAAATATTTTCTTTGTACGTCGGTAAAAAAAAGCATGCTTTTGGGGGGAGAGATACTATTTCACCAATCGAGTCACAAGTATCTAACATATTCATACATACGGGCATCGCCTTTTGTGCATTGCATACGGCTCTACAATCAAATTGACCCTTACTTTCCATTCAAGAAAAATAAAAATAGAATCTCTCAGCCCCAACTGAGTAAATGATCAAATTGCCACCCTTCCTTTTGGTCCCGCTATTCGAAGGTTCGAATCGTTTCTCAACGCATATCCATTTTTTATGCTCGATTATTCCCATAGAGGTGCTCAAATTGGATCAGTGATCGATTTCTAAGTTTCGTCGTAAACCTAATTGGTTACTTCCAATTATGTAAATCAATAGTTCAAACCACACTCAAAGGTAGGGCATTTTCCATTTTTATAGGAACTTCTATACCAGAAATAATGGTATCTCCAATTCTAGTCCCTCTGGGATGTAAAAAGCGAAAGCCTATGGGGTCGCTTCTATAACTGTAACTAGATAACCAGCACCGAAAACCATCTTTAAACCCTCACAACATATATAGGTAGGATTGTGCATGAATTTTGAGAAACCGTTCACACTGCACCACTTGGTATTATTATTTTTATGGATTTTCAATATTTAACAGTTTACAAATTAAGTTAAATCCTCACCGTGTTATTTAGCTTTTAGTGAACTTTGATTATAAATAAAAGGGTAAATGTCATTCATAGCCTATGAAGTTTCACAATTATATCATTTTATTTTTTTAAAAGTGCTAAATGTTACATTGTCATCCTTAAAGTATAGTTTGTGTTTCAATTTCGTTATTTGGGCTTTTTTCTATGGATTTTGGTCAGATTGGGGAGTATGTACATCTCAAGTGCTTCTCTTTTAGGGAAAACGTGAGATACATATGTTATTATTGTACATGTGAAGTGCACATGTTGCCTAATTCGTCCAAAATTCATAAAAAAATGGCATGAAAGACGAAAATGAAAACAAAATAAAGTTTATGAAGGACAGCATAACATCCAATACTTTAAAGACCAAATTGATATAAATATAAAACTTCATAAATTATTAGTGAACTTTGTGCTAAATAAAATCCACGAGACCACAACACTTGTATACAAGTCCATTTTCAACACTTCATATAATGTGAACCAAACCAAGTTTCAAAGCTAACATTGTAAAATCTGAATATTTTTGGGCATCAATTAATAAATAACCATCATAATGCCATAATTAAAGACAATCCTTTGCTTACTCTTATAAACAAGCGTGAGAAATGTTAATTAATTAGTACTTGATCATTTAAGAGTCTCGAAAGTCATGCCAAACAAATCACAATCAAGACAAAAGAAAATAAAAAGAGTTTAATTATTATATAGATTTCCCACCACAATATCTACCACGTTTTCCAAACCAGATGGCTTCTCGCGAAATATCCTTCACAACCACGTGCTTTTTGTTTTTCATTAAAAAACACCCCCTTTCACACACGTTCACTTCACCTATACATATACTTAATATATATATATATATATATATAACTCCCATATAAGGTTCCTATAAATAGAATCCCTTAATTTCACTTTCTTTGTTGATTGTAGAACCCTCCAAAAGCCACAATCAAAAACCCAACTCCAAAATTCAATACATATACATATATATATATATATATATATATATCCTTTTTTGATTCTGAAACATGGATTGGATTCGCGGCGAGAAATTGGGGCACGGAAGTTTCGCGACGGTGAGTTTAGCAATGTCTAGTGGCCGGAGTTGTATACTTCCTCCATTAATGGCGGTGAAGTCATGTGAGTTTTCTCTCTCTAACTCTCTCATGAGAGAGAAACTAATCCTCGACGAGCTCAAAGATTGCCCCGAAATCATTCAATGTTTCGGGGAAACATTTTCGTTTGAAAACGGCGAAAAATTGTATAATATACTGTTGGAGTACGCTCCCGGCGGCGACTTATCGGAAAACCTCAAAAACTTCGGCGATCGACGGCTGCCTGAATTCGAAGTCCGGCGATACACAAAAGCTTTGTTAAAAGGGCTTAATTATATACACAAGTTTGGATACGTTCACTGTGATATTAAGCTTCAAAATATTCTTTTAGGGGAAAACGGCGCCGTAAAGATCGCTGATTTCGGGTTGGCGAAGCGGGTCGGGGCGAGTGAGCGGGCCGGGTCGGGTTGCGAATTGAGGGGCACTCCGTTGTACATGTCGCCGGAGATGGTGGCCGGAGGGGATCAGGGGCCTCCGGCGGATATTTGGGCGCTTGGGTGTGTGGTGGCGGAGATGTACGGTGGGTCTCCGGCGTGGCGGTGCTCCGACGTGGCGGGGTTGTTGATGAGAATTGGGGTTGGTGAGGAGTTGCCGGAGATTCCCGGGGATTTGTCATCGGACGGTACGGATTTTCTTTCGAGATGCTTTGTGAAAGATCCGAGCAAAAGATGGACGGCTGAGATGCTCCTAGATCATCCCTTTATTTGTGATCAAGATTTTGAAGATGAAAGATTGAAAGACCAAAAAGAATACTCTCCAAGATGCCCATTTGATTTCCCTGATTGGGTTTCGTGTTCAATTACATCTTTGCCCTCGCCGGAATATTCCACGGAATCTAGGCCGTGGTCCATTTCGCCGGCGGAGCGGCTCCGGGGAATTGTCAGTGGTCAAAGTCAAAGTCATGGTTGGCCTGTTTCGGATGATTGGGTCACCGTTAGGACGGAATGATTATTTGGTCAATTTTGATTGCAAGAAATAGAATAGTTAGAATCAGGATTTTGATTTTTATTTTATCAGGTACAGACTACAGATGATGTTTTTTCTCTTTTCTGATGTACATAGTTCAAAGAATAGAGAGGAATATAAGTTTATTTTTTTACGAGTGAAGATAATTATATATTCGAGCTGTACAGATGTTCGGTACATCGTGTATTATAATTATCGACTGAGAAATATAACCCAAAGGGTCATTTTACAAATAAGTTTTCAGGTTTAGAACTTCGATGCAATTATGATAAATCGATCCAAAGAATGGGACTCAAGCAGAGTGTACTCTACCTAAATGACCAATCTCAACCACCAATCTGTTTTCTTTATTTTTTTTTTTTGGTAAATAGATTGCATTAAAACAAGCCCAATAACACATACAAAAAAGTTTAAAATGAACATTTTGGGCAGAAGACAAAACTGAAAAATAAATATTATAAAGATAACATCATTCCAATTGGAATGGAAAGTGCAATTAGCCAAGGCGTGTGCCGATGAATTTTCCATGCGCCTAATGAACTTAACTTTCTATTGCATCCTGGAATGGAAGAGAAGTTTCAATTGTTCCAAAGACCATTTTGAGCTCCATTCCGAATGCACGAAGGAATCAAGAATCATGCTAATTGATTTGATTGAATCGCTCTCAAAAATTACCTTGTTAATGCGGAGCAAGTCAACCGATTGGGCGGCGGTAGTAATTGTTAGATATTATTATTGTTCTCCTAATTAGATTAGTATTATTATTGCTTTCCTAGTTAGACTAGTATTCCTATTACCTTATTTATTTTTTACCTTCTTTATAGTTTAGAGTTTCCTTGTATTCTCATCTCTTGTAACTTTATAAATATGTTACTTAGTAATACAAGTTCTCTACGGAATTTTCTCTAATCTAACAGTAATGTCTCGGATTTAGCTTGCGTAGGATCATTAGCCCAAAAATATGAGCGATAGTAAAGCACATATGTCCAACTGAGTTGTAAGAATCGCAACAAGGGCACAAGCGCCACCAATACTAATGTCTACATATGAATCCTATAAGACGAACTGCAAAGATGTTGTATACCTCCTGAATTTTGCGGGTTACCAATTGTGACCCATCTTCACTTTTGAAATTTTTTTAACTCATAATGTAATTACAATCATTCATTTTATACTATAGAATTTAACGAATTATACTGTGGTTATACCTGCATACGCAATAAAATGACTTCTTAAGAATCACTACCATTTATAGGATACATACAATGGATGTAGTTAGCATTGACTTCATGCAAGGCTTTCTAATTGGAGAATCAGATTTTGTGTCACAGTGTACAGATGTAGTAAAAGATTCATTGTATAACATTCATTTAATTCAATAATTTTATTTGTAATTATAAAATCTTTCTTGGGAAAATGAGAGTTTCAGAGGTGTTTGGATGTGTTAGGCAGCAGGACTTGATATTTTGCCCAATTGCTCACTGTTTTCTGATTTACTAAAAGATTCTGGTCTTTTGACTCTATCTACAACTGGCAATAAACTTTTTCTTTTTTTTTTTGGTAATAACAACTGGCAATAAACAACAATCCATTAAATACAAGATCAACTTCCAAAAATAACTTGAACAATTAATATAAATTATAGGATAAAGATTGAATTTTATGCTACTATATTATAATATAAAATCTAAGATCTGCATCTGGTCCAATGTTGAGGTAAATTCTATGCTAGACCGAGACCATTGGTCTCGGTCTAGTATACACCATTGGATCAAGGGGCATTTTAGTAAATGCCTCCCCTATTGGGGGGATCCAATGGTGTATACTAGACCGAGACCATCATAGAATGACCTCAATGTTGATATATATAATATTATTGAGTTGATTAAAAAACTAATCGAAAGTTAATTTGTGTTTTATATATTTTGTATCTATATAATTTGGGTGAAATGTATAAAAACTCCACCTGTTATGTTTTAATTGCTAAAATCCCCATATGATAACAAAATATGCTAAACACCCCACGTATTTTTAAAAAGTCTACAAATGTTCCACTGCCCTTAAAAAAAATGGTAACTTCGTTATTTTTGCACTCAAAGCAAGCCTAACATAATGGTGCTTGCTCGCTATATCTGTTAACTTCCAACAGAATGGGGATTTCGCCCCGACTACTTAATGTGACAGGGCGTCTCACTGTTATGTCTCACGGTTGCTCATTTAGTACATAGGATTTATAACATCAACGCAATAAATTCCAGAAAGTACTTGAGGGTGATAATGTCTTGCTTGTTGCTGACTTTCGCGTTTGGTGTGATTGAATGAAGTGGTTTGATTTAGTTTTCCTGAAGGAAAAAAATTGTGTTAGCGGCATTAAAAGCAAATTCCTTTTTTCTTGTTCTTTCCAACAGCTTAAAAGCTTAGATCTCTTAAGAAAATGTGATTTATTTAGTATGTTAATCGATTTTCTTGTAACATATTAGTTATTACTTATGATACACAAA
Source organism: Buddleja alternifolia (assembly GCA_019426215.1). Lineage (NCBI taxonomy): Eukaryota > Viridiplantae > Streptophyta > Magnoliopsida > Lamiales > Scrophulariaceae > Buddleja > Buddleja alternifolia. Next base: position 4,750,276 of record CM033405.1, read on the forward strand.
TACGATATGAGAACACGAATACGATATGACACAGATATAAAATACGACAAATTTCAAACTTCTAAGATACGATACGTTGAAGATACGTCTATATATATGTATATAACTATATATAAAATTTAAAAATAAATTTGGTACTTAAAATAGATTCATTGACATAAATAAAATTTTGTCTATTTCTTTAAATTTCTTTGTTATTTTTTAAACTTTTATCTTTTTAATTTTTAAAGAAAGGGCAAAAATATTATCTTATTTCCTATTTTTGTTCACAAATATTGTATAATATTAGAAAAGAATATTCTGTCCGGTACATAAGGCACGTCGGATATTTCAAATTTTATATCACATACAGTATCCAAATTTTTTAAAAGTTTTTTGGACATTTCAAAAATGTGTCAGACACGATGACCCAGAGTATCTGTATCTGATGCAAATACAATATTGCAAAAAGTCATTTTTAAGAGTATTCGTGCACCATAAATTATAACCAAGTGCTAATGTTGTCTTCCAAACACCGAATGATCTATTCCAGATTAATATTTCATTCATCATCTACTTCAGTGACAATATCATATTGCTTATAAATGCAAACTAGTCAAAATATTATCACAAAATATAGAGGTGAAATTTCATTAAAAGAAAATGACAATTAATTCATTAATTAAGAGGACATGTTTCTCACTAAAAATAATGATTTAAAATTAAAAGTTCTCTCCATGTTTGGTTCTCAATAATCCACCAAAATATTGGTTCCTTTCCCTCTTTCTTGTCCGTCTCAACAATATTTTTTTTTTTTTTCAATTTCTTCTTCTAATACTAATTTCATATAACATTATTATCACCAAAAAAAAATAATTCTTAGTAGTAATTGCACGAGTTCTTAAGAGGAATGGGCTTATTCATTTTCTTGGAGTCCAAAACGACGTCGCATTGAACCCTCTTGTAGAATTTGGGCTTCACCAATCGGCCCAATACATAAGCTCTGGCCCGAACTGCGAACTTCAATGTTAATGGCACAGGTGCTACGGGCTTTCCTTCTTGGCTGATCAAATTGGCACCTCCCCCATACAATGGAATGTTGCTTCCTCTCAACATCACTGATATTGTCTTCCTACTTTTTCTTGATTGATAAAATTTATTTATCTGCAATAATACAAAGAAATAAATCAATTAGGCATTCTTCTCACTAATAGAACAACCCATCAAGTGTTGTTAATACAAGTTTTGGGTTAGGTCAAGTCGGGTTCGGTCCGTTGTTCAGTGAAACAAGAGTCACTCAAGTAGTGTTTCGTTGTGGTCGGATCAGGTCAGGGTGGGTCCATCTGAGCAAAGCAAAAATCATTCAAGCTGTGTTGGAGTTGGAATGATTTGGATATGAGGAAATGATTTAGGAAAAATATTGGGAAATTCAAGTTTTGGACAGTGGATTATATTTGTCATGTGATTAATGTACACTTACAGAAGGCCTTGATTGGTATGATTGATTAGGTGTGATATACTATATAATCACACCTAATCCTTTATTTGGTATGTCGGACAAAAGCCTGGTATTGTTACGCGGCCTGGGTTTGAATAATTCTATAAAACTCCTAGTTCAATGCTCAGTCTATCAAACACCACAAATATGATTTAAACACATTTATTTATCACTATTAAACTTCAAAAATCAATTATTGATTTAACACAAAAATTCTCCTTACTTAACTCAAATTATTAGCAACTACTTTGATATTGCGACTTACTATTTGGCCAAATTATTAGCAACTACTTTGATATTGCGACTTACTATTTGGCCATGAATAATATTATTTTTTGTAGTGAGATTAATATACAACTAAATTATCAAGATTAAATGAGCTTGAGGGAGGAACCAAATCCCTCACTAGCGCGCCCCTCCATCTTGAATGAATTTCAAATTTATCATAGTGATTAAAATTAGGCAAAATTACACACAACCACCTCAATTATTATGTAATTATCAACCCCCTCCCCCCAACCCCCACCCCCAACTTATTAGCAATTACCAACATAATCCCTCATGTTAAGGATTTCTTACAACTACACCCCCCGTACGTTTAACAATTCTTACAATTTTACCCCCGCAAAACTTACAAATAGACCCCTTAAGGGGGTGTATTAGTAATTTTCAATAAGTGAGGGAAAATTTTGGTAATTACACAATAAATGAGGGATCTGTGTGTAATTTTCCCTAAAATTAAAATAGTTACTAAAGGATTTAAAATTTGAAAATTGTAGCGAAAAATGCTAGCTTTTTGCCCCTTTGTTCATCAAATGGGAATCCATTTGGAAGAATTTATAGATCAAATGAGATGATTTGCTTACCGTTCCACTGGCTAGTGTGAGTTCGGAGAACGAAAGATCCAACGGTGTAGATGTTACATGGACTCCAAAAAATGTACCGGTGTTGGTGAAAACGAGCTTCACCGTGGAGTTCATGGTCACCATTTCGGTACTTACTCCGGAGGAATCTGAGCCAGCTTGGATTATAAATCTGTCGAACAATATACTCTGCATAGAAAGTAATATGATTCATCAAACGAGCAATGATATATGTAACTGATTATTTTATCTCTTTTATTTGGCACTTGTCGTGATTGATAAGTAATTATCATTACTAGCATATTTGGAATGATTTAATCATTTAATATTTTCTAAATTAAAGGTAAGTGGGAGAAGAGCAAAGGATTAGCAGATGTCGTATAATATTTTTTCTTTTAGAGTTAATTACATTAACTACTCCTTTTTCCTTTTATTTAGTGTAATTACAGTCGAGACCAATTAACAAACACCACCCTCTTATAATAAAATCTTACATTTACCCCCTTCTAACTAATTGCCGTTAATCAAACGTGACGGAAAGTATAAAATGTCAATCTAACCCGTAATTTTAAAAACAAAAAAATTAAAAAAAGGTTAATGACATTAACAATCTTATTATTTTATGTAATTACAATGCAATCCGCTTTATTGGTTCATACGACAAACACTCTCCTCTTATAATATAACCTTACATTCACCCCATACGACTAACTTCCGCTACATTTTTTTTTTCTTTTCTTTTTTTATTTTTCCATAATAAATCTTTAATTTGTTTTTTATTATCTTATATATATATTTGTTTTCTTTCAACCTCTTTTTAATTTTGTAATTGATTTCATACTTTTTGGCAACATACTAATTTAGATTTATCTGCATTAAATTTTGATATTACTCCTAAAATAAACAAAACTCTGTATATTTTTTCATTTTTTTTAAAATAATCGAATTGACATTGATGTGAGTGGAAAATAGTCTTTAGGTCAATCTAACTATATCAATACTTATTGGGCTTAAACCCAATGGATCACGAACTTGGGCTCTTCTAGCAAGCATAGGATATAGCTGGATGCCCCGACGACCCGACCTGTGCAGGTGGAGCAGATCTATTTAAGGCAAGTCTGGAGACAAGAATCAATCAATCAAGATACTTTCCATATACGGACCTGCGGAGGTCAAGCCAGTAGATTACCTTTTCTTTACCATATATACGGGATTAGATCTCGACCAAAATGGAAGGATCAAGATTTATTCTTATTACCTAATGTGTTTTAGGCATAGTTGACTTACCATTCTAGCCTACCCATCAATTACTTGTATAAATACCCCCTATGAGGATGAATAAATGGGCAACCACTTTACACCCGTGGACGTAGGTCTTCATTAGACCGAACCACGTAAATCTCTTGTGTTTTTTATATTTAATCTCGTACTCTATACTATATTTTCATATATTATATTGCATATTATTATTGGTGTGAAGGCATAATTGAATTTGCCTTTATTATCAAGATATTAGTAGGTTTTAACAAAATTATTTCTTTAAAAATAAATTGAAAGTTACAATTAGATCCTCTTTAACATGAATAATTACATTCACCCCCTCAAAGGCCAAATAGGAAATTTAGAAAATATATTTTGATGATGTCAGCAAATTTCATTAATTTTTTTTGGGGGTGGGGTCGCGGAGGGGCATTGCAATGTTTTATTATAAGAAGGAACTATTTGTTATGTGCTCAAAATAAGTGGACTGAACTGTAACTATACTGATAAGAGGAGTAATTAGTGTAATTAACCCTTTCTTTTATTAAATATACATCTAAATTATATGTGAAGTGCAAATATACTTGTTATGTCAGTAATTAGTCATGTGATTGTTAAGTTCAACAGTATTATATCCTAACACGAAATCTTCCATTCAGACCATCAATTCAAATTTGATGTTTCATCTTATATTTCATATTATATATACATGTCATTTGTATAAAAAAATTCTTAAATATACAGTTGACCTATATTATATACTTAATATGTATCTATCATACGAAATATAAGATCAAACATCAAATTAAAATAGATAATTTAAAATGAAAAATTTCCCACCTTTACATCTTCTAATTAATGGGGAAATATCTTAAGAAATGAACAACCACATTGATCTATTTTTATTTTGGTCGTGCCCGAATCGATACTTAACCTGGTTTGGTGACCATCAATCTAGGCCTCGTGTTCCTCTGGGGTCACGACTTGTCTCACCCTCGATGTTACTTACTGCAGTTTAAACCTATAAAATATCTCATTTATTCGAACCAGGGACGCAATCTTAGACCCTCTCACTTCTACTATGTTTACGACATTCTAATATGTCACTCACAATTACGACGGACCCCAAATTTTTTGTATTCGCCCATATACCAAAAAAATTGTTTCATCCATGTCGACTAATATGATCTTCGGATGCTCTTTGTTGAGACCCGACAAGGCAAACCTAACGAACTTATATTTCCAAATGGATCCTATTACTTAACCTAGAACCCTACACCAATCATGTGATTAGTATGAATTTAGTCGGTCCAAATCTTTTATTTCAACGAAATATTTCATCTTCTATTTCACATAAAGACATGAAAGCAATGGACTGGAAGCATATACAAGTAGCGTACATGTGTAGTACTGAGTACAAGATGACAGAGTTGCAAAAAAGGGTCTGAAGTATTTATGTTTTACTCCAATTTGAGCCTTTTATTCCAACTTGATGTTTCATCTCATATTACATATCACATATCACATATACAAGCCACGTTTCTAAACGATTTCCTTATATATACCCTTTATATTAATTCATACACATATTTTGGGACCCGACATGGAAAATTATAACCCAGACGCGATTTGATCGAACTCAAATGTAATTCACAAGAGTTGTGAATCACACTTATTATGTTATTAGTCACTCACTTTGTAAATTACACTTGGATTCGATCAAATCGAGTCCGGACTAAAATTTCCAAATCTCACAAGTTATAGCTTGTTCCTTCTATTTTCTTTTTCCTCTTTTAATCCTTGTTCCTTCTATTTTCCTTTTCCTCTTTTGATCCGCTATTGATTAGCTAAATACTACATTTTCTAATCAAAATTTCCTGCATTCTGATTTCAAATCATGATTCATGGTTTTGCTCCCAATTAAAGTTGTTCCTTTCAATCAAATCAAAGCAAAAATTATTTAAATTCTAACTTGATTTGTCGAAGTGGAGCTACTCGGAAAACGAATACATTCACACTTGAATGTAACCAATTCAAACATTAATGAGAGAAAACAATCACGATACGACTTTTTATGACATTATTAATCGCGTGATTGTTAAGTTCAACAAAATTAGATGTTAACACGAAATATTCCAATTCCAATCTTCTATTCAAATTTGATATTTCATCTTATATTTCGTATTATAAATGCACGTCAAATGTATAAAATATTTTCTTAAATATAAACTTGACGTGTATTATATATACTTAAAATGTATCTATAATGCGAAATATAAGATAAAACATCAAATTAAAATAGAGAATTAAAATGAAAAATTTCCAACCTATACATCTTCTAATGACGAAATATCAAAATGAAAAATCACATTGATATAATGTTTGGGATCTGACAAAACTCTTAACTCGGCCCGACTTTTTGACCATCGATCTAGGCCATGTGTCCCTCTGGGATAGTCACCCGTCACACCCCGATCAATGATATAGTCAGAGACTGGTGGTGACAATCCCCCACTTTAAATTTTCTTTTTGGCCTATAATTTTTTGTTGATTTAAAGTTTCATATGACTCAAAATTTAAAAATATCAAAATTTCCTCGTCTTATTTTTATTTTTTGATATTGACCCTACCAAAAATTCTCACTCCATTCATGCTCTTGATATTGCTTACTATATTCAAGGGTTTTTTATTTGGGTAATATAAAAAAAAAATCTCAAAATAATATAATTTAAAAATTATTATTTTTTTAATACAAGACAGCATCCTGCCTGCCGTCTTCAAATTTTATTTATTTATTTATTTAAGAAAATAGAAGACGGCATTATGCATGCCGTCTTCAAAATTTCCTTTTTTTTATTTAAGGAAATACAAGACGGCATTATGCATGCCATCTTCTACAGTTTAAGAAAAATTGTAGGCTTTCATATAAACTTTATAAAGCCATAAGAATGAGATCATTTCGATGTCCGGATGAAGAAATACGATAAAACAACATTCTTGTGGCGTTACAAAGTTTACACTTAGAAAAATGTCTACAATTTATATATTCGAGTCGAAACCTAAAAATGCACGAGAAAAGAAGAAAACTGAATCGTAAATAAGGAAAAAATTATTATTTTCTCTAAGAAAATGCTCAAATGTTGCTCTTTCGCTTTGTCGTATTTCTTCAACAGCGCATCGAAATGATCCCATTCTTGTGGTGTTACAAAGTTCATATGAAAGTCTGTAATTTATATGTTCAATTCGAAACCTAAAAATGCAAGAAAAAGGAAAAAAACATGCATAATGCCGTCTTCTATTTCCTTAAATAAAAATAAAAAAGGAATTTTGAAGACGGCATGCAGGATGCCGTCTTCTAATTAGAAGACGACATCAAATTAGAGACGGCATCCTGCATGCCGTCTTGTATTAAAAAAAAAATTATTAAATTATATTATTTTGAGAATTTTTCCTTTTTTTTTTATTATTCAAATAAAAAACCCCTATATTCAAAGCATTTTCATGTATTCTAATCAAGGACGCAATCTTGGACCCTACCATTTTTACTATGTGTTATTCCGACCTTCCGATATTTCACTATTAAGATCTCCGGACGCTCTTTACTAAGACCCGACAAAGCAAACCTAACGAGCTTATAATTCCAAGTCGATCCCATCACTGAGCCACGAGCAATAGATCATGTCGACCCTAACAACTCAATTCGACTCGACCCTTACCCGATCCCGGATCTGACCCCAATCCAATTTATGTTAATTGTAAAAAAAAAAAAATTCACTTATAGAAAAGAAACTAAATAAATAAATTGTAAAAAGTGATGAAATCATTACCCTCATCACAACGACAGGTTTCTGATTCCTACTGGCACCCCACAAGATCAAACCAAAGAAAGTGAACAGCACAAGGAACCCCACCACGAACGCCAGAAAATAGCACCGCCGCGGCACTCCCCGCCGGCCGCCGTCCTCATCCAGCAGCCCCTCCTCCTCTATGGCGTCGAACTCCTTCCACCGCTTCTCCGCCCCCTTCCGGTGGTGGTGGTGGTGCCGCCGCGCCGACCCGTTGCTCGATTTCTGCGAACCCGGTTTAAGCGAACCGGAATACCGAGTCGACGACGAGTCACGCGAGTGCCGGCCAGGCGACCCCATCGGACTCAGTATCGGCGTCGAGTGGAACGAGTTCGTCGTCTTTTCGCCGTCGTGAGAGTCCCGAGACGGGCTCTGGACGTAATATACGGCCCGGTTCGGCGACGACGGCGCTAAGCTTGTCGCGTCGGATGAATCGGTCTTCGCATGCATCGACATTGTTTTCAGATTTTTGATTCGAAATTTGACGGTGATTTAGTGTGTATGTGTATAAGTGGTAGTTATGTAAATATATATATATATAGATCTTAGGAATGGAGGGGATTAGATTCTTGGCTTGGAGGAGTGAAGAAGAAAGTATAAAGAAGTGCACGTTAATGTTTTGCTTGTTTAATGTTCTTGGTTGTAATGGCAATTAATTGGGAGCAGGATCTGTCTCTATATACGTCAAACACAGAATACTCTCTCTCTCTCTCTCTATATATATATATATTTGCCAGTTGGTAATTATGAATTTTTTTAATTAATTTTGTCTCTATACTTGTTTATTACTATATTAATCTGTCTTTTTGTTTGATTGTTTTGGAGTAAACCTTGAGCAAATTGTGGGTTTTGACTAATTGATTAGGTCTATTTAAGTTTTTATTTTATTTTATTTTATTTTTAGAAAATCCAGGGATTGGCCAATGAATTCTACGGAAAATTCTAGCTCGCTTCTAGCTCGTCCAACCAAAATGTATTTCACTATAAAAGTGTAATACTCTTACTATATGATTAGTCATTAATTTTATGAAATACACTTGAATGTGATCGAGTTAGGAGTGGACTGAAATTTTCATTAATTCTAACTTTAATGGCAAAATTGAGGTCCCAATTGTTACAATTTACCATAAATTGTTACTGCATGAACCATATATAGATCGTTGCATATTAGTCTCGATTCTTTAGAATTTAGAACAATGAGAACGCCACACAGTGGTTGATTAATCCAACAAAAAAAAAAAAAGTGCCACACATTGGTTGTTACATCACTTTCATAGAAAATCATGGCATTTTATATTCGATTTCACATTTTAGGTTACGACTTACGAGGAGTAGGTAGTATCACTTTTCAAATTCTTCATTACACAATCGCGTGCAAAACTCTCCAATTAAGACCTCTTTAGAACACAATTTTGTGTAACATTTTTTGTTACACCCACAACTAAGAGACAAGTGTATACATGAGTTTAATATGAAATGTTATGGCCACTTATATATGTGTTTTGTATGAAATGTTATTCATTTGCTTCATATTTATGTGTTTCATGTGAAATGTGTTATACATTTGTAAAATATGTGTTTACCATGAAATGTTATAACTGATAAAGTTTAGCTTTACTGCAAAATTAAGCCCAAAATATTAAAGATTTTGGGTTTTGCTCCACCAACAATGTGTCACGACAAGAAAATTAAGTATTGAGAATAAAAATATATGCTATGGTTTGTAGCCGTAGTCTATAGCAGTCTAAATTTATGACTAATTTGCGCATGGTGGATGTTTCATATTGCCACCCTAAGGTCAGCCGTGGTGGAAAAAGAATGATAACTATTTTAAACTCCAACAAGCCATGTGGAAGAAATGCTAATTTAACATTTTTTTACTATTAATGAAAATTCATGATTTTTGTAATGAACTAAACATTGACAATTGCTATAAGTCATACACAATATTTTGGCCATACTTACAGATATCACGGTTAAAGCCGAGGCAAAGCGATGATCAATCAATTTTGAGCATGGCAAAGAGACTTTTTACCATGGCTAAGTGACATGAGCAAAATATTTTATTTTTTTTTGCAATGTGTGGGTCTTTCTGTATTTTCATTTAGTTGTTACTGATTGTAATAATCATTTTTTTATTGTAATAATCGTTAGTTTGTTTTAAATTATTAATATTTGATATTCATGACATTTAACATGCAATCGAAACATTAAAAAAAATTATGAGAAATGGTTTATTATTGTGTTATAGAATATTTGAATTGGTTACAAGATTGACTTTGTGGCTGAGAGAGCCAAATATTGGTTGTTACATGCAACCACCCTCCATCACTTTCAACGAAAATCATGACATGTAAATTCGAAATCAAATTTTAGGTTTACCAGGAGTAGTTTAACAATTCAAATTACACAATTTGTGTAAATATTTTTTGTTATATATGCAAATATGCGATAAATGTATACATAAATGATTTACATGCGAAGAGAAAAAATTTATTTTTTCTTATCACATTCTAATCACTTATATATACACTAGACACATTTGCATGTAACAAGTATTATACAATCAGATAGCAGAAAATTTGGACTTATAGTTTAACCACACTAATGATTTGGTAATTAAGAAAAAAATAATATTTATTTGGACAAAGGAAATCTAAATACGAAAATTGACTTTGTAAGCAATACGTTTATAGTTTCAAGGCCTAACACAACTTACTATAAATTAAATTTCTCCCCATTCAATTCGGATTAATCATTATATATAAGAACCCCCTCCCCTCAATAAAAAAAAAAACACCCAAGTTAAATAAAATTTTGTAACTCAAGTTCGAGTTTGTAAAATATACATTGAGTTTGGCTGGGCTTGGTCTTTATGTAAATTGGGATATTGTAAATTAAATTTAAAATCTTTTAATTACTTGAACATTTTAATTAGATTATTATTATTATTATTATTATTATTATTATTATATTTCACCGTCTCATTATGTTATTATAAGACGGTGTTAAGTTATAGAAAAAAAAATATGAAAAAAAATGATTTTATTATAACATCAAATTACTCCTTAACAATCATAAATCTCTTATTGTTTATAAGAGTATTAATTATTTTCACTTTTACATATATAACTAGCTACAATATATTTTCAAATAGGAAAATACTATATACCACTGTTTTAATTTTATTCCACCGATTTTTCACTTCCCCTTAATTTAAAAAGTATGGATGCATTAAATTTATTAAAATTAATTAATTAAAAATGATTTCTTGTCAAAAGCAAAAGGACTGAAAAATCGATGATATATATAATATGTGGTGTATATCATCACTCTTTGAAATATTACAAAAGGAAAAAGTTCGATAAATTTGAGCTTTAACTGACCCGACTTACAAGATTCACAAGCTCTTCAACGAGCATAGACATAGTTACTAGCAAGAAGAGATTTAATCTACAATGACTCTGAGAAAAATATATAGAAGAAACTTAATCACAAAATAGCCATTGTTTGTGGTACTTTCCCCGCATTAAATACACATCCATTAGTCATTGTTTGAGGTACTTTCCCCACATTAAATACACATCCATTGACATTAATATCTCTTTCAAGAGATATGGCATCTATATAATAATTTGGGATAATTGCATAATACTTCCTGTTATATGTGAAATTTGCGCCAAACTCCCCTATATTAATTCTTTTGCGAATCACTCCCTTGTATTATTTTTTATTTTGCATATTCTCCCTTTATTGATTTTTGTTTGGTGTTTTTTTCCTTCATAAATGTTCTAGATCCAACCCAAATTATTTTATTTAATTATTATAAACATGTTTGGGGCAAACACCAAATAAAATAAAAAAAGGGGGAATATGTAGAATAAAAAATGACACAAGGGGGTGATTCGCAAAAAAATTAACACACAGGAATTTGGCACAGGTTTCGCATATCACTGGGGGGTCTTATGCAATTTTCCCTAATAATTTTTACACATCCGATTATTGATTCCATAATATGTTGTATGGGACTAACATGGGCAATTCTATGCCAGACCCATCTCAATGGTCCTAACCGCTTTAACATCACACATTTTCATTGGGGTGAGTGGTTTTTACATGGGTGGTTGGTGATAAAAACCACCTACCCCCAGCACATATGTGGTGTTAAAGAGGTTAGGACCATTGAGGTGGGACTAACTTAAAATTTTCCGACTAACATGATCGTCAATTTATATGATAACGAAAACAAAAAAGAATTTTTATTTCAATTGAAAAACTTAAGTGGAATACAAAAACAACAAAATAGAAGAATATATATATTAGTGTAACAAGTATCATGTTTATGTTTAACATATATTTCAAATAAGTGTTTCGTAGTGTACTTCTGCCCTGTTGCAATTGAAGTAGTGGTTGAAAGTTAGTGGTGTCACATAATAACTTCAAACGAATGGATATTTTGGGAAAGAGAATAAAATATGTTCTTATATATTCGTGTAGGTCCCACTGAATTGACAATCTAATTTAAAATAATACCTTTTTAATTAATATTTTTTCGCATTTTGTTAATGACTCTCCACATTTTTTCCAACTTCAAACATAGCTCAAAGTATATAAAACATCAATGCTATTCAAAATGGCATGAGTCAAAACATCAAATTTTCAGTTTGAATTAAAGTCAAGGCCCTTTTATGAAATTCAAATATGGTAGGAAACATCACTGCTGTTTTCTCCATTGTATGTAATGTCTTATTCCCATCCCAAAATATTTCTCTAGTTCTTGAATTCTGGAGTAGAAATTTAAAAATAAAGAGTTGTTAAAGGCACATCAACTTTTGTTATTGACACTCCAACTCTCATTTTATTTTATCAAATAGACCAAAATGTCCTTCATTGTGAAATATAAAATTCTTGAAGAGAAATATATCCATTTTATTAATGATTTTAATAAAGCATTAATGCAGAATCTTACCTTTTCTTTCCGGGCTCTTTTTCATTTTTCGGTTTTTTGTAGATTAATCGTAAAATGCAGTGATAAAGAATATATAATCAAATCACAACATTATCAATATGATCAACTTTTGGCGATATTTTAAACTATTATAAAACCAAATCAAGCAACAAAATTAACCTTAATACCAAAAAACATAAGAAAATTGCAAGAAACAATTGTTCCTCTGTCACGTACACTAATGTATTGTGAGCCTTTTACCATATCAAAAATAATTTAAGTTTCGTTCCAAAGAAAGTTAGGACAAAACAAAATTTATTCGTGATACGCCCATAAATATCACACTTGTTATTTGGCTTTATGTGCGAATTGGGCCCCGAGAGACATCAATTACATGGGCTAACGAAGCAGTTGGGCACCTAAAGGAAGATCAAGAACAAAGGCCACCGAAAGAAGTTCAAGGCCTAGGTTACGTGGAAGCTCCTATCTCAAGTCACGAGGAGGCTCCTAGAGCAAGTTACGTGGAAGCTCCCACGTCATGCTAAGGACATTAAATGCATAGCTAGAAGATGGAAGGAAGGTGAAAAAAAGACAACTGACGAAGGGGTAAGGTTGGACCAAGTCAAAGTCCAACCACTACCCCCTAAAAGGGGGAAAATGATCTCCATTCCCCCCCCCCCCCCCCAATACCCCAAAATCGGCCAACACACCAAAGTAGAGGGAAAAATCGGCCACTAAGGCCATATTTAAGAGATTTGAAGTCATTTCATGTAATTTTTAGATTCACATTACAATTTCACTAAGTACTTGTATTCTCTCTCAAGAAAAGTGAAAAGGGCACTATTTTGTATATCTTTTGAGTTGAAGTCTTTATTACCTATTTTAACATATTATTTCATGGAAGTTTTAGCATATAAATCGCATTTCGATTTATACGTTTTCTTGGTGTAAATTTCGAACCTCATCAAATGGCATCGTCTGTGGAAAAATTTGAGCGAAAGAAATGAATTTGAATGGATACTTTTGAAGAAAATCAGCAAGGTTTGGTGCAATCGATGGAATCAAGTATGGTTACACCGTCGGAAGACCCGATGTCGAACTTGGCGTCTTCACCACGACCGGGCCGAACACCACCTCCGGCCAAAATGTTGTAGCCAGTTCAAGCATCGCCCACGGCCCGGAGGTGGTCGTAGGGCCGAATGCCGCCGTCCCGTCACCTTTGGAGGTCGTGCCCCCGCCAGCTTTGCAAGGAGCAACAAGTGGGCTGCGTCCTTTAGTGTACGTGCGACATCAAGAGAAGAGGTGCCTGAGCTTGGCTACCTCAGAAGCACGCGTGGAGTGGACACACCACTGTCTCCGGGATTGGAGAGCCCCCGGTAAGAAGAATTATCTTGGAGAGCGGATCCATCGAAAGCGAGGAGCATCAGGCGGAAGAAGGAAGGCCACGTTTGTCGCACCTGGAAGCATCCCCTCAAGCTATATGCTAGGAAGGAGAGCACCCCAGCTAGCGCACATGCGTCCAGTGCTCCCTGGCGTCTGGCCAAGTATGACATCACCAGGAAATGGACACCAGCTAGCTGATCAGTGGGGACGCATCTTCGACATCGCCGTAACTTCAGCCGTGCAGGACGTCAACCCCCGAGTGATGACGAGCGTATCGAAAGATTTCCCACCGATGTTCCCATCAGTTGTCCCGGGAGGGTCTTCTCCCCCCTTACGACAGCTATGGCTTACACGTCGGGAGCTATCCCACCAGCATTCCAACCAGTTGTGCTCGGAATGTCGTTCTCTACATAAGTGCTTACAACCATGCCATCCTTCATGTCATCTCCGGCTTTCAGGACCGAGAATCACCCTCTAATCCCTACCACTAGGGGGACTTATCATGATGTCATTGGGAGGAATGCTCCAGAAGGAGAAAATAACCCCTAGGGCGAGGCTCTCAAAACCTGAGACACATGGGGACATCTCAAATATAGATGATGAGGAGCTTTGAAAGCTCGCGAGAAGAAATGAAGGAAATGATGCAGCGCCTCGGAGGAGGCTTACTGCTGTTGTCCCGGGGAGTCCCCTTTTCGGCCCCCCAGGTGTTAGCAGAGGAGCTACCTCATAATTTTTGTACCCCAACATTGCGGAATATGATGGGTCAGCTAATCCTATGGAGGACTTATGAAAGTTTCGAGAATCGCACACTACTGCATCAGTATACCGATGGAGTTAAGTGTCGAGTTTTCTTTCAATCTCTAGCTAAGAAGCCAGCTACCAATTTTGATAACCTGCTAGCTAGAGCGGAAAAGTATGTAAATATGGAAGAAGCTGTGAGAATGAAGGAAAACTGAAGTTAAAGAAGCATCCAATGAACGAAAATTTGCAGGGCAGATCTTCAAGAGTTTCTCTGTAATAGACAAAGGCAAAAATGACAACCGTCGGTATACCCAGTATATTTTTTTGAAAGTCACACTTGCCCAGGCACTTATAGCAGTGGAGCACAAAAGTCTCATCAGGTACCCTAAAAGGTCTACGATGGGACTGATCAACCCAAGTCTGACAAATACTTCCGATTCCACAAAGGCTATAGGCTTGATACCAACTCGTTTAAGCACCTGATAAATGAAATAGAATGACTAATTGAAAATGGGCATCTATAGGAGCTTATATGCAGAGATCGGGAGAAGAGTACGAGACTGTTTGAAAGGAGCCCTTCGTCTCCCAATTACAAAGCTGCTATAGAGATACACCCTCAAGAGAACACCAGGAGTAACCAGGGAAGTAATGGAAATCCTAGGCGGGTTGGTGGTCCCCGAAAGACCATCCATATGATAGCTGGTGGGCCCAACGATGGAGATTCCCATAGAGTTAGGCGAGCTCACTTATGAGCCCTCAGGGAGCCGATCAAGTCAGAGGTAGATGAAGAGGTGACATCTGTCAACGTGATGCCTCTCATACAATTCGGTTTAGCCGACGGCCATCAGTTGCACTACCCCCACAATGATGCCTTGGTGATCACAGCTTCCATAGCAGACCATGATATCATCTGTGTGTTCATAGACAGCGGGAGCTTGGTGGAAATGCTATCCCGCGCGGCCCTCCAACAAATGGACTTAGGAGATGTCAAGATGGAGCCGGTGGATACAACCCTCTTTGGATTTTCTGGAGAAGTGATTCATCCTATTGGTGAAGTACAATTGCCCATCTCACTAGGAGATTCAACTTGGAGGAAGACTAAATTAATCAAGTTCCTAGTTGTGGATACCTCTTTGTCCTACAATACAATACTGGGAAGACCGGCGTTGAACACTTTCAGAGAGATCGTCTCAACTTACCACATGAAGCTGAAGTTCCCTGTACGAAAAAAAATAGGGAAAATCAAAGAAGACCAATACATGGCTGGAAGTGTTACGTGGAGTCCATTAAGACGAGCGAGAATCAAATTTACATGGAGATAGACCAAAGAGGAAATCCCAATGACGAGGATAAAGAGGTTATGGCCATCAAAGAAAAGAAGAATGATCTACACATATAAGCTAAGGCCAAGCCAGTGGAAGAGCTGATAGCTGTTGAGCTTGTACCAAGTGATCCCTCTAAGGTGGCCCGGATAGCCTTTTAGCTAGAACTTGAGCTAGCATCCCATCTAATTTAGTTACTATGGGATTACGTGGATGTCTTCGCCTGGTCAGCTGAAGATCTGATGGTATCGATCCAGTGATAGCCGTTCACTGTCTTAATGTGCTCTCAATGGCTAAGCCACTTAAACAAAAATGGCGACACTTTAGGCTAGAGAAAGACAAAGACAAGATCATACAAGCAGAGGTAGAAAGATTGCTAGCCTCTAGACATATAAGGGAAATTCAATTCCCTAAATGGTTAGCCAATGCAGTCCTTATGACAAAAGGATGAAATAAGTGGAGGATGTGTATAGACTTCAGAGACCTTAACAAAGCATGCCCGAAAGACTGTTATCCTTTACTAAAGATAGATCAGTTGGTGGATTCAACTTCAGGCTGCGAGCTATTCATCACCACTTTTGGAACTTTCTGCTACGTAGTAATGCCCTTTGGCCTCAAGAATGCCAAGGCAATGTACCAGAGGTTCATGGACAAGATCTTTCAAAGACAGCTAGGTCGGAATTTGGAAGTTTATGTGGATGACATGCTGGTAAAGAGCTTCAAGGCCTAGGACCACATAGAAGACCTCGCTGAAACTTTTGATGTGCTGAGGTAATACAAGATGAAGCTCAACCCTCTAAAGTACGCTTTCTCTAAAGTACGCCTTCAGAGTTAGAAGCGGGAAGTTCTTAGGATGCTTGGTAACCGAGAAGAGGATTGAAGTTAACCATATAAAGATGCGAGCTATCTAGAAAATGAGGCCGCCAGCCACCAGAAATGAAGTACAAATGCTCACCGGCAGGGTAGTTGCTCTAAGTCGCTTCATCTCATAACTAGGAGATCAAAGCCAACCTTTCTTCAAGGTTCTCTGGAAAACGAGTCAATTTAACTGGAATGAGGAGTGTCATGCAACCTTCGAGGACTTAAAAGCCTATCTCTCGAGCTTGCCTTTGCTGACCAAGCCAGAGCAAGGAAAGCCGTTGTATTTGTACCTTTCAATTTCAGAGCATGCAGTTAGCTCAGTTATAATAAAAGAAGATAGAAAGGAGCAAAATCTTATGTACTACGTGACCAGGGCCCTTAGAGGTGCGGAAGTTAGATACACGGAGATCGAGAAGGTGGCCTTCGCTTTGGTTACCGTTGCGAGAAAATTAAAGCCATGTTTCCTATCACACAGCATAGAAGTCCATACCATTCATCCCTTGAAGCAAACTCTAGGGAGACTCGATGTGTCAGGATGAATGATCAAGTGGGCCGTGGAGCTTAGTGGATTCGACCTCTCTTACGCCCTCAGGGCGGCCATAAAAGCTCAAGCACTAGCTAAGTTTATTGCAGAGACGCCTTCCATCGAAGATACCAAGGAAGTGTGGTCACTACATGTGGATGGATCAACAACCTCAAGGAGAAGTGGAGTAAAAATAGTTCTACTCCGGAGGGGAATGAACTAGAGTAAGCAGTAAAGTTCGAGTTTTGAGCATCCAATAATGAAGCCGAGTACGAGGCCCTGATAGCTGGCATGAAGATGGCTCTAAAGGCAGGCGCCCAACACTTGATGGTATACTCTGATTCTCAACTCATTGTATGTCAAGTAGAGGGACAACATGAAGCTAAGGAATCGTGAATGCTGGAATACCTGAGAAAGATAGAAGAGCTAAGGAACCAATTCGGGAGTTTCAAGATATAACAAATACCTCGACTGGAGAACAATAAGGCAGATTACTTGGCCCGTTTGGCTAGTACCGTAACGGATTGTCACACTGATGAATAACCATAAGATCGATGCCGAGCGCGATGCCAATGGAGAAAGTAAGCATGATAGCTGAAGAGGACGACTGGAGGCGCCCTATCATCAGTTATCTACACCAAGGAACGCTCCAATGAGATAGGCAAGAATCAATGAGGATGCAGCGCACAACACTGAGGTTTCTCATCTTGGAAGGCGTGCTATACAAAAGATCCTTCTCACACCCCTACCTGAGATGTCTCTCAAGGGAGAAAGGATTATGAGTTTTGAAAGAAATTCACGAAGGCCTGTGTGGCAATCACGTTAGAGCAACAGCCATCATGGCCAAAGCCCTTTGAGCTGGCTACTATTGGCTTACTGTGAAAGTAGATGCAAGGGACCTAGTACGAAAGTGTGCATACTGCCAAGGACACACGAAGTTATACCACTAGCCTATAGAGCCAATAGAAACTATAAGCTCACCTTACCCATTCGCTAGATGGGGGGTAGACATAGTGGGACCCTTCCCAACTTCCATGGGACAGAAAAGATTCTCGTTGGTAGCTGTCGACTACTTTAGCAAATGGGTGAAAGCTGAGCCCTTGATGAAAATAACTGAAAACGAGGTAATGAAATTTCTAAAGAATTTTGTGATTTTCAGGTTTGGAGTACCTAAGGAGATTGTGTCGGACAACAGAAGACAATTTCAAGGTGCTAAAATACAAGATTGGTGCCAAAGCTTGGGAATAAAACAACTGTTCACGACTGTGGGACTCCCACAATGTAATGGGTAAGTGGAGGTAATCATTAGAAATATGGTAAAAGGCTTAAAGATGAGAGTGCAGGGATGAGGAAACTCGTGGGTAGAAGATCTCCCAAGTGTACTATGACCATATAGGACCACTCCCCGCAACACTACCGGGGATATCCCCTATAGCCTAGTATATGGAGCTGATATAGTGATACCCCCAGAAGTCAATGTGATGTCGCATCGTGTCAAGTATTTTGATCCAGAGAAGAACGAGCACCTGATGAAAGAAAGCCTAGATGTGATAGACGAAGCTAGGAGCACAGCTTACCTAAAGATAGCCAAGTACAAGCAAAGGATTACTAAATCTTACAACCGAAAGGTTGTAGATCACCACTTCTAAGTAGGAGACTTAGTGCTCAGGAGAGTTGATGTGCTGAAGCCCGTAAGCAAGATGGGACCTAAATGGGAGGGCCCTTACAAGGTCTTCCAAATCTTAAGCGGTGGAGCTTATATGCTGGAGGATGTAGATGGCAGGAAGTTGTCAAAGCCCTGGAACATCCAAAACCCGAGGAGGTTCTACACATGAGGAAAACCATGAAGGCCTAAAAGAAGTTAGTCATTTTTCTACTGTTTTTATTTGATTGTTCATTCTAGTTGCATTATCTTAAGTAGGATATTCAATTCTGTTTGTTTAGTATTATGATTATTTTCAATGGCATGGTCTCTTATGTCCAAGTTTGATTGCATATTGTTATTGTTGAAGTTCATGATGTACAAAGTTGAAGTCAATGGCATATTATGATTTTTATGACACTTTAATACATGACTCACTCAATTTCTCTACGACTATCGTGATCAATATAATATGGCAGTAATAAAGATGCATACTAAACTCTTATTGGACATACATCCTTATATGACCTTGTATTCAATGTGGACTCGAAAAACTGAATAGTAATAAAATGATAAAATGTATATACTCCCCAATGAGAGGAATAAAAAATGACATGCGTGAAAAAGTCCTTGCAGAAGGACCAAGAACAAAAGTCCTTGATGGGCCCAAGAATAAAAGTCCTTGAATGGTCCAAGAAACAAGCTGTGTGCTTTGCCAAATATGCGCTTCTCAACGAGAAGAAGAAAAACTAAAAGAGGCAAGTACGAAAAAGTCCTCGCAGAAGGCCCATGAACAAAAGTCCTTTAATGGCCCTGTTAAGGTATAATTCCCCTTATCTTATTAATGAAATAAACCAATGTATATATAGAGTACAAGAATAATGTAAATAAGGAAAGCAATAATAAAAGAGACCTAATAGAATAATAATACTACTCTAACACTCCCCCGCAATCATAACATGAGGGTCTTGAACGTTGAGACTGGAACGAAACTCCACAAAAGAGAAGAAGGCAACCCTTTGGTAAAAATATCAGCAAACTCACGAGAGGAAGGCACATGCAGCACACGAACATCACCAAAAGCTACATGTTCTCATACAAAATGTAAATCTAATTCAACGTGTTTGGTTCTTTGGTGCTGAACCGGGTTCAAGGACATATAGACTGAACTGATGTTATCACAATAAACAAGAGTGGCTTTTTGGAGAGGACAATGAAGTTCAAGATAAAGATTACGAAGCCAGGAAGTCTCCGCAACGGCGTTAGCCACACCACGATACTCGACTTCAGCACTAGAGCGAGAAACAACATGTTGGCGTTTAGAGGACCAAGAAAGAAGATTATCACCAAGAAAAACACAGCAACCCGAGGTGGAGTGATGGGTATCGGGGTAACCTGCCCAGTCAGCATTCGAATAAGCAATAAGTTGAGACAAGGATGATGGGTGAAGAAAAAGACCCTGAGAAAGAGTGTCTTTAATATACGAAGGACACATTTTAGGACCACCATATGATGCTCGCGTGGGTCGTGCATGAAGAGACATAGCCGTTGAACAGAGAAGGTAATATCAGGGCGAGTAAAGGTGAGATACTGGAGAGCACCGGCGAGACTACGATAAAGCATTGGATAGGAAAAATGAGCACTATATGATGAAGCGAGTTTGATGTGAGTATCAGCTGGAGTACTAACAGGATTACAAGAAGACATGTTCGCCCTGTCAAGAATTTCATTAGCAAATTTTTCTTGAGAAAGAAAGAGAGAGGAAGAAGAGCGTGTAATAGAAATCCCTCAAAATAGTGAAGAGTACCGAGATCAGTCATGGAAAATTCGTGAGAAAAAAGTCGGGTTAAGTGGGCGAGAAGAGGTGAGAAGGAGGCGGTAAGGACGATGTCATCAACATAGAGAAGTAAAAAGGCAGTAGAGGGACCGTGATGATAAATGAAGAGAGAAGAGTCAGCGCGACTACTGGTGAAACCGATGGATGTGATGAAGGTAGCAAAACATTGGTGCCAAGCTTGGGGGCTTGTTTGAGACCATAGAGAGCTTTCTTGAGATGACAGACATGATTAGGAAGAGTGGGATGAGAGAAACCAGGCGGTTATTTCATGAAAACATCTTCAGAGAGATGACCATTGAGAAATGCATTTTTCACATCAAGCTGGTGGAGAGGGCATTGGCGGGATAGAGCAATACTAAGAACAGTGCGGATTGTAGCAGGTTTGACAACAGGACTGAAAGTATCGTCGTAGTCAATACCGGGTTGCTGAGTGAACCCATGAGCAACAAGACGAACTTTATATCGCTCAAATGTACCATCAGAACAAAATTTATGACAAAATATCCATTTGGACCCGACAATGTTGACGTTCGGAGGACAAGGAACAAGATCCCAAGTATGATTAGAAAACAGAGCAGAGAGTTCCACATCCATGGCAGATTTCTAATTGGGATCACGTAAAGCTTGAGCATAAGAACGAGGAAGGGGAGAGTAATCCGAGGGAATAGAAGCAGACAGGTTAAAAATGAAACAAGGTTTGGTGATGCCGGATTTGGAACGAGCGATCTGACACGCTAATACCTAACGTGCTTGAATAGCAAGTGTACTAATCATGTGTAGTAATAAAAGTGGACAGAAAGAAGTCCGGGTTGTCGAACCACAGAGACTTGAATTTTAGTTTATGATTGACAATAAGAAAATGAATTAAAATAGAGATTTAACTACACAAGAAGGTAGAAGAGCTAAAACGAGAGTAAAGAGGGATTAAACTTCCAAGGTGGATGGGTGACTAAGGCTCATGTTCGGGCACATGTTGCGTATTGCTATCCTAAGATCATTACCAATTCGTTAGACATACATTGCTATGGTGAAAGCTCCTATGGTAAAGAATAACCGATGTCTCGTGATAGACTCCTATACTTAATTGGTGGTTTCCTAAGTATGTCTACCCAGAAATCTAACCACTAAGCATGCATTAAAGAGCTAGAGCCTTCTCGATTAAAATCGAACGACTTCACTTGGGAATATTTACCTATGTCTAGGGCAATTCCTATTTGGTCGGTGATGTTTTGAAATTCTTGCACCCTAAGTCAACTTTCTCTCGAATAATTCACCTAAGCGTGATATCAAACACATGGTGATCAAGCATATGTAAGGCATTCAACCACAAAATCACAACACATAGCAATATACGAATTGAAATGGAAAACGATCTTATTATCACAATACTAACAACATGGCCTTCTCATGGCCCTAGTTCAACAATTTAGCTCATAAAATGTATAAGGAAAAAGCTAAGCATAAGATCCATGTTCATAGACAAAGATGAATCTAAAGCTAAGAAACTCCATTTGTTGAATTGATGATCGAATCTTTAATTGGAGGCTTGAATCTCTTCTTTCCCTTCTCTTTTGCTCTTCTAAAGTGATGAAAAGTGAGGTCCCAATCCCAAGAAATTCCCAAAATTCTTTTTGAATTCGAACCTCCTCTTTTTCCTTTCATTTTTGGCCTTTATACCTTCCAAACCGCTGTATCGGCGCCCAGGCGTGACCCAAATGGCGCCTAGGCGCGGTCTAGGTGGCCTAAGTGGCTTGGGGAAGAAGTTGACTGGAACCTAGGCGCAGATAAGGTGGCGCCTAGGCGCCACAGTGCGAAGTCAACCGTTTTTTTTTTTTTTCAGCGCAGCAATTGTGGTTTCTTCATAAATTTCTCCACGGACCTCGGATTTGGATAATTCAAGTTGCCACGTGAAGCCAAGATGGAGCTCTACAAATTTCTAGAAGAAAACTTCCTCAAATTCTATTTTAAAATATACAGAAATACTGTGTTTTTGTGCACTTTATGTTGATTGCAGTGATTTTCCACCTTTACTCAATAAGCACATAGATTATACGCATATGTGGCATAAATCAAGGGATAAATGAATCTAAAACATAAACTTAAGGGCTTAAAAACACGTAAAAATGACTCTTATCAAACCCCCCCCCCCCCACACTTATCAATTGCTCGACCTCGAGCAATAAGAATTCTAGGATATGGAAACATCATCAAACAAGGGAGAAACGAAAAGAAAACTACTAACTAACTCGCTTTCGTGGAGTAACCGTTTGCACTTAGCATGTGCAACAAGCCTTTAAACCTTTAAGTTACCTCAAAGGACGAGTTATAGTCGCGTGAGAGTTTGCATACGATATACCCACAAAATCGAAGGATGTTATACTCAAACCAACCAAGACAACTTGAAATAAGAACTATGATGCAATGACACGAATCAAGTGACAATAAAGCTCAACAATACGTACACAAATGAAGACCATGCTCATTCAACACCTAGAATTGAACCAATTTCCAAAGGGTGTAGTGGGATAAGATCTAGGGCATTATGATCAAAAGGCATCCCTACCATGCTCGGAAACATTCCCCATATGTACCAACTTTCGATAGATCATAAAGCTCATCGAATCATAGGAAACTTTAAGGATAAATTGTGCTCACTTCCATTCACTTTACATTGACATTTCACGCTTTGAACGATTTAATCTTATAACAACATAAGGCCTCGTGCGATGTTCTACCCCTTTAGATCTTCTTTGCCACCTATGTAACGGGCTTTGGGTCAACAACTCCCAAACCAAAGGGTTTTAGGGTGCTAAGTGTTACGACACTCCTACGAACGTAATCACCCGAGTGGCAAAGGCCACGAAATAGAATGAGGTCTTTTATTCAACTCATTCCCGATTGGCTTGAGCAAAGCTCAAATTAGCTCAACGAGTATAGTATATAGGCAATGGTGCTTTGATGACCTCCAATACTCGTTGGCTTGGCGGAATTTTCGAGGTCATACCAATCTTATCTCAATCATTCATTCAACTAACACAATTATAAACCCCTAAGCAACCAATCATCTCAAAACCACATGAAAAATCTAGGTTAATATATCCGGGGGTGCTCCTCACATGTCTCGAAATGGGGAACCCTTTTCAATCCCTCTACTTTCGACTTATGTGTAACGTGTATCATCTAAGGGAGATTAATTCTCAACTAAGGTTGAAATGAGCATAATCAAGATGTGTAATTTTTCATTTTAGACCATTAATAGAACATACAAGATATCATGCCATTGTCTCGAGTTCTCAAGTCTAATTGCACCAATTGACAAGCTAAAATCCTAGAACAAAATTTGGCCATGCTTGATTTTTCTCAAAAATTTAGAACAACATACATGCAATAGCAACGGTTTGCCCAAACTTGAGCTAAAAACAAGATCACACGACATATCGATACCGCCCCACCCTTAAACTCAACATTGCCCTCAATATTGACACAATCATACATACTCAAAAGGGGAGTAAATGAGAGTACTTACAACAAGGGTGCTGAAAAGCAACCCTTAATCACGTGAGATCCGCTCCAAGCTCAAATCTTTAACGAAAGATTTTCCAAAGAAAAACTCAACTAATACATGTCATGTACTCACGATACAAACCATCAAGACTCAAAGAGAAGCATGCCAAAAGTGCATGCTTGAACATAACATAAAGAAACAAACTAAACAAGACAAAAACGAAAGCAAAAAGAAAAGAAAACTTACAAACTTGGGTTGCCTCCCAAGAAGCGCTTTTTTATAGTCATTAGCTTGACTTTACCGAGTCAGCTCAAGGAAGGTGACGTATGAATGCTTTGTTCACTCTCCAATCAAGAATGAAACTTGGCTCCGTGTTTGTGAGAAGTAGCATGAGTAGGGACCAAGCAATCATCCACTCAAAAATTTGTTTAAAGTCCATCAACACCCTTATCATACTTTCTTCCCCATGCATCGGGTAATGATATGGACCATTCTCTAAGCTATGGACACTAGCTCTTTTTCCTTCACCCATTGAAGTGACAAACTTGGAGTTCATGATGTAGGACTCAAGGAGATTATTGGTTCTTCTTTCCCGAAAAAGCTCAACACTAAAAGGATCAAAAACATCAATGCGTAAAGATAATGTAGAATCAATTGGATGCTTAAAAACCTCATAGTCATCACAAATAACCATGTCATCTCCTACACTAGAGGACAACTTACCTTCATGCACATTAATTACCTCTATACCCGTGGAACTATATAGTAACCTTTCCAATTCTGCTACTATTTCAAACGCTTGAATGTTAAACTCATCACACTCGGGCATTGGAAAAAAAATGAAAAAAAAATCAAAGCAAAACCAAATATGTACACTAAAATCAAAAACTAAAATAAACAAGTCCCCGGCAACGGCGCCAAAAACTTGACACGCTAATACCTAACGTGCTTGAATAGCAAGTGTACTAGTCGTGTGTAGTAATAAAAGTGGACAGAAAGAAGTCCGGGTTGTCGAACCACAGAGACTTGAATTTTAGTTTATGATTGACAATAAGAAAAGGAATTAAAATAGAGGTTTAACTAAACAAGAAGGTAGAAGAACTAAAACGAGAGTAAAGAGGGATTAAACTTCCAAGGTGGATGGGTGACTAAGGCTTATGTTCGGGCACATGTTGCGTATTGCTATCCTAAGATCATTACCAATTCCTTAGACATATATTGCTATGGTGAAAGCTCCTAAGGTAAAGAATAACCGATGTCTCGTGATAGACTCCTATACTTAATTGGTGGTTTCCTAAGTATGTCTACCCGGAAATTTAACCACTAAGCATGCATTAAAGAGCTAGAGTTTTCTCGATTAAAATCAAATGACTTCACTCGGGAATCTTTACCTATGTCTAGGGCAATTCCTATTTGATCGGTGATGTTGTGAAATTCTTGCACCCTAAGTCAACTTTCTCTCGAATAATTCACCTAGACGTGATATCAAACACATGGTGATCAAGCATATGTAAGGCATTCAACCACAAAATCACAACACATAGCAATATACGAATTGAAATCGAAAACGATCTTATTATCACAATACTAACAACATAGCCTTCTCATGGCCCTAGTTCAACAATTTAGCTCATAAAATGCATAAGGAAAAAGTTAAGCATAAGATCCATGTTCATAGACAAAGATGAATCTAAAGCTAAGAAACTCCCTTTGTTGAATTGATGATCGAATCTTTAATTGGAGGCTTGAATCTCTTCTTTCCCTTCTCTTTTGCTCTTCTAAAGTGATGAAAAGTGTGGTCCCAATCCCAAGAAATCCCCAAAATTCCTTTTGAATTCGAACCTCCTCTTTTTCCTTTCATTTTTGGCCTTTATACCTTCAAAACCGCTGTATCGGCGCCCAGGCGTGACCCAAATGGCACCTAGGCCCGGTCCAGGTGGCCTAAGTGGCTTGGGGAAGAAGTTGACTGGCGCCTAGGCGCCACAGTGCGAAGTCTTAACCGTTTTCTTGTTTTTCAGCGCAGCAATCGTGTTTTTTTCATAACTTTCTCCATGGACCTCGGATGTGGATGATTCAAGTTTCCACGTGAAACCAAGATGGAGCTCTACAAATTTCTAGAAGAAAACTCCTCAAATTCGATTTCAAAATATACTGAAATACTATGTTTTTGTGCATTTTATGTCGATTGCAGTGATTTCCCACCTTTACTCAATAAGCACATAGATTATACGCATATGTAGCATAAATCAAGCGATAAATGAATCTAAAACATAAATATAAGGGCTTAAAAACACGTAAAAATGACTCTTATCACGATCATAGGATGGGAAGATACAGTCGGGCTTTGAGAAGGATGAGAGGGTGCGGTTTTCGGAGCGGAAGGAGTCGGGGTTGGGGAAGGTGGATTCTGCGGAGGAGGGGGAGGTGAGTGAAGGAGAAGGGAAGCCAGGTTGTCATCAACATCGAGAAAATCATAAGAGGGGGGTCTGGCAGGGTGGAAGAAGTCGAATAAGGGAAGGTGAATTCATCAAAGAAGACATGATGGGAAATGATGATTTTATTGGAAGAGAGGTCGAGACAACGGTAACCACAATGATTGGAGAGATACCTTAAAGATAAACACCGAAAGGAGCGTGGAGACAATTTGTTAGGAGAGGTGGCAGAAAGGTTTGGATAACAAAGGCAATCGAAAGTACAGAGATGAGTGTAGGTGGGAGCTGTGTGAAAGAAGAGCTCGAACGGAGTTTGATAGAAGAGAGTGGTGATGGGTAAAATATTAAAAAGATGGGAAGCCATGTGAAGAGCTTCAGCCCAAACGGAAGGGAAGAGAGAAGCTTGGAAAAGCAGGGTGCAAATTATATTGTTAATGGTTTGGATAGTGAGTTCAGCTTTGCCGTTTTGCTGAGAGGTATTGGGACAAGAGAAACGAAATTGAATACCATGTTTTGCAAAAAATTCATGGAATAAATGATTGTCAAATTCACCACCATGATCACATTGGAAGCTTTTAATGGTTGAGTTAAATTGAGCTTGAATGTAAGTTTGAAAATTAATAAAAAATTTATAAACATTTTATTTATTATGTAAGGGAAAAACCCACAAAAAATGCAAAAAATCATCTAAAAACAAAACATAATAATGAAATCCGTTTAAACTTGGAACATGAGAAGTCCAAATATCAGAATGAATAATATCAAATAAACGCGAACTACGAGTATAAGAACTAAAAAATGACAAACGTTTTTGTTTACCTAACTGACAAGCGGAACATAAAGATGGAAAACTAGTTTTATTACAAGAGATAAAATTTCTACTACGAAGAAAATCAAAAATTAAGCTTCTAGGGTGACCAAGGCGACGATGCCAGACAGACGGGGACTAAACGAGAAGAGAATGAGAGAAGAGACGAGCGGCTGATAAAGCATGCAGAGGATACAGATCGCCATCACTACGACTAATTAGAGTGCCGGTCCTCAGATCCTTGACAGAGAAACCAAACGGGTCAAATTCAATTGAACAAAGGTTATCCTTAGTGAATTGACGAACATAAATAAGATTTTTAACTAAGGGTGGGGAAACGAGCACGTTTATCAGATAGAGAGGACGAGAATTAATTTGTAAAGATGAATGACCAACAAAAGGAATCGGGAGGACAACACCATTACCAACTATAATTGAATTAGAAGAATGACACGGTACAAACGAATGTAAATTACCTTGGTGAGGAGTCATATGCGAGCTTGCATCAGTATCCATGTACAGAGGAGGCCCAATACACTGTGGGTGTGGTCTGATAGAGGTGTGACAAATCAGTAGGTATTGGTGGAGCCGATTGAGATGGACTAAGGCTACGCGGATGAACAGTAGCCGAGTGGAAGTGTAGGATGTTGGGAGGAGCTTGCATGGAGAGAAGTCGGCCTCTGGGCGAGGCCTAGGCAGAGAAGTATGGGCCGCTGGGTTGGGAAGGGTGCAGCGCTGAAGATGCTGTCCAAACAGGCGTGTTAGGCTGTGCAGAGGAGGCCCAATACACTGTGTTGGAATGAAAGCCAGGGGCAACTGCTGCTGGGTTGTTGAGGGCGAAAATAATGGGCCTGATGCACGTGGCCCAGTAGGAGCAATAGGGACCAATTGATAGCAAAAATCTGGTGGTGCTTTGGGTTGTGGCGCATGTGGATTGGACTGTTGGCTATTGTTGAAGTTTTGGCCTGAACGAGAATTAAACCTGCTGTTACCACAACCTCGTTTTCGAGAATTATTTTGATTTATGTTTCGATATTGAGGGGGAGGGGTATTTTGGTTAAAGAGGGCAGTAGTGGAATCATGAGTGGGAGGTGTGGATTGAAAGCGTTTTTCGCAAGTTTCATGTTGAAGAAGGAGGTTTCGGATTTTGGAGTAAGAGGGTAAAGGTTTGGTGGTTGTAATAATAGTGACGAGAGGAATCCTTTTAATAAGTGTAAAACAAAATATTGATCAGGAATAGGGCTATCTAAGTTAGAAAGAGAGTCGGCTAAAAACTTCATCTCTTGACAATATTGAGAGATGGATAAATTTCCTTTATGAAAATTATTAAAACGTTCACTAATTTCTAAGGAACGAGAAGCTTTGTTATTCTTAAAATTTTCTTCAATTGCAAACCAATGATCATGAGAGGTGGAATACTCTAAATCAACCGTTTTTAAAAGTTTTATATCAATGGTAGAGTAAAACCATCGTTTAATGGTAGAATCTAACGCAAACCAAGTATCATCGGTTTCACCCGTAGGTTTGGATTTACCCGAGAGATGATCAAAAATAGAAAAACTGCGGCAGAGGTCCATGAACATGCCGCACCAAAGTTTATAGTTGGAATCATTATCATTAAGCTTGAAACCAAACGAAGAATAAATATTACCGGCCACAAGAGTGGGATGAATAGGCGAAGTTTTGGGTGGTGGATTGACGGTTTTGGGATAGGCCATATCGAAACACAAAGAGAAATAAAACACGAAATTAACGAGATACAAGATAATAAAGCAAGAAAAATTACCGTTAAGGTGCAAGTAAAAGGAGAAATAGTCGAGATATACGAAAGCATCGAGATCCGAGACGTAGGAGGAAAATGGTGTTGCTGGAGGCCGTTTAATGAGAAAATTTTACATTAAGGGTAATGACAACGACTTAGGAGGAAGGTGAAAGTCGAAATAGTACTGTAGCAGTGGAATAGTATTGTAGATGCACTGTAGGGGGTACTGTAGCAGCAGCTACTAGAAGAGAAAAGGAAAGAAAAAAATAAAGGCCTAGGAGTTTAGGTTTAGGCTGATTCCATGTTAAGGTATAATTCTCCTTGTCTTATTACTGAAATAAACCAATGTATATATAGAGTACAAGAATAATGTAAATAAGGAAAACAATAATAAAAGAGACCTAATAGAATAATAATACTACTCTAACAAGCCCAAGAATAAAAGTCCTTGAACGGCCCAAGAAACAAATTGTGCTCTTTTGTCTAAAAAAAAATGAAAAAGTATTACAAAGACATCCTATACTACGGTTTATTTTTAGATCACTATATCCCAAAATGCTCCTACACATTGCCAAATGTTGCATATATAGAAAAAAATGACCAAATGTAGCGGAAACGAAATTTTAAAATTTTATTTGGATTTTCCCATTACAGGATCAATCCCGGGGTTTTATCAGACGTATGTATGATAGAGTAAACAATACTTTACCCATTGTAGCGAAGTGGTTGGCGAATCTCAAAATTTTGAATCAATCAACTTCTTCGCGAATAACTCCGGCTGAAATGTTGATAATCTGAGCAGTCCAAAAGTACTGCCTCTAAATTGTCTCGCCAATAAAAGCTTGATCAGAAAAAATCTCCTCCTTGCTTGGCACTATGACCGACGGCTAGGGCTAGGGGAGAGAGAGGAATATTTGTCTTGTGGCTCAAGTGTTAATCGTAACTTATGACCTAGGTATTAGCTAATGTGATATCCATTATTTAATTAATTAATCAAATTAAATAATAGATAGGATATTCAATTAATGTTATTTCTTCAAGAAATAACATATTAATTAAATTATAAATGAACTAACTTATTTCTTAACACAAGAAATATTCCATATTTTCTATCGATTTTTTCTTTTTGAGCGTGACTTTTTAGGTTCATCTATATTTGGCAATGGGAGGATTCCATTGAATATAGGTCTCACCTAGCCAGTCAAGTGGTCCATATTGTAACCCAAATAAGATGAAATAATTGGATCATTTTTACCTTTCTTATTGTAAATATCGTGTGAATATAAACTCTTCATTTCCTTATCCTGGTCAAGTGAGAGTTATGGTTTTAGGTCAAACTCACTAACTTGACACTATGCTATATTTATAATAAGTCCAGATCAGTTAATGCTTTGACCAAAGACTTTAAGATCTAACTTACTTATAAATGCATAGAATAATTCCTCGTTCACCTTCAAGGGAACGAATCCCATCTTGGATATCAGTTAAGACTACTACTTGCCCATTAGGTTGCAGTTCTAGGTTGACCCCACCAAAGGGTGAATTGGGTCTAACTACTCTAATGACAAATCTAATGTCACAAGTATATCTTCAACTCGATTCCTCAAGTCTAAAGTTCAGACACACCTATTACAACTTAATCAATTTTGTCATTGACTGTCAAAAAGTGAAAACCCATGTGACAGAATCGATGCGAGTCATGTCTGAGTGCCACTATCTCCATCAGTGCACCTATGATGTGAGTTCTTCACCACTTCCAAGTGATTGACGGACACATTTCTCGTCAAAACTCATATCATACAAGTTTTCATAATTTCCAATGCCCAATTGAAAATCATTGACTTGTAGACTATTTTAGTTAACTCTTGTGTTTATGGACTTATAGATGACTACAATATATAAATGCCAATATAATAGTAAACAACTAATTGCCTTATATTGATAGGATGCGAAACAATTACAAATTAATAATGTCCTAACATTCTCTAATCCTCTAGTGGCATTTGAAGACATTGACTTAACAATTTCCACTTGTACTCAATGCCAATTACTATGGTATCTAATACCCATCTTTTTAAGATGTCAATCCAGCACTGCCCGTGTCAAAGGCTTGGTCAATGGGTCAACGACGTTGTCTGCTGAATTTACTCTCTGTACAGCTATCTCGCCTCTACCAACGATTTCTTTTGTTATGTGATAGCTTCTCTCTATGTGCCTGAATTTGTTGTGAGACCTTGGTTCCTTAGCCCCGTTATTGTCACAATAAAGTGGTAATGGCAGCTCTGCACTAGGGATCGGTTGAAGTTCTCCAAGAAACTTCCTAATCCCTACACCCTTTTTAGCAGCCTCTAAAGCTGCTATGTATTCTGCCTCAGTGGTGGAATCAGCGATTGTGCTTTGCTTAGAACTTTTCCAAGTTACCGCTCTACCATTAAGCGTGAATATAAAACCTAAAGTGGATTTTTGATCATCTACATCATATTGGAAATCTGAGTCAGTATATCCATCTACCTTCAAATCTTCATGTCCATATGTTAGGACCATATCCTTAGCTCTCTTCAGATACTTGCGGATATTTTTAACAGCGGTCCAGTGTTCTCTTCCCCTGTTAGCCTAAAAATTACTCACCACGCTTACTGCGTAGGCTATGTCGGGCCGTGTGCATAACATGGCGTACATCAAACTACCCACTATAGACGCGTAGGACACTGTACTCATTACTTTCCTATTTTTCTCACTTTGAGGAGACATAGACTTTGAAAGGTGCACCCTATGTCTCATGGGCAAGAAACCTTTCTTAGAGTCTTTCATCCTAAATCTTTTTAGGACTTTCTCTGAGTAAAGGGCTTGGGAAAGTCCTATCATTCTATTTGTTCTATCTCTGTAGATACGAATACCTAGAATATAGGTCGCTTCTCCCAAGTCTTTCATGGAGAATGTATTTGAAAGCCATCTTTTGACTGATGTGAGCATTCCTACATCATTTCCTATGAGTAGAATGTCATCCACATATAAGACAAGGAAAGTAATTTTACTCCCACTAACCTTCTTATAAACACATGGTTCGTCTTCGTTTTTGACAAAGTCAAATCTTTTGACAGCTTCGTCAAAACGTAGATTCCAACTCCTAGAGGCTTGCTTAAGTCCATAAATGAATCTCTTAAGTTTGCACACCTTATGGATATCAGACCCAGATGCAAAACCTTTAGGCTGATCTATATAGATATCCTCTTCGAGGAATCCATTCAGAAAAATCGTCTTCACATCCATCTGCCATATCTCATAATCCAAGTGTGCAGCTATTGCAAGCAGAATTCAAATAGACTTGATCATTGCCACAGGTGAAAAGGTCTCTTGATAGTCAATTCCTTCCTTTTGACTATAACCTTTTGCTACAAACATTGCCTTGTATGTGTCAACTTTTCCATCCAATGCACTCAGGACGATCTACCAGAGTCCAAACCTGGTTGGAATGCATCGAGTTTATGCCCGCCTGCATAGCTTATCGCCACTTTGCAGAGTCAATGTACATCATCGCTTGATCATAAGTAGAAGGGTCATGCCCATGAACTCCCACTGCTATAGTGTGGACACCTGGTTCCTCTTGTAGCAGGTACCCATAGTACCTATCAGTTTGATGTGGTACTTTACCAGATCTTCACAATGTTGGTTGTGTTTCATCAGTTTCAGTGTGTGTTTCTTGAACAGTCGTCTCCCTGGGTGTTTCATCTTGTTCATCGAGAACAATCATTCCACCTGCACCATCTTCTTGAATAAATTAATCTTCATGAAAATATGTTTGTAGTGCAACAATGATCCTTTGATCATCTTGCATGTAGAATAGGTATCCCATAAAATCCTCTAAAAAATCGATGAAATGTCCTTTAAGGGACCTAGCTTCCAATTTCTCTGCCTTTGTATTCTTGATGTAGGCAGAGCATCCCCAAACCCTAATGTATTTAAGGTTTGGTTTCCTATTCCTCCATATCTCATGTAGAGTCTTAGGAATGGATTTGGAAGAACATCTATTCAATATATGAACAGCCGTAAGGAGTGCACATCCCCACAAGAAGAAGATGGATAAATCAGTGTAGCTGAGCATAGATCAAAAAATATCCAAAAGCGTTTGATTTCTACGCTTTGCTACCCCATTTAGTTGTGGAATCGCTGGTGGTGTGTGATATATGTTATTTTTACACTAGTTTTCCCCCGTTTATTGACTTGGTTTTGATTGTTTTCATGATAATTTGATGACATATGATGCTTGGACCCTTGTTTTCTCATATTTTCTAGAATAACGTATCATTTTGGAGGAAAAACAAGGATTGAAGGTAAATCATGCAAAAAGATACAACACAAGGTAAAATGCTGTCTGCGCAGTGCTGGAGTTTTTGGAATCAATTTCTCTAACCATGTCCAAATTACACACTTGGTTTACCAATGGAAAGATAAGAGGCAAAGGTACATTTCTTATGTTTAAGACAAAGACCCGATATGTAAGGAAGGAGGTGAAAACGTCATCGGAAGAGACGTCTTACGATGGAGTTTTCTCATTCAGTGACTTGTGAGACAATTTTATCCTTTTTAACGTTTGATTTTGGATTTGGTGTCTTCTTGAGAGTTGTAGATATTTGTTTTTGGATTCTATATCAACTTGAATCAGATTATTCCGACATCGGTAGAGAAAGTTATGCAAATTTTACCAAAACTGGTCAGAGGCAGAAATTGAACGCCGTGGCGTTCACCATCCAACGCCGCGGCGTTCGAGACAGAATGGTGACCACCGCGGCGTTCGAGGCAGCGGGTTGATCTATAAATACCCCTTTTAGCCATTTTTTACCCTAACTCTCTTTGGATAGCAGCTGCCACACGAAAATAGAGAGAGAAGGAGCTTAGAAGAGAAGATTGAAGGTCAAAACATGGAGAATTCAACAAGGAATCCACATCTCTACAAGAATTAAGGAGTTTTTACATATTTGTTTCTTGAATTTGTTCAAATCTCCTATGACTTGTATGATTTATATTTGCACTTTTGACATGAATATGAGCTAAACTTGTTTGATTGAGGCCATGGATAGGCCATTTATGTTATTTTGATTGTTGATTTGTTGGTGTTTATTGGATTAATTTTGGTTTTAGCTATGTATTCAATATTTGATCTCAATGCTACATTTGCTTGATCACCAAATGTTTGATAAAATGCCTAGGTTAGAGATCGAGAGATAATAACCTAGGGAAGATATAAACATTGAATACCCTATAGTTAAACCGACTAAAGATAGACTCGGTTTCTTTAGGTGGCTTTCCATTCACGTGGGGAATTCCTAGACCTTAAATGCATCCTCGTTAATCGGGTTTTCATATAGAGATATATAGGAAATCGTTACCAAGGGTAGGGTTGCTATGCCAAGAGATTGGGTGGTACGTACGTTAGGGAATTTTGCCTTAGCTAAATCAATCTAATAATCCAATAGAACCTAAATCACAATCAAAATGCATAATTGGTTGAACCATGTGCCTTGATCTCTTCTCTCTATTGTTTCCTCCCTTTATTTGGTGTGACGTTGCCTTAGTTTATTTTCTAGTATTTATTAATTAGTTAATCAACCTTTCTATCGACCGATCTAACTTAGAATTGAGTAATATAGTAGTCTTGGTACTTAGATTATAGTTGTCCCTGCGGATACGATAACCCCGGACTTAGAAATCCACTTTACTACTTACGCGACCTAGTTCTCTTGCTAGGATTTTGTCGTGTCAGTGTGAGTTGCAATATTATCCCATGTTCCTTTAGGAACTGATCAAACTCGACACTCATATATTCACTTCCACGATCTAATCGCAATGTTTTTATATGATGTCCAGTTTGTTTTTCCACTAAAGCCTTAAATTCTTTGAACTTATCAAATGATTCAGACTTGTATTTCATTAGATACACAAGACCATACCTCGAATTGTCATCAGTGAAAGTAATGAAATAGTGAAAACCTCTACGAGTCATTTCTCCAAATGGTCCGCAAACGTTGGTATGCACAAATCCTAATACTTCAGTGGCCCTTTCAAAAATCCCCATGAAGGGGGATCTAGCCATTTTGCCTTTGAGGAAAGATTCACAAGTTGGGTAGGGATCCGATCCCAATAAGTCAATTAACCCATCTTTCTCCATCTTGTGTATCTTTTGCTCGCCAGTGTGGCCTAGTCTAAGATGCCATTTTAAGCTTAGGTTAGTACTTTGCCTACCACGCTTCTTTGAGATAACATTTACAACACATTCATTTTGATGTTTAAATAATAGAGGCCATTGACTAAAGTAGCAGTGTCAACAATATTATCATTAAATGAAATGCTGCAAATACTGTCATTGAAATTAAAAACATAATTATTCCTAACCAACATAGGAATTGAAATAATATTCTTAAACTCGTTGGGCAAAATTAAAACATCCTCTAATTTTAAAAAATGTCCAGATGACAAACATAAAGAAGTTGATCCAATGCGATAAGATGCGACACTTTGTCCGCTGCCAACATTGATCAACACCTCTCCATGCTCCAGCTTCCTACTCGCTGCAGCTCCTGATTCATTACACAAACGTGAGCACTAGCTCCAGAATCAAGTATCCACGAAGTGGAAAATACAGTTATAGAAAAATTGGTTTCTAAAACAAAAAGTTCCATACCTGTAGTCTTGCTTCGATTAGGACATTCCCTTCTCCAGTGGCCCAACTCACCACAGAAGAGACACCTACCCTTTTCTTTGAGCACTTCCTTACGCTTCTTGCTCTTTTCTTTCTTGTTTTCTATTTCTCTTTCAGCTTTCAAAGGTGCTTCCATTTTTCCTTTTCCTTTCCCATCCTTGTAGACATCCAATACTACGTTCTCAGGGATGGAAGTTGTATTCCCTTTTCTATTCCTCCTTATTTGTCTTTGAACAATTTTGAGTTTGTTGTTAGCCCAGCTAATAAACCCTCGATTTCATTCATATCAAAGTTTATGACAAAATGTTAAAAGGAATTAGGAAACGACTGCAGTATGAGGTCAACTTGAATGTGAAGATCCATGTAGTAATCTAAACACTTTAATTTTTCAATTAAGGTCATCATCTTTAGTACATGATCTCCTATATTCTCATGTTCCCTCGTTCTTGTTCTGAAGAGTTCTCTCTATATGAAATAGCGAACAGTCTTACCGTTCTCTCCAAACATTGAGTCAAGATGGAGTAGTATGTCTCTTGCATTCTCCATTTTTTCATGAGAGCTTTGCAACTCACTGCACATTGAGGTCAACATGCATCTTCTAGCTCAATGATTGTCACAGACCCAGTCCATGTAGGAAATTTGAACCCTTTCATCTTCCAAAATACTCAGTACAGGAGGACATTTGAGTTCTAGTACATACTCAATCGACTCACTACTTAGGACCATCCTTAAGTTTGTAAGCCATTCTATGTAATTTGGTCCAATCAATGTGTATCTTTTTATCAAATCAGAGAAAGGTTTAGGAGACATTGTGAGAGAGATAATAAGCAAATAACTGTAGAAAAGTAAAAAGACTTACTAGATTCTAATGTAATTGTTGTTCCAAGTTTAAATTATGGACTTTCAAAATAAACTTGGCTCCCACTACATTTTTCGAAAAATCCACACTCTCACTGTGGAATTCGGAAGTCATCGTTGGAAGTAGGGGTGTAAACGAGTCGAGCTCGAGCCGAGCCTGGCGATTTTGCCAGGCTCGAGCTCGAGCTCGTCAAGCTCGACTTTCCTAAATATTTAATATATATTAAATATTTAATATATATAATTAATATTTATAATATAAAAATATTATAATATAAGGCTTGCGAGCTTTTTGCAGAAACAAATAGGCTCCAGCTCGAGCTCTTGAGCTTGAGCTTTGGCTCGTGAGCTTTTTGCAGAAATAAATAGGCTCGAGCATGAGCTCGAGAAAAGCTCGAGCTCATGAAGCTTGAGCTCGAGAAAAGCTCGAGTCAAGCCGGCTCACTAGGCTCGCGAGCCGGCTCGACTCAACTTACACCCCTAATTGGAAGGCTTCATAGTGGTGATTGATTTCTTTAACTAGATCAATAGGTTGCAACCTTTCGCTGGTATGTGACCTAATTGATCTATTAAAGTGATGTCCAACATCAATCCATCAAATGAATGATTCAATCCCTTTGTCCATTATTCATCAAATCTCAATCTTTTAGCAATCTTATTGATTTATGAATAGTTTAGGTTCAACTCATTGACTATCTATTAGTCTAATAATTGAATTTCACCTTGCAACCTTTTGTTGGTATGTGGCGTGAAATTTGTTTCGACTAATGGCATTCATGCACTTAGAAAAAATTTAAAATATATTTCAATATATAACCCCCATTGCTTAGAGATGATATTATATATTAGTTATCATTTTAATTTCTTCTATGTTTAGTAGAGGACAGGATACCTAGTATCCTTTACTACCTTAATATTTTAAAAGTACTGGAGGGCAGGCTCAACCAATAACTCTTTGAACTCGGGGGACTTCAAGAACTCTTCATGACAACGCTGATAGTTGCTGTCCAGCAAAGCAAGCCCCTTTATGGAATGGGAGAACTTCGTCACAGTTTCCTCACTGGCTTTCTCTCGGGAGGCCTCACAAGCTTGCTCAATCTCACAGACGTAATCATTCTTCAAATTCTCGACCTCGGAGGCTAGCTCACTCCTCAAGACACGTTCCTTGGTCAAATCATTTGTCAAGGAAAGGACTTGCTTCTCCCCCTCAACCAACTTCTTGGAGGCATCAATAGAGGTGGAAATCCTATGACGAAGCCGACCCATTATGTCGCCTGTCCAGCATGCTCGCCTGTCCAACGAAACAAGGAAGAAGTACGAAAATCAAAGTTAGTCATAACACAAGGAGTGGCACGAGGAAGAAACTATTACCATTGCTAGAGGACTATGAAAGTAAAGAATGGAAGCATACCTGCAGGGCGGCCAAAGCGAAGTCTTCCCTGAGAGTGGTGCCAGGAAGATCATTCAAATATCGACGGTCATGTGAAGAAATCATGCTCATTAGCTGATCACCAGCTACCTTTTTGTTGGCACCCATGAAGAAGGAAAAAATCAATCTTCTCTTTTGAGAATGGCAACCAGCTGAAGGCTCATGACTAAAAGAACCACTAGATCGCTTCGCTGGAGAAGTAATGTCTTCTAAAGACAGCTGAGAAAAGCGCTCATGGGATAGCTGGAGAGCAGGCTGAGGATTAGGAGGCGCATGAGCTTTCCCCTTAGCTTTCTTGTTAGAATATTTCTTGTTAGATGTTATGATGATTACAATTAGGATTCTATGTTAGACCCCAAAATATGTAAGTTTGATTTTATTAAAAAACAGGTATAAGCTTTGAGCGTTAGATTTGTAATAGTTATTTTCATTTTAGTATGTTAGGCTAAGTAGTCTTAGATTGAGCGTCTGATAATTTCTGAGTGAGCTTATCAGTAGTTAAGTTTGAAGACTCAAGCGTCTGAAGTCTGAATGAAGAAAGAAGATTCCAAGCGTCAAGCTATATCAAGCGATTGATTTAAGGGCAAAAGTGATTTAGATTGAATGAGCGTCTATCAATGACAAACTTTACCTAAATTTATTTCAAGTCCAGAAGGAGTTTAATGCAAATATTTTTAGTTCATTAATTGCCAACAGGTATTTAATTCAAATGCATTAAATGTGATAGGCACTCCAGGATATACGGAGAAGCCACCCTATTGGACTATCAACTATTCAGAGACTGCAACACCAATTTTTGTGC
The DNA here is from genome assembly GCA_019426215.1 of Buddleja alternifolia. Lineage (NCBI taxonomy): Eukaryota > Viridiplantae > Streptophyta > Magnoliopsida > Lamiales > Scrophulariaceae > Buddleja > Buddleja alternifolia. The sequence goes on from CM033405.1 coordinate 4,789,271, forward strand.
AACAGATTTTCAGGAAAAAGGACAAAAGTTGTTCACTAGCGGAAGTGAGAGACACGCGCCTGTGCATGTGTCAAATGGACACTTTTTCCAAGAGTGCCTATAAATAGGACTTCAATAACAAGCCAAAACAACCATCGTATTACAAGCCAAATTGTTGTTGCATTAAAGTCTCAAGTACTCAAACTTTCAGAAAAGCCAGAATATTCAAGCAAACATTCTCTTTGCTTTTCTTCAAATCCTGAGACAGTCAACCAATATCTCAAATATTCTTTTCGAAGAAACCTACACTACTATTGAGATATTCCAAGTTGTTTGAACTTTTCCAAAATCAAACAAACCGTTAGAAAAACCCATTCAAGCCTCGCGGTCTATATGAAGTCGAAGTTGGATACTTGCAATATTTTTGGGTGAAAGAAGCAAGGGGATAGAGGTGTCTTGGAGTTGAAATCTGTGTGACCAAGGAGCTCAAGTCATCAATATCCATCTCCCCCTAATTTGTGGAAGATTCTGTGTGATTCTTTGAAAATCATTTTAGTGATTGCCTCCGAGTGTTTGAGGATAAGAAGGATGTAGTTGGGATTACACCACCCAACGAACCTTACAAATATTGTGTTCTTTACTTTACAGTAGATTTCATTATTATCATATCATTTCATTAATCTGTTAAAGTAAACACAATCAAACGCTAAGCAACTAATAAACATTTTGGTGACGCTAAAACTTTCAAAGAGGAGACTTTAAAATCATTCCGCTGTGCTAACACTGATCAAAGAACTGACCCTTAAACCTAACTGGTTATAGTATTCAAATCTTGAAGTCTAAGTTAACTTTATAAAACAGTCTTCGAGTAGACGCTCAGCGAAGCGCCTACATTTTCAAGCGTCCAACCTTATTTTAATACGAATTTTTTGAAGTCGAGAAAGACTTTAGGGTCTATTAAAACCCCCTCCCCCTTTCTAGACCCTTCCGTATGCCACTTGGGACCAACATTTCCTACGGGGCTCCCACATCTCGCTCATGTTTGTTATCACCCTTATCAGTAGCACGTCTAGCAGAGGGAGTACAAGGAGGAACAACAGAAGCCTCACGATTACCATTGGGTAGCTTGGAGCCTCCCTTGGACACACCAACTGTCTTTCCCAAAGCTGGTTGGTTAGCTTTGCCCTTGGGAAGAGTCCGGAACATAATGGTACCTGTTGCATGAAGCAAGCAAATTAATAAAGATGAAGGAGTGCTCATAAAGAATGAAGAAATGCAATCATGCAAAATTAAAGAGGATGCAGTAAGAAGAAAATAAAGACGTCTGTGCTACCTAAGTTATCCTGGATAGAAGTATGCTTATAGCTCAAGTGAAAATGCATCAATATACCAAAGTAGAGGTAAAAAATTGGCCACTAAGGCCATATTTAAGAGATTTGAAGTCATTTCATGTAATATTTAGATTCACATTACAATTTCACTAAGTACTTGTATTCTCTCTCAAGAAAAGTGAATAAAAGAGCACTATTTTGTTCATCTTTTGACTTGAAGTCTTTATTACCTATTTTAGCATATTATTTTGTCGTAGTTTTAGCGTATAAATCGTCTTTCGATTTATACGCTTTCTTGGTGTAAATTTTCTAACCGCATCAATTCGATTTTCTCAATTTTTAAAGAAAGAATCATCCAACAGTTGCTGCATTTGTGGTCTTCGTGTCTTTTAACAATGACCAAAGAAGCAATTAATAAGATTTAAAGATTTAATAGAGTTGGATGAGACATTGAAACTCGTAAATACTAAAAGTTTTGAGAAAGTTTCAGAGTATTATGAATCACTCAATCATCTCATTGATCAATGAGTTGATTAAGGGTGTAAATGATCGAGTCGAATTGAGTTTGGATAAAATTTATTGGCTTGAGCTCGATCTCGACGGGCCTAGCTAGTTTTACAGACTCGAGCTCGAACTCGATCTATAAAAAAAACATAACTATTATTAATATAAATATGTAATATAATTAAAAATCTAAAATATTTTAAAAATTATTAAAATCGTGAGACGGCTTGTAACATCTCGAAAGATAAGAAATCCTGAACTCAACTCGAGCAGTTCGAGTCGACTGGAGAGTTGCACCCCTACCATTGATAATGCAATTGGTAATATTATTTCTTCATATTTTTTAAATCTTTTCCTCTTCGCATTTAAATTTTGTTAGACTCTTAAAAACAAAATTTAAAAACAAAATTTAGGGTTTTGTTCAATGTGTTGATTGATGTGTTATTTAGTTTCACAATATTTTAAAATTTCGCCAAATTTGATTATATTGATACTTTTGTTAATTGATTGTATATTCTTTATCTCTGCATTTTACGTGCGTCATCTATTAAAAGCCAACAAAATGAAAAAGAACAAAAAAAGGTAAGATATGACAGTAATGCTTCACTAAAATCCTTAATACAAAGGATGTATTTATCTTCAAGATTTATATTCCACAATGAAGGGCATTTTGATTTATTTAATGAAAATAAAAGGAAGTTGGAGTGCTAATAACATAAATTGGAGTGTCTTTCACATCTCCCTTAAAAATATTCTTTTCTTTTTTAAAACGATGGTACTTTGTACTTTATTTTCTTTTATAGTTTTTCCCCTTTTTAATACCAAAACTTAAGGTTCAAATATAAACAAGAAGTAGGTTCGTGCAGGAAATATGAAAGACTTGATTTGGAAACAAATATTTTTTTCTTAATTCTAGACGAAGAGTGATACCCTGACCAAATAAATTCGGACCGATAGTTTTTAATCATCTATCACACAAACATATAAGACTCCAAATAAGGAGAGAAAAGTCACATCTTGTGACAGCTTGGAATTGAACATAGGACCTCCCACATGAAGTTAAAGTTGAGATTACTTGGCTAACAAGCCTTGGTATGGAAACAGATATGTAGTATGTAAGATGTAGGGGTGTACATAAACCCGTCCGACCCGCTCAAAGCGACCCGATCCGCCCGAAAACCACCGGTTTGAAATTATTAAATAATTGTGGTGGGTTGAAAAAATTGCAACCCGCCACTTTTGAGTCGGGTGGTGGATTTAATAATTGTAACCCGCTTAACCCGCTGCCCGACCGCTAATTGTATATGTCATAAGTATGTGTATATATATATATATAGAGAGAGAGAGAAAGAGAGAGAGTTAAAGATTAACCCTAAACTCTTAAAACTATATAGCATATATATAAACTCTAATAAGAGTGATTTTATTCATATTAATGTAAAACACTTTATTTTTAATTTGAGTAAGTAAATTATTTCATTTGAACATATATTTTTACTTGATTTGAACGAAGATGTAGATGTATATTTTGAAGATAAACTTATAAGATAATTTTATTTTATTAATATTTTAGAGTTTACAATTCATGATAAATATGATTTTTATTTAATAACACCACTTATTTTTGCATTTCTCACCAGCTCAATTTTTTTACAAGAAATATGTTATTTAGTTTCTTATTTACTAGTTGAAACTAAAAGTAAGTTGTAAAAATTATAATTATAATTTGATAACCCGCCAACCCGCCCGTTAAATACATTAAACCCGACCGCCAGAACCGCTCGGTTTGAAAGGATAATTATGCTGTTTCGGTTTGAGATTTTATCAACCTGCATATATCGGGTCGGGTTGATTTTTTTCTTTAAAACCGCCCGAACCCGACCACGTACACCCCTAGTAAGATGTTTAAGATACAAAATATTGAAAGAATAGAAATTGTTATTAGATAAAAACATATGATGAGGCCTGATGGTTGTGGTGGCCCAAATGTTGTAAACCTCAAAACTAAAATAATTGAAAAGTTTTGGCCTATGTAAGTGTCAACATAGGACCAAATGTTTGTAAACCTCAAAACTGAAATAATTGCAAATTTTTTGGCCCATGTAAGTGTCAACATAACTGTTGTCATGGCCCTCTTGGGGTTGAAAACTAAGTCAAATTGTTCGGTGCTAGATTCAAAGCAAACAATTAATTAGCAAAAACATAAATTGAAAGCAATTATTTGTGTGCAACTAAATAAGTAAGATATATACACCAAATAAAAAATAAAACATAACAGTTTAAAAACACTTCACATTCATCAAAATCACTTATATTTGTACTAATATTCACTCAAGTTTTCTTCAGAAAGTCAAAATACCATTATTTCCTTATATTCTTTCTCTATTAGAGAACACTTAAAATATGATTGACTTAATTTTATATTTTTAATTTCAACTATTCGTATTATCCTTATAATTATGAATTTTTGTTTAAAATTTTTTTAGCTATATTTATATAATTTTACATGTTTTTATACTAGGTTGCACGGGTACAGATACGGCAGCATGGTCTTTTCAAAATGTTAAGATATGACACGACGAGGATATGTCTACTAATGTGTGTGTGTGTATTCTCATTATTATTGGGTGCGGTTGAATAGATTTATATCTTTATTTGTTTGAAGCGTTTTATGGTTGGATGGAGATTAAGTAATATAATTATATATATATATATATATATTGTAAGAAAATCTAGTTCTTTCTAAAAGTAACTATTTGAATCCTCAGCGCTCCGCCCCATCTTTCTTATTTTTGTTTTCCTTGTGATTCTTTTCTTCTTCATCCACTGTCTTTCAAAATTACCAATGTTCCTTGTCATTTCTCATGTCATATTCCCACTTTCATATCCATCTATTTTTTCATCTTAATATCAAATTATCATTAATTAATCGACCATCGTTAGGCCACTAACCCTCGCATCGCCACCTTTATGATATACCACAAAACTACGAACATTTCTATTTCTATTGGAATCAATGTTGTTTTCGTTAAGTTTCTGGTTTGGACAAGTTCCGGATACGTTGTGGACACGATATTCATAATTTTTTTTAAAAAATTTAAATACGCCACTTGGCGTGTCCAATATGTATCCAACGAGTATCCCACGGCTATCGGATCCTTCAATTATCCGACACTGCATCACTACGTTTTTTAAAGTATCCGTGCATCATAGTTCTTATATAATAGTTTATTTTCAACATATAAAATATAATATATGTTATTTATTGATACGAGTTCAAGCTTAATTCAAGTTGAGAGGACCTTTGTTTATGCTCGGCTTGAATATGATCAAGTCTAACATTCGGCTCAATCTTGAAAATTTTCTAACTGAACCTGCGAGCTACGAGTTATTAGTTTGGGCTCATTCGATGTTGTATATGAGAGAATAAAATAATTATATATATAAAAAAAACTATTAAAAATGTGATAATTGTTAGAGACGCAGAGAAATAATGGGTAGAAGTATTTTCTCATTAATTGAAAGAGGTATACATAAAATCGATAAATATACATACAAGAAGAAACCCTAACAGAAAAAGAAGGAAACCTAGATCACTAGGATACCAAAAATACCAAAAATACATAAACCAAAAATACATTATTTACAATACTCCTCCTCAAGTTGGCGCATGCACGTCATGAATGCTCAACTTGCCAAGTAAGAATAGAAATTGAGTATGAGCAAGAGCCTCAGTAAAAATGTCCGCAAGTTGAAACGCTGTACGAATGTGTGAAGTGATAATGGTTCCAGCTTGGACTTGCTCATGAACAAAATGGTTTCATCGATCCGGGTTTGGAAACACTTTTTGGTTCGATATGCTTATCTCGTTCGTGAAAAACAGGGTTAGCATCAATATGAATTGCTGACTGACTATCACAGAAAAGATACATAGGACAAGTATGCGAAATGCCTAAGGAAGCTAAGAACGACTTCAACAAAAGGAGCTCACTTGTAACGGCAACAATAGCGCAGTACTCGGCTTCGGCTGAGGATCGAGAAACAGTGGTTTGTTTCTTAGTTTTCTAGGAGAAAGGAGAAGAACTTAACATCACAAAATATTCAGTAATTGAACGACGCGTAATGTGGCAACTAGCCCAATCTGAGTGGCAAAAAGCATGTAATTGAAGATCATTTTCAGCCGAAAGAAGAAGTCCTTGACCCAGATGTCCCTTGAGATACCGTGCGACTCGTAGAGCAGCCTCAAAATGTTCTTTGCGCGGAGCTTGCACGAATTGAGACAGGACATGGATTGCATAAGAGATATCAGATCGAGTAATAGTAAGATAAATAAGGCGTCCGACTAAATGGCGATAAGCCGCATCATCTTTGATATAATCACCATTAGCTAGCCCAAGTCGATAACCTTGTTCCATAGGAGTTTCAACTGGCTCGCATCTAAGTAACCCCGTCTCAGTCAAAATGTCCAAAGTATACTTGCGTTGACATGAAAATAAGCCAACAGAGGAACGAGCAACTTCAATTCCTAAAAAATACTTGAGAATCCCCAAATTCTTGATATTAAAACATTGATGCAAATAAGACTTAAACAATGTACATGCATCATCATCATTCCCCATCAAGATTATGTCGTCGACATAAACCAGTAAAGCCAAGAAAGTTTTCCCTCGGCGTAGAGTAAAGAGAGAGTAATCCGCCCGAGAGTGAACGAAACTGTATTTCTTAAGAGCATGACTTAACTTCGTGAACCAATTCCATGACGCCTGTCGAAGGCCATAAATAGATTTTCGAAGGCGATAAAATCTCCCGTCTTGATTAGACAGAAAACCTGGTGGTTAACGCATATATATTTCCTCATCGAGGTCCCCGTGTAAGAATGCATGCATTATTAACATCCATCTGATGGAGAGTCCAACCCATAGCCACGACAACGGAGAGAAAGATGCGAACCAAGACCAACTTTGCCTCAGAAGCATACGTCTCGTGAAAGTCGATGCCCTCGACTTGAGTGAAGTCTTTGGCCACTAACAGAACTTTGTATCGTTTGATAGTACCATCTGACTTGTACTTGACCTTAAACACCCACCTGCAATCAATAGGTTTCTTACCTGGGGGCAATGATTCCAAAGTCCAAGTCGCATTTTCTTCGAGAGCAGCAATCTCCCGAGCCATGGCATCATGCCACTCAACATGTTTTACGGCTTCAGCATAATTAGTGGGTTCTACAGTTGGACCAAGGGTAGCAAGGAAAGTTCGGTGGTCCTAAGAAAAACGATCAAAACCCATATAGTTAGATAACGGGTATCTCGTATCTGAGGTGCTTTTATAGCGTGGAAGCTCGAGAAGGAAGGTCTTCTTCATTCGAAGAATCTATACTAGTCACAACCGCCGAGTAAACAATATAGTCATTAAAAAGAGATGGTGGATGAGTGTCTCATCTCGATCGAGTCAACGGACCTGAGATATCTGTATTACCATCTTCAATCGGATTCGAATCAGTAGGCAAATCGACAACGCTACTCCCCCTTAAACCTAAACTATTTGGCTTAACATCTTCAACACCATTATCAATCACAACAACACTATCATCGACCACTTCTCAAATATCTCTCTCATTACTTGAAGCACCACCAATCGGCTGGATAGAGACATTGGCAAATGGAAATATATCCTCGTGGAAAGATACATCTCGAGAATAAAAGAAGGTGTGCTGATCAAGATCATACAATTTCCACGCTTTCTTCCCAAAAAGGGTAACCCACAAAAACGCAATGCCTACTCCGAGATGCAAATTTATCTCGTGGTTTTTGGCGCCCAATGCGCATAACACAAGCACTCGAACACCCTAATATGATCATAAGCAGGTTTAATGCCAAATAAATTTCGTATGGTGACCTCCTTTTAATTTAATAGTTGGAGTGCAATTAATTAAATACACCGCGGTTAAGACTAACTCACCCCAAAAATGGATTGGTAAACCAGCCTAAAAGCGTAGAGCACGAGCAACCTCAAGAATGTTTCTATGCTTGTGCTCTACTTGTTCATTTTGTTGGGGTGTGTCAACACAACTTGTTTCATGTATGATACCATTCACACTATAAAAGATTTACATGATTTTATAGGTAAATTCTAAACCATTATCACTTCTTATATGTCGAACATTCTTATGAAGCTGAGTTTGGACAAATTTGCAAAATCCAATCAAACAACTACTGGCATCCTTTTTCTCTTTAATTAAGTAAACTCATGCAGATCGACTACAATCATCGACAATGGTAAGAAAATAATGCGCCCCACAACTTGACGCCTTTTTATAAGGCCCCACAATTCACAATACGAGATCAAAACAACTTTCTGCAATTTTATTACTTAACAAAAAAATTGAACGAGTCTATTTAGCTCGAAAACATGCATCACAAATGTCTTTATTATCAGTTCCTATTCTACCAACTTCAATAAAAGATAAATACTGACTTGCTTGATGACCTAGTCGCCTATGCCAGACTGTGAATGGGTCCACCCTTTCAGTCTTTAACGCAGAATGTAGCTTTGTCGATCTGAAATAGTAGACCCCCCTTCGAAGCTCACACACTCCAATCGGCATCCTCGAAACTTGGTCCTGTATAATGCACAAATCATTAGTGAAAGTGACTTGACAATGAGCCTCATCAATCAATTGACGCACATAAATTAAATTGCAAGTTAACGCAGGAACTTAAAAAACATTATTTAACATTATGTTTTCATTTAATACAACTCGACCACTGCTGGGTGCATCCGTTTTTGTTCCATCGGCAATACGACAGGAATCGGATTAGCAACTTTCATATTATTCAAATAACCCAAATCGCCAGTCATGTGGTTGGAAGCACCGCTGTCCAAAATCCACGCATACTCACCCGACACCTTACCAATGAGTTTGTCATTACTTTCTTGGTCCAGGAGTGTCAACGATTTTTGAAACTGATCATTTGACAATCCCGCAACTCCACCACTGTGTTCGGATTTCCCCCCAGCTGCATGAAAGGTTGTGGCACATCCTTGACTGGGTGTACCACCGAATCCCGTTTGTCCTCGAGCACGATTCGATTCACTTCTCCCTCATCCTCGAGGCCCTTTCCACCACTCCGGATAACCAATGACTTCAAAACAGTCCGATACCTCGTGACCTGTACGATTGCAGTGCATGCACTTTCTCTCACTATTATTTTTCAATCTTGACGATCCAAATTGTGGGTTGGTTTGGTTTTAGCGTTTGTTTGATCCGCCAAGGCGACGACTACAACGTGTACTTCTTGGCCACGAACAATGGATCGATGTCGTTCTTCTCGAGTAATCAATGCATATGCTTTGCTATTGTGGGAAGTGGATCCATGTTCAGAATCTGAGATCGGATCATGCCAAAAATGACATCATCGAGACCCATTAAAAATTGGTGCAATTTTTCTTCATCTTGTTCTTTCAATAACTCCCCGGCCACTCCACAAGTACAGGTTGGATTTTTTGAATAACTCGCCAATTCATCCTAGATCCCCTTCAACTTGGTGAAGTACGCCATCACCGTCATACCTTGTTGTCTAAGAGATGCAAGCGCCGCCTTCAACTCGTGAATACGTGGAGCATTCCCTACAGAAAAACTTTCCCTCAAAACGTCTTAAACAGCCTTCGCACTCTCCTCATACGCAAGGTTAAGCTGGATAGATTTGTCGATGGAATTGAATATCCAAGAAATCAGCATGGAATTGCATGCTCCCCAATAGTTCGACTCAGTTGAATCATCTTTCGGTTTCGTTTGGGTTCCGCCAATGAACCCTAGTTTATTCTTAGATCTCAAGGCGTTTATCATCGCCTTCTCCACATATCAAAGTTCTCACCATTCAACACGCATGACGTTATCACGTCTCTTGGGTTGTCGGACAGAGACAAGTAGAAAGGCAACGTCATCTCTACACCTTTCTTCTCCGTGTATTCAAGTGATAAGCAGCGAAAAATTTAGGTTTTGGATCGAACTTGCTCTGATACCATGTTAAAGAAGCAGAGAAATAATGGGGAGAAGTATTTTCTCATTAATTGAAAGAGGCGTACAAAAAACCAATATATATATACATACAATAAGAAAACCTAACAGAAAGAAGAAAACCTAGATCACTAGATTAATACAAAAAATACCAAAAATACATTATTTACACTAATAATCCTATTCTAAAAAAATTATCCCATATGTATAACGTACTTTCGTCCGCCTATGGCCCTTCTACACCTCCCACAACTATTAAAACAGAGTAGTGACAAAATATTGTTTTTAAGAGCAATCACAAAAAATTTAAAAATCATTAATATGGACTTTTTCAGAATAACTTTTGGGGAAGCGGCTTATTCGAAAAGTCGATTTGAATTTCATTACAGGACAAGTAACATTATTACAAATGGACTTCCATATCCAAAAATACATTTGAAAAGTGCTCCCAAACAAATCCATTATAAACTGTAATTGCAGTTAGAAAAAAATCAGTTCATAGATTCTCCCTAGAAATTAAAATAATCAATTTAATCGCTCTAGGTCCGGATATGTTGGACCAGAGCTCTACGGTAGCACCCTTCATTCGAAAGAAAAAAAATAATTAAAATAATTTTTATAAATGAGAAAACATGACCACACTTTATGTTCATCTCATCTCTCTAACTCTGTCTTTGAAAGCGCCAAAACTACCTACCTACCGTTCTTTTTATTTTTCTCCGCCACTACAAATACCAAAAGTTATTAGAAAAAATAAAAAATCCCAGTTCTTGATTTAACATGAAAGGAGAAGAAGAAGAAGAAGAAGAGACGGAGATTGATGAGCTTCCCATTGATTTATTAGCCCATATATTCTCTCTGTTAACTTCCTTCAAAGATTTAGCTCAGTAAGTCGTTTTTCTCGATGAATTTAGTTGATAATTCTACATATTTTGCCAAGATAGATTTCTGTATCTATATATGTATGTATATACAGGGCTTGCAGGGTGTGCAGGAAATGGAAAGAGGGAGTGGAGGAATCTTTGGGCGGGAGAGAGAGTCTGAGCTTTTCCGGGTGGAAAATGGATGATGAATCCACAACGCGCCTCGTTCTCCTTGCTTATAGCCTCAAGGACCTTGACATGTATCATCAATTTTATTCTTCTTTTTCTTTGTATTTATTTAAAAGAAAATTGAATTTTGCATGTTTGTTATATTATCTCTCTCTGATGAGGAATTAAAACAATTGAAAAATATTAACTTCTCATTCATATATATATTGCAATCCACTTGTGTGTGAACAACATGCCTAGTTTGTAATTGTGTCGGGACTCAAAAGTTTTTTCAAGTGAACACTTCAAATTGTGTGACTTTCTCACTAAACTTTTGATCCATGAGACATTTTATGAATATCAATCAGCATTCAACATTTTAATAGTTAGTAATGATATACAATCAATTAGAAGCAAGTAGAGAAAGGCCAACATAGGAGTAGAACTAAAAACCTCTAATATCTTGAGGCCCTCAGTTTCGTTAGTAGAGCTAGGCTTCATCGACGACTTTGGTTCGAGTTCTACGTGTGTGAAATCTACATTTGTTGGATGAATCTAGCACTAGTATAAAGTTTTATGGTGACTATTATTTTGATGCACAGATCGTAAAAATTGAAACAATATATAGTTGTTGATTGTAACCATTAAAACAAGATACAGTTGTTGTTTGGACAGTTTTTTTCGGAATGATTGATCGGAATAATGCATGATAGTCAATCTTATATTACATCTTGTTCTTCCTTTCTTTGTTGGAGCTTGATACTTGGTTCCAAATTGTATTTATTAATGACGTGATTAAATGCATGTGGATGAAGGGGAAATTAGGATGACGAGATCTTAGGAGAATGTTTACGTTTCTACATTAAACAGCTACGATCATGCCACATCAGTATAATGCAAGTGCATTGCTGATGTGGCATCATCGTCACCATTTGCTGTGAAAACACCTACCAAAAATAAGAATTTTAGTATACAATTATGAATTAACACCCGAATGAAGAAAATACTTATATGTGTCGCCCTGATTATCTAACATTCGGTTATTCATTTCTATGGAAGCCTATAGATCAAGGAGCCGATGGGGTTGCCAAATAACCGACTATGGACTGCACCAATTGTCTATGGGTAAATGTATCAGCAATCTATCTTCAGTTTCCCTGTGGGGTTTAACAGCAGTTACAGATCAAGGAGTTATTCAACTGGTACGCAATCTCTCTCTTTTCTTTTCTGTCCAAATGTACTGCATATTGGCTTTCGTTTATTCGTTGACGTTTTTCTTCGTCGTCTACCATATATCAGCTTTGGTTTATAATTTTTTATATTAGTTTTGAGGAATATGTGTTCCTCCTGCAGATTTCTCGAGCTACGTCTCTACAACATCTCAATATCGGTGGTACATTTATCACTGATGCATCCGTGTTTGTCGTTGCCAATAGCTGCCCTCATCTGAAGGTACAATCTTGCTGGAAACAATATAACTGGCCCGAAGTTACTAAATGAGTAAATTGCATAAACACCCTGTGCGTGAGACCTAATCATTGTGAAATTATCTAAGGTTTGAAAAAATTACCATATTTTCCCTTGTCAGTAGAAATCTATGATAATTTCATCTAATGTCAGTAAAAAGCATATTACAATTTTACCGCCTATACAAGTGTGCATCTAATTATCCTTACAAAGTTGGTGGTAATTTGGATTTCTTCATTTTACCATCATATGTAACTCCACCTTAGAAAATAAGGTCAGGTGTGAAAATAATGCTCCCTCGACACCAAAACTATGTATCAGTATATACTATTGACGAGTCAACTTGACTATTTTTTCGAAAGTACACTAATTAGAAAAAGCTAGTTAAATCATTTTCTCAATCTAATTGAGCATTAGACAATGTACCGGCATTAATATTTGAAATTTCATACTTATGAAATTATAAGGTGGAGTAAATTATAAGGTTTGTTCTTACTATTTTCGACATTAACGGTGACAATAATTTCTTTTTATCAGACTCTTGTGTTGTGGGGTTGTCGTCAAGTAACTGAGAATGGACTCATTGTCGTCGTAAATAAATGTCGTAAACTCGAGTCGATCAACGTATGGGGCATGAGGGTATCTGTGGACTGCTTCATTGCTCTGTTCACAATAAATCCATCTCTTCAAATACATCCCAGAGGATTGCTGTTGAACGACGAAAGGTTTCGTATGTGGCATGTTTATTAAGGTTAATTATACAGAACTGGAGATGTCTCTCTTCAAATTTGTTGATTGATTCTCTGTATTTATCAATGTAATAAATCAGTAAAAGTTATGACTTATTTCATGGATTTGTTTTAATAAAATGATGTATATTTCAATGCAAGTACAACCCTTTTTTTTATGGCAAACTTCAAATGTCATGGAAAACGAATCGCAAAAATTAAAAATGTTGCAAAAAAAGTTTCCTCTGAAGCGCACCCCATACGCAACTTTTTATTTTCGGAAAAAAAAGGAACTTCTGATTTATTTCTTGTTATATGTACACACAAAAAATTGCCAGTTTTTTGTCATTTCTCACCATCTCTCTAAAAAGAACAACAACAAATAGTAATCGATTTCATGAATCAACTTCGTATCGCTTCGATCGCAGCTTATCAGAAGTGGGTTTTACCTTTCTTACGTCGCAAAAATAACCTCTTGAAGAAACTTCTGCCTCCTTTTTTCTTACAAGGGACGATATCCCTGGAAACAGCAACTGCAGTATTACTTTTGTCGTTTGGATTAGTAAACTTGCCCGAAGACTCTAATCCTGCAATGGCACTACCGCAAGAATTGCTATTTTCAGTCTGAGTGCGATTTTTATCATCATCCTCGGCTAGCATTTTATCCAGCAGAGATGATCGACGGGTAAGATCTCTCCGAGGTGTGGATATGACTTTATCGAAAAGAGCTGCATCGTTGGGTGAAGCCAATGGCTTCCCGAGATTTATGATAGTTTCTTGGCACTCCACCGGTCTTTGAGAAGCTGCAGTAATTTCCCGATGGGTAAGATCTCTCCGAGGTGTGGATATGACTTTATCAAAAAGAGCTGCATCGTTAGGTGAAGCCAATGCCTTCAATTGCTTCCCAAGATTTATGATAGTTTCTTGGCACTCCGCCAGTCTTTGAGAAGCTGCAGTAATTTCCCAATCCTACAATGTCGTAGAAGGCACGATATTTCCAATGCATCATCAGATGTATATTTTTCTGATTTTACAATATAAGCTACTAAGAAAAACCAAATTCCCTAGCGTTCAAAAAATCGGATATATTTTAGTGTATCAATTTTATTTCTCATGTGAATAGACGAAGCCAGTAGGGGGCTGGACCCGTCTGTCGGCCCCAACCACTTGTTATGATCTCAAGATCTATATGTAAATGAAATGGAATTAAAAAAAATCCCTCTTCAATTTCCCACTTTGTCCTTGCATGAGAGCCAAAAATATATATCTCGCGCAAGATTAAGAATTATGCTTCATTCCTTGCTCAGGTAAAATTATACCACTCTACATGAATACTATGAATACTAGGGGTGTAAATTCAGTTAAAACCGAACGGAACCAAAATTTCAGTTCTCCAAAATCCAATCCGGAAACCGAACTGGATTGATCGGTTCGGTTAAAAACTGAATCAAATTCGGTTCCATTTAAGTTATTCAAAGTTCCATCCAAACATTAAAAGTAATAAAGGAGAAATATAATTTCTTCCCAACACAAAGGAGAACTTGTAATTTTCCCTTTATTTAATATTTTTTAAAATTAAAATAATAAGAAGAATATATAAAAAGTAAAATTCAATTTTCAGTTTGATTAGTTAATGGTGCCTTAAAAACCGAACAGAGCCGAATTTTTCGGTTCTGTTTCAGTTCAAAATGTATCTTTTTAGCTCTATGTTTCTGTATACTTGAATAATTTTGAGGACTTTTCGGAACTTCGAATTTCCAATCAAATCCGAGTAAATGCAATAATTTGTAAACTTTGACGAAAAGTATTGAATCGTATGAACTTACATTTTGGAGTTGCTTCTCCCTATGTTGTCCACTATCTCGAATTTCCTTGCTCGTCATGCTGAAATAACATAAAACTTAGAAAACAGAAATGCTGAAAAGAATTATGTGTCTGCCAAAGTAAAAATAGAACAAAACGTACCTTTCTAGCTGTATCTTTACTTCATTGCATGTTTCGTTAACTCTTTTACTACGGTCGTCTTTAATTTCCAGCTCGTTTTCTGATTGTGTAATCTTCTCAAAAGCCTTTTCTTGTTCAAGATTGGTTCCCATAAGCTGTGCCTCAAGATCTTCGTCGAGCCTTTCTATGACGTTTCCAGTTCCGCCCTTAGATTCCTTCTCCATAGTTTCCATCTCTGAGTGCGAATTCCCTATTTTACCCTCTTCGTCCAAAGTCGGCTCAAGTGCCTCCATTGAACAAGAACTGTTATGGCTGCTCTCACTTCTCGATTCATTCCAATCTAAATGATTCCTAATTTCTTCCTTCATGCTCGAAACATCCTGAAGCGAAAAGCAGTGATTCATAATCCATTCCAAATTCGAACCTACTTCTTCAGCAAATTTTTCAAGATTCCCCGTCGCATTCAACAAATCATTGCACGTTTGAACAAAATTTCGCAAAATAGTAGATAATTCATCACTTTTCCATTGGAAAATTCTAACCGTGTAGCCAGATGGTATATTTATCCCTTCAAGAAGCTCAAGAATCTTCTGCATGGATATTCTCACCTTCGCATCGACTTTCTCGCCAAAAATTTCCGTGTTTGAGACATTAAGTACATTAGCATACTCAGAAGAATGATGAGAACTTCCAGGTGGATAATCAACAGAAACCACAGCCAACTTTTCCATCTCAGCAAAATCATCCATGAGATTCATTTCTAAATTTTCTAATTGTTTCTCGTTTTTGAAATCCAATAAAAAAATAGAAGCCCGTGACTCAGCACAGCTGGATTTTCCATCACTGCCCATATCAACTAGTTCATTTCCCGGGATTTCGACTTCGTTCTTCATTTTCACCAGATCAGCATCGTTTTGGCCAAAAAGACGAAGCTTTTGACATTCCTTTTCCAGTTTCACAATTTTTTCCAAGTATTGCTTCTCAGCAACATAAGATGTTCGGAGATTAAATTCTCTCTCCTCATTCCTAATATCAAGCTCCTTTTCAAGAACACGAACATTGTATTTCAGAGAAGCATTTTCTTTCTCAGTCGATTCTAATCTCAACACAAGGGCATTAAAATCAGCTTCTATCCTAGTTTTATATTTGTTTAAATCCTGCTCTTCTTGAACGAAATGCAATTGCTGCATGCATTCCTTCAATGCTGCATCTAAATGGCGTAATCTTTCTTCAGAAGCAGCTTTCTGCTGTAAAACTTTATCAAGTTCTAGTTTATAATATATTGCTTCAGTCTCGGCTTTCTCCCAGCCTATATACATTTAAAAGAACATCGATAAATTAGTATCTGAATAAAATTCCAAGAAAAAATTTGACAAATTCTTCTGTGGTGCGTAATTAGTATATCTCACCTGAAATAGCTTCCTCCGCAATTTTCACCTGTTTTTTTGCAATAGTATCCTTTGCATTACACTCTGAGAGGGCAGAGTAAAGCTTTGCATTTAATATTCCAATTTTTCTTTCGAGTTCCGTTTTCTCAAGTTCCCTCACCTGTAAAAATGTGAAGAAAACATAATTATAATATGTCAAAACTTAAGTCCATAGCTGCAAATGACATGATACGATCCTCTCCTTGTCCAATATCTTGTCCTTTACTAAAAAAAAAATGATCTTTTGTAGTATGAGAGCTTCGCTCTTGCAATTAAGTTATTGAGATTATGGTTTGGACGACTAATTGTTCAAGCAGTAATGATAGTATCTTATACCTGAACTGGTGGCTCACTTTTTCCAAGTAATGGGGAAAGAGGAATTCTACCCGTCAGTTAATTCTAAAAAAGTTAAGTAAATCATTCTAGCAATAACATAGTTGCGTAATTTAAGCAAAGAAAATTTATCTATGATTAAATAGACATGATACATAAATCAAACTACAATCACACCATACATTCTGCAAGCAGTTCGAGTGTTTTGTTGCAAAATGGTATTTCATCTTATATTAGGGTCGCCAAGTGGATAACATAATCTCTAAATATATAATTTACCTGAATTATGTACACCTATTATGCAAAAGTGTTATGGAATACGAGATGAAACACTATTTGGAATAGAAAATCTGTAATATTCTGCGAGGTAACTTTATTTTCTCTTCCTAATCCAACATTACATGTAACTCAAGGAGACGATTAATTTTGAAAGAAAGTGCCATAAAGTTGACTTTTATTGCAGATATCTTTTGTGGGATGGAGGAAATACAAAGAAACGCAATTGATAACCAAACCTCAATTTCTTCTTCTTCATCTTCTTCTTCTTCATATCTGCTCGACGAACTGTTTGCTTTATCAACTAGTAACATTTTCTCTTTAGATCCTTTTTTCCAAAGCCATGTCTTCTCATCCATTGTATTTTCGAGCTCGAATAGATTCAGAAAATCACAGAACCTTCAGGCAACATTGTATAGATTTCCGAATTAGATAATGTCCAGAACTTAACCCTTAAAACTACCCATTAAACTCTATTCTATGAGAGAAAAGGAAATCTCAAGGAGAACCACCTTAAAGAACTAGAAGATTAATGAAGCACATTTTCCACGTCCTACGAGTACGACGTTTAATACCATATCAAGAGATTCAAGATATCCCATTTCTGAAATTTTATGTCTATGTCGAATAAGGCATTAAAAAATGATCATTTGAGCTCCACCCTTAAAACTACTCATTAAATCTACATTCTATGAGAGAAAAGGAATTAGGCCTATTTCAGTATAATGAAAAGCACATTGTCGGCATCCTACGGTGTTTAATACCATATCAAGAGTTTGAAGATATCCCGTTTCTGAAATTTATGTCGATATTGAATTAACGCTTTTTGAATGTTTTATTTCCCAAAAAACAAATGATCACTTGAGGAATTGGAGTGAAGCTTACCTATATTATCAGAATGAAACATTTGCATATTACATGTCCACACATATCCTCGTGTGCTTCTTCTAAGAATAATAAATGTAAATTTGCACATTCTTTTATATATATGTGTGTGTGTGTGTGTATACACATACATAATTTGCTGTTAGAATTAGGCAGAGATGGAAAATAATCTCACATTAATCAATGCATAATAAAGTTGCCTATTAGCTACTTGATAAAATTAAAGTCCAAATAATAAAAGTTCATGTACTGAATAAGCTCACAAGATTGAATAGAAATTAATACTAGAGTACAATTAAAAAAAAAAAAAAAAGATAGCTGAATATCGATCTGTATAGAGCAGGAAATGCAGGACAGCTAAGGGATCACCAAAAACAGTAATTAATTAAAAAATGAAACGAAAAAAACAAGATATTATTCTGTAACACGCCATTAAAAGCTCCAAGCAAGAACTTCATTCTAACTGTTGGTAATAAGACATATTTAGAGCAAATAATTTAAAAATAAATAAATTAAGAAGTTGGATCCCACATACCTGCTTCTTCTGAGAGAGCAAATATGTATTCTATGTTTATATATATGAATCTCTCTCTCTGTGTCTCTGTTTCTGTCTGAAGGATGAGAGAGAAAGGGGTTTAAGGTGGAAGGGGGGAGACTGTGATATGGATCTGAATGCTGGACGGGTCGGGTTGCTTTGACCCGACGGGGTTGTGCGTCGGTGGCACTGTCAATTTTAATCAGGATTCATGAGTATCGTTATGTCTATGTCTATGTCTGTCTTGATCAACCACACATCAAAAAGGACGCCCAAGTTGGGAAAATCATTCAATAATTATAGCTTTTTTTCCTCAAGTCAATAGTTACATAGTTGAGTTCTGCTAGTTTGAATTAGATTCGACCGAATTTAATCTAATCATATGATGCGTGGATATGGGACCGGACACAACATGACACACATACAAGACATGTCAATTTAAAAAAAAATAAAAAATTAGGACCCGATTCGACTCAAATATGGCTGATAGAGTTCAAAGTACGTAATAGAATTGAACTTTGTAATGTGTATGTGTATATCACTGAATGAATGTAAATGATACAATATACACGTATATATAGACTGATATAAGACCCTATCTCTATAGATTTTGGTCTATCAAAATCTAACTAAAAGATCAATATCTATCTAATAAAATATACACAAGATCTAGTTGTATCTAGAAGAATATACACTAACAACCCCCCGCAATCTGAGCAGTAGGTCGAACGCGAAGAGTGGACCATAACTGATAGAACTTTGGAGTAGGCTAAGCTTTAGTGAATATATCAGCAATCTGATCCGAGATGGGGACATACTTCACCAAAACATCTCCAGAAACGAACTTCTCACAAACAAAATGGTAATCGATCTCAATGTGTTTCGTACAAGCATGAAACACGAGATTGAGAACGAGATAGATAGAACTAATATTATCGCAGTAAACCTGAACTGGATAGGAAAAAAACACCCCAAAGTCACGAAGAATATAATGAAATCAATAAGTCTCAGCAACAGCATAAGCAATAGAACAGTACTCAGACTCAGTACTGGATCGGGATACAGTGGCTTGCTTCTTAGCGAACCAGAAGATAAAGTTATCACCAAAATAAACAGCATAGTCAGTAGTAGAGCGCCTGCTATCAGGACAACCGGCCCACTCAGAGTTAGCATAGACA
Source organism: Buddleja alternifolia (assembly GCA_019426215.1). Classification (NCBI taxonomy): domain Eukaryota; kingdom Viridiplantae; phylum Streptophyta; class Magnoliopsida; order Lamiales; family Scrophulariaceae; genus Buddleja; species Buddleja alternifolia. The sequence goes on from CM033405.1 coordinate 4,808,906, forward strand.
GTAAGAGAATCCAACGAGGAAGATCGAATAAGAAGACCAAAGTCAAGAATGCCCCCAAAGATAACTAAGAATCCTCTTAACCATCTAAAAGTGAATATCCCGAGGTGAGTGCATGAACTAACTGACTAAGGCAACTGCATAAGCAATGTCAGGCCGAGTGTGAGTGAGATATTGAAGAGCCCCAACAATACTGCGATAAAGAGTCGGATCAGAGAAAAGGTTGCCCTCAAGAGCGGAGGGAGTAGACTTTGCAGAAAGAGGAGAGGCAACAAGCTTCAAGCTTATCATGTGAAAACGCTGTAGAAGCTCAATTGCATACTTTTTTTGGAAAGAAACAATCCAAGAGAGTTCTGTGTCTCATGAATCCCGGAAAAGTAGTGAAAATCCCCTAAATCCTTCACAGCAAACTCCTGAGAAAGATGAGAATGAAATAAGAGTTGTAACTGCATCAGAGTCATTCCCAGTCAAGATAATATCATCAACGTAGATCAAGAGAACTAAGGTGATAGAACCGGAACGATAGACGAACATCGACATGTCAGCTTTGCTGCTACTGAATCTAAGACGCAGCAAATACCAACCAAATTTCTAAAGCCAAGCTCTGGGTGCTTGTTTCAGACCATATAAAGCCTTCTGTAACTGACACACATGTGAAGGATACTAGGGGTGAGTAAAACCGCAGTGCTGAGCCATGTAAACAGTCTCGGTAAGATCACCGTGAAGAAAAGCATTCTTCACATCAAGCTATCTAATAACCCACTAACAAGAGACTGGAATTGAGAGAACAGTATGAATAGTAGTCGGCTTAACCACAGGGCTGAAGGTCTCACTAAAGTCAATCCAGCTTGTTGCTTAAATCCCTGAGCAACCAATCGGGCCTTGTACTGCTCAACAGATCCATCAGACTATAACTTCATCTTGTACACCCATTTGGAACCAACTAGATTTTGCAAAGGATGTGGTGGCACCAAAGTCCATGTGGCATTTGCTTGAAGAGCATTAAACCCATCATCCATGGCGGCATGCCAAAGGGGATCCTTGGCTGCCTGTGTATAACATAAAGGCTCAAGAGGCGGGGAAACAACAGATAGGGAGGGAAGAACACGAGGCTTACGTGTACCATCACGTAAGTGGGTGACCATAGTATGACGAATAGACGGAGGTGGGACACTAGATAAGGACTCGCGAGAGAGAGAGACCGAGGAGGATGTAGTGGCAGGAGCGGGGACAGACGAAAGCTCAATAATAGCTGGGGAATGAGACGGAAAGTGGATTGGATTGAAGGGACATAGGGGACTCTAAGATGAGGGAGGTGATGGATATGACACCGGAATAGGCTACGTGAAAGACACGGGGGTGGTCGTAGCAGGAGAGTCGGTAGGATCGAGATAAGGTGGATGAGGAAAGGAAACCGAAAAAATCCAAAAGCAGACTGGTGGGTATCAGAGGCGGAAGCGGAAAGTAAAGTATGATAGGGAAATGAGTCTTCATCAAAGACGATGTAACGACTAGTATGAATAACACCAAAAGGATCGAGGCGCCAATAACCTTTGTAATCTGGAGCATAATCTAAGAATATACAGGAGGCAGAGTGAGGATCGAGCTTATAAGCAGCACGATGACCAAGATGCGAGAAACATGCACAACCAAAAGTCTGGAATGAGGAATAGTTGAGAGAACGGCCAAATAGGACCTCAAAAGGAGACTTGTGGTGAAGCGTAGGGATAGGGAAACGGGTAATAAGAAAAACAGTAATATAGAGAACGTCGACCCAAAAAGAGTGAGGGAGATGATCAGTAAGAAGTAAAGTGCGAATTATCTCAGAAATATGACAATGCTTACGTTCCAACACACCATTTTACTATGGGTTGTAAGGGCACGACAGTCGAAGTTGAATGCCAGAAGCAGCAAAAAGGTTACGGAATTGAGCATTGTCAAACTCACGACCCCCATCACTTTGAAACCTTTTGATTTTAGTTGTAAAAAAAATTTCAACTAAGTTTTTAAAAGTGCAAAAGTGAGTACATACTTCAGATTTAGTATGCATGGGATAGCACCAAGTAAACCGGGTAAAATCATCAATAAAAACAGCATAATCTTTAAAACCAGTTCTAGAGATAACAGGAGAATTCTAAACATCAGAGTGAATTAAATAAAAGGGCACAGAGCTACGCTTTTCCACAGGCTGAAAAGGTAACTTGTGTGACCAGCCTAACTGACAAGGTTGTCAAAAAGAAACAGAGCAATCTTTAGACTCTAAACTACCACTACGAGATAATTGCTAAAAAGTAGAAAGACCAGGATAACCTAGGCGGCGATGCCAAACATCACTTGAGTCAACACGAGCAACAAAAGAGGACACCAAGCTAGGGGAGACCGGGTGCAGATCACTATTGGAAGAGGAATCCAGAAGAACCTTCCCTGTTGCTTTGTACTTAACACAAAAACTAGTGGAAGAAAACTCAATCAGACAATCATTTTCTTGACATAATTTTCTAACAGACAGAAGATTTTGAGACAAATGAGGAACATGCATCACATTAGATAAAGTAAGGGGACAAGTCGGGTATGTAAAGTAGAGGAGCCGACATGCTTAATTGACAAAAGTGCACCATTACCAACTAAAATCTTGTTCGTACCAGTATAGGGAGTAAGTTAGATAGTTTACCGTCATCCAAAGTCATATGAGCAGAGGCAGCACTATCAGGATACTAAGCTATGTCAAAGGTGTCAGCGATAGAGAGGGCTGAAAAGGACTTTGGAAGCTCCTCAGAAACATATGCATGGTTAAACCATGGGGGACAAGAAATACAAGTATGACCCGGTATACCACATAACTGACATGTCTGACCAGGAGAAGGAGTCGAAAATAGACCAGGACTCGGAGAGTTCTGAAAACCAGAAGGCCTAGATTGCCTAGTAAAACCAGAATGCCAAGAGTGCTGATGATGGAGATGCTAAGACTAAGCCTGAGAGGAATGTTGCCAAGTCTGAGACGAAGAGGACGATCTGAGACCATTACGACCCTTCCCACGTTCGGAACCATAACCGCGACCACGTGAGCCACCATGACCTTTACGACCAGAATGATTGAAGTTCGAAAAGTGAGAGTGGGCAACAAAGGCAGGATATGTAGAGGAATAAGATTCAGTTTGGCGAAGGCGTTGCTCAAATTGAAGGACTTGTGCCCCGAGATCATCGAATGTAATGAGAGAGGGATACAAAGAGATAGCCATGACCAAGGCTTGATACTCAGATGGGAGTCCATTTAGTGCTTGAAAAATGAGATCACGAGGAGTGATAGGATGATTGACAGCAGCGAGATTATCACAAATATTTTTCAATTTGTTGAGATAAGCGTCATAAGAAAGATCTCCCTTTTTGATAGTGGAGAACACACTTTTATACTCTAATTCTTTTGAAAGAGATTTCTGAACAAAACGACGCTCAAGAGTGATCCAGACATCGCGATGTAGGAAGAGTATTGACTGCTTGCAGAATTTCCTGAGCAAACGTAGATACATCCAAGATTTGATACCACAATTAGTGCGAAACCAAGAAGTGTGAGCCGGGTTACTAATGGGTTGACCCAATGAATTAAGAATATGAGATGAGGGACATGGTATAGAACCATCAATGTATCCCAAGAGATCGTGACTACCAAGTAACATTTCAAATTGATATTCCATAGGAGATAATTTTCAGAATTCAATTTTGTTGCATGAGTTGTGGATTTGGGAGAGTGGACGAAGGTTGGGAAGGCGAAGCCACGTGAGGAGGGAACGCAGCGTGTGATAAGAGAGAAGGAGCTGACAAATTTGGAGAAATCAGGGTTTCATAGGGGTTGTTTTGAAAGGAAGAATGAATATGAGGGTTGGTTTGGATGGTAGGGATATTAGGGGGTTATTTGGTAAAGTGGAGTTGACTTATGGGTAAGTAAAAGAAAAAAGGAAAGAAGAAGCGCGAAAGTGCTTCAGTTGAGACCCATTTCCACCGGCAATTGACAAAATTTTAGCGGCAAGAGCGGGATACACACCGGCGATGGGAGAGGGTACAGGTCCGCTGGCGGAAGAGTTCTGATCGGCGGCGGAGGTAAAGTTTGTTCCAGGGGCAGTTTGAAAAAGAGGAATTTAGGGGTTTGGGATCAGCGGTTGAGAGGGTGAAAGAAGGGAAGCGTTGCCGGTGATAGAAGGAATGACGGCGGCACTGTTGAAATTGATAGCCGAGAGTGGTGGGATGGTGGAGAGGATATGGGCTATATCTTTTGGAGAGAGATCAAGAGACAGAAAGTGTTGGATAAAGGATAACATCGTCGAAAGAGACGGGTCAGCCGACAAGTTGACCGGAAAAGAGAGCGCACCAACAGTGGCAGACGCTGGCAAAGAGGACAAGAAAGATGACGACATTGGTTGTGTGAACGTGTGAGACAGAAGAGGGGCAGCAACAAGGTTGGAGGAGAAAGATGAAGAATTAGAGGGGAAAGTGGTGGTGGCCATGGCAGCCGCAGCGGCGGTGGTAGCGCCGATCAGGGAAAAGATGACGGCAGCAGATATTGTTGTCGTGAGGGCGATAGACGAAGCCACAGGCTCGGTGTGCCCCGTGACTGATACCGTGATAGAGTTCAAAGTACATAATAGAATTGAACTTTGTAATTTGTATGTGGATATCACTGAACGAATGTAAATGATACAGTGTACACGTATATATAGACTGATATAAGACCCTATCTCTATAGATTTGGGTCCATCGAAATCTAACTAAAAGATCAATATCTAACTAATAGAATATACATAAGATCCAGTTGTATCTAGAATAATATACACTAACAATGGCCACCCATATCTATATATATATATATATATAGGGTATGGATCAAATACATACCTTTACATTAGTTAAGATTTAAGACCCAATCTAGTCCATTAATCCTATTTGATCCTAAGGTCCGTATTTAACTACAATTAACAGCTTGTATAATCATTTTTAATGATGGAAGGGGCAGTTTAATCAATGAAACTTAACAAAATCATGCAAATATCATGCAGTATCAAAATCAAATCTAACTTATTTAGCATAACAGATTATTATTTCCAATTCATTTGTTCTTTCCAATTTCAAGTCGATCAGCTCTCAGAAACCTAACCTTTTGATTCCCAGAACGTAAATTGTAAACATTATTCATCATCAAACTGATTAAATTACCAAGATCGATTCATCATCATCGTCAATACCACAGCATCGTCAATTCTGCGTTTTCTCCTCCATTTATCAATAGGTTTTGATTTCGTTTAATGGCCGAGATGGATGAAGGTATGTATAATCATGTTTTCGTATCAATTTTTGTTATTACTTTCAAAATCGAGTGAGTTTCTGAAATACGCATGTAGTAAATTTCATAATCATGTTATATAGCAAATTATACATCAATATACAGTACATAGAATTGTGATCTACATCAGATTATACATCAATATATTGTACATATAACAATGATATACAGGGTGTTGTACAGTAAGATGTATCATTAATTATTGCATGTTTTATGTTAACACACTGTGTCATTTTAATGACAAATACTGTATAATAAGGTTATATGTAGTGTATAGAGTTATAGAATGTGATCATTAACATGTTTCATTAATGTTTCAACATGATTTCAATATTTACTGTATGTTATATATTAAGTTAATGTATAACAATGTTATATGTACTGTATAATTTTATAGAAGTTACCGAATGTTGTTTGGTTGTATACTATAGAATAGTATTACACACAATGTACGGTCTGTTGTTTGATAATGTATGTTATTAACAGGATCAGTGGTGGTTAGCAATAATGATGTTGAGATCCTAGGTGTGGATCTTCATTGTCATCTAATTCGATCTCATCACTGGGTGGTTCCAAATATTGGGTTCCAGTGTGTGATACTGAGTTTAAACCTTGCATTGGTAAGGCATTTGTAAGCTTGAAGATTGCATTTGAGTTTTACAAAAAATATGCACGATTATGTGGTTTTGATGTTCGCAAGTGTTCCCCAAAAAATTCATAAGGATGGTACGGTCATATCGAAACACTATGTATGCAGTCGTTCCGGTATTTACAAAAATTGCAATGGTGTCAGTAGGAAGAAGAAGTTTATGATTGGTCGGTGTGATTGTAATGCTAAGATTGTTTTGAGGTTTAGTGCTTTAGAGAGATATGTTATAAAGAATTTTGTTGAGCGGCACAATCACGAGTTGGCAACTGACGAGGGGAAACAGTTTCTGAAAGTGAATCGAAATATTGATCCGTCCCAAATTATGTTTTGCCTAAACGCATCAAAGGTGAATGTTGGTGCCGTTAGATCACATTCATTTCTAAAGGAAATGGCAGGTGGTTTCAATAATGTTGGGTCGACGTCTACAGACTTTAAAAATGTAAAAAGGGATGTGAAGCAATACGTTGGTGAGAATGACGGGGAGATGATTGTTAGGAAATTTATGAATATGAAAAAAACGTGTGAAGGTTTTTTATTTGATTATGACACAGATGCCGACGGGTGTATGAGTAGATTGTTTTGGGCCGATCCTATTGCAGTACGGAATTTTGAACTTTTTGGTGATGTTTGCTCGGTCGATGCAACATTTCGATCCAACAAGTAAGCCCATTTACTTCATAATAAGTTATGATAATGTACATTCTTTTCAATAGTTAATGAATATGCATTGCATAGCTCATTATAAGTGTTGTATAATGTAGATACATTGTCTGTATGTATAATGATAAGGTTCATTTTTTATTATAGGCAGTGTATATGCAATGTATAATGTATATACAGTTATTGTATAATACCTTATTAATCACTGTATAATGTACATACAGTTATTGTATAATACCTTATTAGTTAATCTTTTTTGTATTTTTTTTACATATTGTTTTATTCTACATTTTCAGGTATCAAATGAAGTTTGTTCCTTTTACCGGTATAGATAGCCACAAGAAAATAGTCACATTTGGTGCCTCTCTAATCGCAAAAGAACACATTGAGTCGTACACGTGGGTTTTCGAAGCTTTTACCCGTGCGATGGGACGGGAACCAAACTATATTGTATCTGATCAATGTCCGGCCATGAAGCAGGCTATTCCTAGTGTGTTTAAATCCGCTAGGCATCGTCTGTACGCGTGGCATATTATGAAGAAGTTCCCTACCAAGGTTTGTGTCAAACCGTACAATTAAGCTGTAGACAGTGTATTATGTTGTCATCAGCTGTATGATGATATATGTACATAGTGTACATTTCTAGCTAAAATAGTGTATAACATGTTATTAATTTGAGTTTTACGTTTACAGATTTCACCGCATACAGGTAAATACGTTGAAGTGGTGAGAAAGGTTAATAATTTTGTGTATAACGACGACATCACTCCGATTGAGTTTGAAGAGGGATGGAATGATCTCATTTCAAAGTACGGACTAAGCCATATTGATCGGCTTTCTGAAATTTACTAGAACAGACATTCATGGGTATCTGCATACTATCGAGATGTTTCGATGGGTGGGTTGTTGAGGACTACTTCGATTTCAGAGTCTGTCAACTCATTCTTTAACCAGTTTTATGTGAAGGGTGATACAATCATTGAGTTTTATAGTATATTTGAAAGTGCAATGGACAAACAAAGGAATAATAATGCTAGATTAAACCACGAGTCTTTGGTCTCTAAGCCATCAACCGACACCCCCATGCGTATAGAGGAGGATGCTTCAGAGGTATACACCCGCGCTGTTTTCTACGATGTTCAAGCGGAGATCAAAGATTCCGCGTATCAAGTGGTACTCCAAAGTCTAAACATTGTTGACGGTGTGAAATTGTTTGTTGTATGCGACTCTGACGACGAATCAATGATATACGATGTAGCTACTTCTTTACATACTATGGCAACGTTATACATTCTGTATATGCCCATTATAGAGACTGTATGATTCCGTTTTTGTTTACTGCTTTTTTTATGTTTCGTAGGTGAAACATGTTGTTTCGAACAATCATGTTGATTGTTCTTGCAGATTGTTTTTGAGGAGGGGTATTTTGTGTAGACACATTTTCTTTGCATTCAACCATGGCGGAATACATAAACTGCCCGCTGAGTATGTTCAAAAAAGGCGGAGAAAAAACGCAAAAATTATGGCGTCCGATACAATCAGCAAACACGTCACACAATATCGCTCGATGATTCAGAAGACATCAAATGATGTGAGTCAAATTTGGATCGACTTTCAAGCTTGTTTAAATATTGCGGGTTTTAACAAAGAAAAACTCGAATACATAAAAAATCAATTAGTGGATATAAAGTCTTATTTGAGTGCCTTTGTGGACGACAACAATAAAAACAACAAGAATCCTGCTATCGAGACACTAGTGGGACCCCAAATCGTGAACGTGATCGGGATCAGAAATCCTCAAATGAGCCGAACTAAAGGGTGTGGTAAAAGAATTAAGAGCAGTGCAGAGATATCCAAGCATGTTCCTAAGAGGAGAAAATGTGCTGCATGCGGAAAAGTTGTTGGGCACAATGCACGAACTTGTCCGTCAAAGGGAAAATAGAAGTATGTTCTTTACATTAGTTACTATAGAATGAAGTTTGATTCACTGTATAATATAGTCTTATACGCTGTATATTGAGGTGTTATTCAATATATACTGAATACAGTTTTTCAATATATACTGAATCATTTTTGACTGTTCAATGAAGTGTTATTCAATGTATGAAAAAATGTCATAATGTCCATTGTATAATTGAGTATTTTTTGTATTAGTCAGTTTAATTCTAGACCACAATTGAGTATTTTTTTTATAATGTATAATGAATATGGTTTTTTATACTGTATACATGTATATTGTATAATGTAATTTTATTAACTGTATAATGAACCTTTAATTACTGCATAGCATGCATACTGTGTACTATATATGTTATGAACACTTCAATGACACTAAATGAACAGAACAATAACAAGTTATGTGTAGTGAACAAACTTTATAGATTTAAACAACCCAAATAAAAGTTGTATTGCAGCAAAAACTAATAAATAATAAAAAAACTGTACAATGAAATGTAAAAAAATCAGTCTATTCACACCAAATATACTTGTTCTATCAAATGCATGGTAATTACATCTACCCCTACTTCCCCTTTTTAGGTTGGGCCTGTTCCTGTTCCAACTCCTTTGACTGTGCGAGGATTTCGTCTTTGCATATGTTCAGCTCAGAAGTAAGGATCCTTTCTAGATAAAGCCCCCTCAATCTGTTGAGTTTCGTAGTTTCTGATTTCTGCATTGTATAAATATTAAAGCTATATAGGTAGGAAATAAATATTTTCACAAAATTTCATACATACAAATAAAAAAGTGTAAAACATTACGTTTTCTGGACCCAATTCCGGATCCCAATACTTCAGTCCTCCGCCGAGGTAAGTCTCCATGTGACGCATTACAAAAATTCCACAATCCGTTTTGTTTCTGTGTGTACGCCACGACATTGGAAGCCTTACAATTTCTTCCGCTGACAACGCACTTCCAGCTGGATGGTTGATATCCATGAGGAACTTCACAAACATGTCTCCCCGTTTGAAACAACAAACTAAAAATGTAAGATTCAGTGTATAAATATATTAATATACAGTATATTAATATATCATTATACAGCAGAGTACTATTTTCATTATACAGTATGTAATAAATGATAATGTAGTGCAATATTGTACCCTTATACAGTATATTAATATATCCGTACACAGTCACTGACTACATCATTATACAGTGTTTTTACTATACAATTATATAGTGCATCATTGTATACTTTAAAGTTAATTAAGTCTATACATTGTGTTATAACGTAGATTTAACAACGATAATTCGACGTCAAAAAAATGGTTAGTGTTTGAAGGATAGGTACCAAAGTGAATGGCACATGTTGATATTTGTTTTCGATCGACACATCCGTCGCGCTGTTGTCAAGGATCTCAATGGCTGATTGCTTCAGATTAAAGCATATCACATAGTAGTGTCCAGCATGGAAAATTGGAAAGACGGCCTATATATTGATGGATGAAAGCGGTGTTAATAAAGTTACATAAAATACGATATTTATAACAAACGGACAGTGTTAACTTACCAACGTAACATTGGTTATGTTGACTCTTGGAAACATGCTCATACGATGGTCAACGTTATCCTTGAAAAATTAGTTAGCATGCATATCATTATAACGTAGGAATTAACAAAACATAAGAAATATATTTTGTCGTGTCGGCAAAGTGAAAAAAAAATCTGAGTGGCGATGTTGGTTATCTCGTCGCCTCAGCGTTGTTCAACAGGAATGACCAAGTATCAATCACACCAGATAAAAGCTCAGTGCATTGATCCAAGGACTTTATATCCCAAATAGTGCACATCATATCACCACAATGGAAAACAATAGTCCTGAAAACCAGCATACAGTTTGTAATGAGTTAGTATACAAAAAGGTTAATATGCATTATACAATTTGTAATAGACAGAACATATTATACAGTGTGTAATGACATATTATACAGTACAAAGTGTTACATTATACAGTATACATTGAGTTTCTATACAGTATACACATAATATTAACAGGAAACTCAATAAAACAAATTTATTTAAAAACGATATGTACTCACATGTTCTCCTCATCAACATGCTTCATCCATTCCCATAGTCTTTTTTTCAGTTGCGCTTTGATTTGAGCTTATATGCACGACCCGTTGAATGTACAGAGAACACGTGTCTGGCGCTGGTTTTAACTGTCTCTTTTGTTCACCAATGAATTCCATGGCAGCCGGTTTAACGGTCACATTTGAAGACGATGGAGGCTCTTGTTCTGTGACATTGGAGGCATCATCAGCGTATTGTCTAGCAATTGTAACCGCCTCAGCCACTACTATATCACCTGATTCAGCGCGATGCATTTTATCCGGCGGTGTTTGCTGTGTCAATAAGTCAAAACATGGCATTGAGAGGATGATTGGTCCCCGTGTTTTAACTTCGTCCAATTGTTGTTCTTTTGGTGGTGTATGTTGTGACAACAAGTCAAAAGTTGGCCGCGACTGCATTGGCGTTCTTATAATTGTTTCGGGTGCGACTTCTTCGGGGTGGATAGGCTGATCTGCACCGGATGCACGTTGTTCAAGGGATGGCGGTTTCTTTTGTTGCTCGGTAGGTTTGCGAGGAACAACCAGTGTTTCAACCTCCACCTCCGGCTGTATTTTGTACAGTCTCCCAACAGTAGTGAACACAATTCGTTGAATTTCTTTCAGTCGTGGATTTGATGGGAGTACGGAATCACACGATTGCATGTATCCGTTGTACCTGATAATGTTGTCCATCAGGTTCAATGCAGCTTGTTCCAAATTACCTAGCATCCCCTGTGAATATTTTTAAAAACAATTAATGTGTAATATTATTAAAAAATGGCTTACAAAACATTATTCAGTATATAACAAAATATACAGTATATAAAATAGAAGTATACATTATGTGGCTACACATCATACAGTAAAATAGAGCAATTGATTAAACAATATACAGTATATACTTTTCACAGAGATATGTATACTTCTTCAAGCGTCTTCCATTCTGTGATTGTCTGCACTTGTTGTGCCGGAGGTTCCAGCGAGGAAGGGGGTTGTTTTGGATCTTCAACATGTTGAACAACATGTTTACCCTTGTAACTCTTCAACATCCATTGTGCCTTAGATATTATCCCCGTTCCGAAAAGACCTGGTTGAAGTTCTACGGTACTCTTTTCCCGTAGGGCGGGCGGCGTCGGTCCAAGTAAGCCATGTTGGGATTGATCGTGGGACTGTCACATTGCCCTTGTAATTCACTCTGTCAGCATACAATATCTGCATTAATAGAAAACAAAAAAAGTTAAAAAATATTAGTATGCAGTAGGTTACAACACATTAGACAGTAACTTACTAATTATTATACAGTGTATTCTAAGAGATTATACAGTATATTTTATGACATTACACAATAGATTATATACAATAAAATACAGTATACAGTGTGGGTGCACACATCACACAGTTAAAAAATAGTATCAAATTAAAAAATATACATCACCTGTTACCAATTAGGCATACTTAATCATCAAAACCACATTTTTTGAACACGAATAAAAGTAGAATAGTTAATGTACACTTACAATCAGAAAAAGAAGAGGACCCGTATACATACGAGACGCCGGATCCTCTTCCCATGATTTTTTTGTGTCTGCCAAACTGTCCATAACAAGTCTGGGCCAGTTGTAACTTGCCAACTCAGCAAGATCACCTTTGAAATTCAGCATCTTCTTGTTAACAAATGCTATACTAGGCGACTCTATCAAGCAATTGTAGAGAATCATCAGCTTGAATTGCTCCGTTGCTTCATGCTTAGACCTCAGTTCAGTTAATATCATCTGAGCGGTAACTTTAAATTTTTTGGACTTAGGAAGCCCAAATTGATCTGTCCACAGGTCCACCCTCTCTTGATTCTTGACCGTTAGGTCTATACGATGCTCACCGTGTGGAAAACCTAGAACCTCCGCCACATCTTCTTCTCTAATATTAATCTTGCCTCCAGGCAAAGATAATCTAAAATTTCCTGGATTTAACGCCTTTACAATTTTAAAACCGAGCTTGTGAGGCAGCTCCTTGATTTTGAATTCTAAAAATGTTCCAAAACCAGACAGTTTAACCCAATTTCGTTGCGGTTCTGTCAGGGTTGAAATTGTATCGACCAACACCTTCATAGAAACTCGTATTTGTGTATAATCAACCGATTTTTTTCTTCCCCTTAGGTTGATGTTTCTGTACAATATTTGTTTTTGTTCTTTTTGAATGTGTTTTTGCAGCAGGTTGTTTCGCACGCCTCTTCATAGCCGTGCACTGCGGTTTTGATTCTGTTTCTTCGTCTGATTCTACGTATTCGTCATCCGAATCACTTTCAACGACATTTAGGGGCTCCATAACATCTACAGGCACTGCAGCACAATCTGGTACCTATCTTCCGAAGCAGAGTTGGATGGCTCTTTCCAGAACCTGTATTATACAAATGTTAGTATTGATTTACACATTATACACCAAAAAATAAAATTATTATACATTAATTCATGTATTATAGAGTATGTGTTAATGTATCATATATTATTCACAAAAGAACATTTCATTATACAGTATATTATAACATATTATACAGTATCATATAACTCAATATACAGTATAAAAATCCATTATACAGTATATTTTAAATCATTACACAGTAACATATAAGGCAATACACAGTGTGTGTCTATACATCAGACCGTTACAATATAAAAACCATTATACAGTATATTTAAATAATTATACCGTAAAATGTAAAGCAATATACACTATGTGCACACTCATAATACAGTAGCATTACACCCACTAATTTCAAAATAACCAGCACGTGTTTATACAAATATGCATTCAAAATCAATAAAAACACATTACTTGTCCCCAATAAACAGCGTATAGTCACAGCAAATTAAACAAAAACGAAACGAAACCAACTAAATACATGAATTTATCCTCCATACGCTCGAACAACAATTGGAAATGGAATGTTTCAATGGGTACCGGTGCCGGTGGAAGGGTTTTTCGAACTCATTTTCTTCTGAAAAAAACTCGGATTTGGTAAATTTTTAGGGTTTTTTGATGTGCGAAATAAGAATATGAAATTAGATTTGGAAAGATACGCCTTTAATACGATTCAAATAGTGATTTACAGTTGATTAGGAGTGGGTTTAAATGTGAGAGAATTCAGGGAGATCGTGGATGTAATTAGGGAAGGTGCAAGCTGTATAATGGGGTATATTTTACTATTATACCCCCCAGCTAATTACAATTGGGGTTTTCCGCCTGTTTCTAGTGTTATTCTGGATAGTTGGATTTAATTGATCCAATGGTGTATATTAGATCTTATATCTTATCTAATATAGGGTATGTATTCGATCTTGACCCTATATATATATATATATATATATATTTATAAAATATGTTATAAACTTATAAGTATCTATTAGACAATAAAAAAGAAAACTAAGTCATAAGCGTGATGGTAGACAATAAAAGGACTACTGAATTAAATAGCCTGGTTAAAATTTCATAACTAGGGTTTCAAAATGGGAAATTGCATACAATTTTGGGAGGCCAAAACTGTGACAAGGCACCTAAAACCTGTTGGTCTAGTGGTATCCAATTCTTACTTTATGTGAGAGGTCTTGAGTTCCAATACAGAGTGCCACAAGTTGTGGCTCTCCCCTCCTTTATGGAGTTAGATAGAGTCTTTATGGCTCAAGATTATAACTATCAACCCGGGTTTTTCGGGCTAAATATATAGGGTATCCCCCTTCCTCTTAAATTAAAATAAAAAACTATGACAAGGCGAATGGTGGCTTTTTTCCATTGCCGGAGGTGGCGACGTGCTCTCTTATTCGGTGGGATGTGACTATTTGAAGGTGGTGGTATAAGGATTTGAGAGTAATTATTTTTTGCTAGAAAGAGAAAGGGGGCCTGAGTCGGGAGATGAATATGTAATGTGTGAGAGTGAGGAAAAAGTACAAAGACTTAAATTCAACTTTTTTTCCTTTTTCATTTTGCCCCCTGTACTTTTTTAAATACCAAAATAAGTGTCGTCATGCCCTAAACGTGTCAGACATGCCCGTGGGTGTTTCTGACACCATGTCCATCGTTTTTTTTAAGGGTAAAATATAAAATGCCCCATGAAATATACTCAATATCGCATATACCCCATGAACTAAATAATGTGTCAAATTGATCCATCGGTCAAATTTATGTTTGTTAGCATTAGAATATTTTAGTGTAAGTATCAATTTTACCCTTCTCAACATGGACCGTGGCTATTTTTATATGAAAGAGTAAATAATTTTTTTTATAGTGGCTTTTAATACTTGTAAAATACACTATAAAAAAAATAGTATTAGTAAGAAATTTAAATATGTTATGAATAATTATTTAGTGGATGTCCATACAACTCCAAAGTCTCTTCACTTCCATGTCTTATCACTTTTCATCAAGAATATGATTCAATGTAATTACTTCCCTCATTATGTAATCAACTTTTGAGGTTCTTGATTTGTGCCGATAAATAGGCTATGTCATTGTAATGTGGAGACACACCAAAAAATGAATACAAAGATATCTCTAATTCTATTATCTCTCTACTCTATAATATTTTGAGGATATTTCATAACACGTTATCAGCACGATCCGTCTCAAGGTGATAATCATTTTGAAATTTGCCAAAAGATATTTATAATCAAGTCACATTGATAGGGTACTTAACATGATGTAAATCTAGCAAGAAGTTTCATGAGTTATTATGAGTTTGTAAAGGTAATTGCTGGACAAGGTTTTTAAAAACAGAGAGAAGAAAAGGTAAAGAAAAGGCATGTGTCACGCCCTACTTCACCTGTTTGGTAATTGAATCGCCAAAATATCCAATAATATGGTTCAGAGCTCCACAAAATCAAAAGTCAAAACTTTTAGTGAAATAGGACATGAAATTCTTGTTATATGAATTTGATTTGATATAATCTCAAACTAGAATACCTCCCATTACGACACGTGAGTTAATCCACGATCTTAAGTAGGTTGCATCTATTGATCAATATTCTTCATATTTCGCCTGGGAAAAGGGAGACACGAGTGGTGAGCTACTAAGCCCAGTGAATGCAGAGTGTGTAAGTGCGGGGTTATGCATGAAAGTCATAATATATGTAAATGTCATGATGCATGATCATGATAATATGATAACAGTCAAACAGTGCAATGATCAGCAATGAATAAAGAAAGCTAATAACACATAACACTCAATTGTTAGTGAAAAATTCTAGAGGTGGCTACCACCGGATTTGCCTCAGCAAAGCACTAGAGTCACTCACAGTGGTTCCTGAGATTGTGTCACGGTGTAGCACTTAGGTCCTTCACTTCCAATTGAGGTCTATCACATGATAAAGGATACAGTTTTGTTGATAACCTCCTTATGACTCCCGCTTCATAATAACTACCTTATCCACCAAATGCAAGGAGCGACCTTGCTAACAAACTGACATGCCCGGGTACATGTCTAAATCTATGACCCCATCGCCATGATACGCTCCGTCCATGCGCTGGAGGGGAATCGGAAACCATGGGGTTGTGACCAAGCATTACGACAAGCCTGATGCTGCCCGCACGGGTCACAAACCTCCATGCCGCAATTTGGGCCCAGATAATCAATAATCCACGAGGGATCCATATAACCAAGATAATATCACATTTAGTGCACAGGCGAGATAAAGTACTACGCCAGGCCGACAACAATCATAATACAACAATTGTATTCCGTCTCCCCACTGTCTCATACCAGCAGGAGACTTTGTACATTTGAATATCCAACAAAGATTAAAAGGATACCACAGTCCCAAGGTGCGATAAAGTACGACACCTGGGATACATACATAAGTATGTTCGATAATTTAGATAAAACACATTTAAATTATGATCTTAGCTACATAAATGACAATGATACTAAATATTTCAGAATAAAACAAACTAATAAATTAAGCACTCACAGGAGCAACCAATTGTCGGTAAAGTGAAACACATCTCTAAGCTAATCACGTAACCCCTTTTTTTGTGAAGTCGCCATCCATGCTACCTAAAAGTGGGTATATATATCACACATATGTGCAAAGTACTACTGACAAACTAGTGAAGCACAATTTATTTCATAATAGGTATCATTTTATTACTTAACAACATGAATGAGGAATTAACTAGTAGTAACTCATGCCTGTAAATAAATAGTTTTATGATCAAGATATTAATTGTTAATTTTCAAATAATTGATTTATAAGTCAACTTCATCCATGAGTACTACAAGCAACCTCAATTAACTAGTCAGTAACTCAATTGGTAAACCGATTATTATTATGTGTCTAACTAACAATTACTACCTAATTAAAATAAGGACTAAACAGCAAGCTATGAATTATACTAACTAATAAAACTTCTGTCAACTAACTAATAACCACGTACATGAATTTGGCAAAGAATGTGTAGTTATTATCTGGAATCTAAAATTAATTATGTAGCTATGAGCATGAGAATTGATTTAATAATCAAAAGAAAAGGGTACAATGATATGCTGAATTACCTGAACATTACCTTGATGAGCAGAAAGAAAAACGAACAGAAATGAAGCACTTTGCTAGAGCAATATCTCATTCTCATGTACATGTTATTTTATTGGTATCCTAAGTTAAGTTATCACCTTAATTTGTAAACTGAGCACCAAATTCAAGTTCAAATGCCTCAACTCCATGATTAATTATAATCTAAGTATTTAATATTATATTCTCCTTGATTCAATGTATTAACTGAGCATTTCTATAATTTTATTAAAATAATGGATTGTAACAAGCAAGCTTAACATTGGTGAATCAATTATATTTATACTTGGTAGGGTTCACTAATTAGAAAATACCAGATAATTGTGGTGCGAGGATTAGTTTGGTATTAGTAGTTAAGTAATCCATGATTGAATTAAGACAATTGAACACTAAAGCAATTAAGAATTGCTGAACAATTAATCTAATAGTAAGAAATGCAGAAGTAAATGAAGGAGAAGGAAAGGGGCGTACCTCTGGCTGTAGAGGAAATGGATTAACTTGGGTGTATATATAGTGTTATGTATAGTGTATATTTATTAGTAGGTTGCAGGAGGTGGCAATGAATTGGGTGGCTAATTTTATACAAGACACGTCCACCTCCAACTTTCTTTATTTTCTTATTTACCCAACATTAACATCAACTACAATTTAACCCCCAAAATTCTAAGATGGTACAGTAAAACTCATATACACTTCCAAGAATTTATAGAGCACCCCCTCATGTATAGAATTTGTTCCATTCTAGCCCAAGAACATTTTCTAATAATCACTATCTATAATTTTAAATGGATAATCCTTTAAATTTAAATCAACAAAGATTACAGATGACTAAACTTACCACTTTGAAATGAGGGACGTCACAGCATGTGTATTTCAATATTTTAAAAAAATAGAAATAATGTTTCACATTTCCTTTACCATGCATATCATTTTCATGGTTGTTGGCCTAGCGACTTATCTTTTGTGTGGATTAATATAATGTTGAAAATATTTTATGAAATTGAATGATTGTTATGTTATTTATCTTATACTTTGATGATAATATCTGACACGCAAAAAGCCAACGTGCTATGATAGCAAGTGCACTAGTCGTGTGTAGTAATAAAAGTGGACTAAAAGTCCGGGTTGTCGAACCACAAAGACTTGAATTCTAGTTAATGATTTTTGATAAAGATAAGATAATTAAAGTAAAGTGCAAGAAAAGAGATTAAACAAACGAAGAACCAAAGAGAAACGTACTATAGATTTAATCTCACGTATGATAAAATGACTAAGGCACATGCTACAACCGAATCTACTCGTCAATATATATGAGCTACTCTTCGAATTATTAGACTCCTATTGCTTTGGTGGAAACTCCTAAATTAACTATTACCCGATGTCTCGGCACATAATAATCCTATGATTATTTGACGGTTCTCTAAATATGTCTATCCGAGAATCTAATCAAAAATCACGCATTAACGTTCTAGAGCTTCCCCGAACGAATCCGGCTAACAACACCCGGGAATCTTTACCTATTTCTAGGGCAATCCCTCATTTGTTTCGGATGATGTGTTAATTCTCTTGCATCCTAATCTATTTTCTCTCGAACAACTGGATTAGGCAAGATAGCAAGCATATGGTGATCAAACACATGATTGGAATAAAAGCATAGAATTAACACACAAAGCAATAGGAGAATTAATACAAAGAGCAACTTCACATATATTGATTCATAAATTTGGCCTTCACATGGCCTTAGTTCTACAATATTAGCCTCTCATCAAAGCCTTAAGAAAATCTAATATAAACATATACATACTCATGGAAATAAACATGTAAATGCAAATAATTAAAACTCCCTCAATTGATTTGATGATGGATCTTTGCTCTTGATCTTCAATCCTTAGCTCCTCTCTCTTTGTTCCCCTCCAAAAGTGATGAAGAAAATGGTGATGAATGATGATGAGTGAAAAGTGATGGATCAAATGCCTCTCTCTCCCCTCCTCCTCAAGATGTCTCGGTCAATTGCTCCCTCAAATCCTTAAGAAGACCACCACAAATCAGCTCCTCATGTGTATGTCCCCCCTCTTGTCCCCTCCACTACTCTTAAAGTGAGTAGTATATAATTCCCTAAAGTAGATCTAGTAAGAAACATACTTATGACATCCCTCCCATACATGTGATGATCTCTTGGCTTTAAATGTTCCATTCCCCCATCAAATGATGATCTTTTGGCTGAAAGGAATCAAATCTCGGATGTGGCCACGCCTAGGCGCGGGAATTATGGCGCTCGGGCGCCCAAATCAGAATGTTGGGAGTATTTGCCTCTGTCTGGCGCAGTAATTGTATTTCCTTCATAACTCTCTCCACAAAACTCCTATTTGGATGATTCAAGTCCTCATTTGAAGCTAACACATAGTTCTACAACTTTGTAGAAGGAAACTTCATCCAATTCAGTCTCTAAAAATAAGAAAATATCGCTCGAACGTGGAAACTGGTGCAGATACGGCGCCCAGGCGTGGACAGAACGGCGCCTAGGCGCGGAAAGCAGAAGGTTGACGTTATTTGCATCTTTTCCGGCACCTAGGCGTGGTAATACTGGCGCCTGGGCGTGGACAACAGAAGCAAATTGGCCTGAACTTGTTTTATACGTCGTTTTTCATCCCGTTCTTCGATTGTATCCATTTAAAACCTGAAATCACTTAATGCACGAATTAAACGCACATGTAGCAAGAATTAAGCGATAAATGAACCTAAAACATAAACGCAAAGGGGCTTAAAAACACGTAAAAATGCCTCTTATCAACACCCCCACACTTATCAATTGCTCGTCCTCGAGCAATAAGAGTTCTAAGATAAGGAAACGTCATCAATCAAAGAGAGAAACAAAAAGAAAACTACCTAACTCACTTTCGTGGAGTAAACGGTTGCATTTAGCGAATGCAACAAGCCTTTGAACCTTTGAGTTACCTCAAAGGACGAGTTATAGTCTCGTGAGGGTTTGCAGACGATATACCCACAAAATCAAAAGATTTTCAACCCCAATCACTCAACATAAATTACAATGATTAATAGCACACAATGGTATGAATTCATCTGTTTAAGCTTAAATTACAAATATATATACATCACACACTTGCTCATGTTACGCCTTAACATTGAAAAGATCATCCTAAGGGTGTAGTGTAATAAATCTCAAGTATTATAGTCAAGTGGCATTCTTACCACTTTTCAAGCATTAACCCCATATTTATCAACTTTTGATTATTCACATGGTACGAGAATTGAATACAACTTCATAGCCACTTAAAAATTCATCACTTCATTCCACTTTCGGCTTTAACTTATGCACTTTCAACTCGAAACATTAGAGGCTAGACCATGTGTAAGGTTCGATCCTCTTAGGCTTTCTATGACACCCTTGTAACGAGCTTTAGGCCAATAACTCCCAAACCAGACGGCTTTAGGGTATCAAGTGTGGAGACACTCCTAAGGGCTTAATTGCTCGAGTGCCAAAGGCCACAAAACCAAACTAGGTCTCTATTCCCTTTACACTTTCATTGGCTTGAGCTTAGCTCAAATTAGCTTAATAGTACAGTATTCTAGGCATGGTGCTCTTCGCCCCCAGTATCTATTAAGCCTGACTTTTTCAGTCATACCAATGTTCAACCTTTTTTTATTATTATTAAGCACACAAAGTTAACGTTCTCAACTCATAACACATGTGAAAATTCTAAGTTGATATTTCCGGGATCAAGCCTTTAAGTGTTTCAAAATGGTTGCCCACTCAACTCCTCTACCCTCGATTTATGTGCATATGTGCATCATCTTAAGGTCAATCTAGTCTAGTTAGGGTCCCACAAGCAAGGAACGATGTGTATAGTCATTAAAAACCAAATTGATAGAGAAAACATACCATGTATTCAAATTAACCATGCTCAATGCCTCAAGTGAAGGGTTGAAATTCTATCCAAAAAAATAAATTAAAATTGCACACATTTCACATGTAGAGGTACAGCACTCCCCAAACTTGGACCGAAATATGTAAAACATGAATCAACATGACTATAATGGATCTAGTATACCCCCCACACTTATCATGAACATTGTCCCCAATGTTTGAAAAAGAAAAGGGCAAAGTACACGTCACCATAGGGCAGCTGAAAAGCAAACCCGAGTCCACTTAAGGCAATCAAGTCCACGGATGGCAATCACTGTGTCGATCACTACATAGGTAAACAAATGCTAGCCATACAGAGCATCAAACATTGGATAGAATAGAATAAAACAAAACGAGATAAACAAAAAAAATGAGAAACATGCATGGAAAGAAAACATCAAGCATCCAAACATAAAACATAAAATATCCAACATCCCAACAAAAGATATCCAAAAACAAAAAGAAACATGCATGGAAATAAAACAAGATAAGCCTAATCGGTGGTGCCAAAACGGTTAATGTAATCCTCATCCTCGCCGCCGAGATCATCCAAATCAATCAACGGGCTACCCTCATCATTATGAGCCTCATCATCACCTCCGTCAGGAACGAGAGCACCTGACTCGTGCATATCTGCGGGCTGCTGAGGCGGGGGGTCCGGGTAAGGTGGTGGAGCAGAATAATCAAACGGCCCCCAACCGACAAACGCATCATGCTCTACAAAAAGCTGACGGAAATAAGCACAAGTGTCGGACATGACCACCCTCATCTCATCTCGCAACTCCTCCCTCAATTCATCCTTTAATTGTCTAATGGCGGCGGCATCCATAGGTGGAAACTGTGGGGAGCTAGTAGACTGGGATGAAGACGGGCGAGGCCTCTTTGAAGTAGCTGGTGGTGGAGGAGCCTGGGAGTCGTCATCTACCACGGTGAGATAAGAACCAGGAAGCTCAGTACGCTCCAAAGGAAATGTGGGAACCTTAGCCGCCTTGCATAAAGCTGTGATCAGTGACGGGAGAATGATGGGAATCTTCCGAGTGGGACCTTCTCCCTTTTGCTTAGCCAATTCTTTGTTAATCAATGGCCCTAACTCATTCTTCAACTTCCTAAAGTGGTCCGTCAAAGACTTGTGGATTACCCGGGCAAAGTCCACAGCTTTCTTGGACATAATAGCGTAGATGAGGGTGGTCCCGTTCCTTGTTTGCCTCTGATCGATTGGTACTCGGCATTAAATTGAATCGGATGAAGTCGAGCCAGAAAGCAGCCTCGGGTAATAGAGCCCTACGGGGGACATGAGCTTCTCCGGGTACCCATTCCCACCCCTCTCGGCCAATAACCTGCAAAATATCCGACAGGCTAACTCGGAGGCGCCCTGCATTGTAAAGAGTGGTGAACTCGCATGTCTGAGGGGTCGGGGTGCCTATGCTCTCCCTAATCTGTCTCAACTCATAATTGACATGTTTGCCCCGGACCAAAAGGGTAGTTCCCAGCCATCCTCGTGTCTCAATCTCATCATAAACCCCGGAGCTGAAAAATTCCAGAACCCAAGGAAGATGAATGGCCTCGGGCTTTTGACAGAAAAACTGTAAGCGATGAAACTGTATCAATTCGTGCACAGAGGGCTGTCCCCGGGTGGTTAAATAGTGCTCCTTAATAAGGGTGCGGGGGGTGCTCAAACTCTGACACATAATTTGGACTTGGGGGTTTTCAAAACGGGTATTATCGGGAGTCTCGGGCTCATTAGAGGAACCCTCACCCACTTTTTTCTTACCCTTTGACGGTCTGTTGGTAGTTCTCGTCATTTGCAACAACAATTATCAACTTCTCAACTACTCAAATCAACCCAAATGCAACCAACCAAATACAACAATAATCAACGCCCAACAACACACCAAAATCAGAGAGCAACCCACACTCTAGCAACAATCCACGGATTGAACCGATTCCTCAATTCTTTAAGCAATAATCCACAATTTAATCAACAACATAGCATCCAATTTCAACAACAACAACAACCCACAAATTCAACTTCAACCCACAAATTCAATTTCAACCCACAAATTCAATAAAAGCTCTCAAATGCAATAACAACAAAAAATTCAATCTACAATCGGCCAATGCCCCAATTAATCCTCAAAATATAACGCAAGGCACCTACTCGTCGGCTATGAATCGGAAATGGAAGAAGGGTAAAGCCAAAACTCACCTTTTATCCCCAAAATTTTCGCACCGAGTCGATGTGAAAGAAGAGCCTCTTGTGCAACGAATTATGTTGATGGAAAGTGGCGGTGAAATACGGTGGAAATGGCCGGAAATGGTGAGAAAGTCGCCGGAAATCGCGTGGGAGAGGAGTTGTGAAGATTTTGGGAGAATTTTGACCGTTTTTGACCCACATATGTGTTTAATTCAGAATCGGGCGCCTAGGCGCGCGTGTTTGGGCGCCTAGGCGCGCGACACAGCATACCTGGATTTTTTTGGGTGGTAATGCCCGCGCCTAGGCGGGCGTTGTTCGGCGCTTGGGCGCCCCTTTCAGAATCGGGCGCCTAGGCGCCTGATTTCTCGGCGCTTGGGCGCCCCTTTCAGAATCGGGCGCCTAGGCGCCTGATTTCTCGGCGCTTGGGCGCCCCTTTCAGAATCGGGCGCCTAGGCGCCTGATTTCTCGGCGCTTGGGCGCGCAGTTCTGAATAGTTTTGTAAAGAATTTCATTTCCTGTTTCAAAAGGGAAGAGACAAAACATTTAAAACACAAACTAACAAAGATGTAAGGTTAGAAAATAAAGCAACAAACGGAATAATAAGGGAAAAAGAAAAGGAAACGGAAAGAAAACATGGGTTGCCTCCCAAGAAGCGCTAGTTTAGAGTCATTAGCTCGACTGAAAGCGAAGAATCACGAAGGGTCCGCGAGGATGAAGGACTCTTTGTCTCTTGGTCCATCCATCCCTAAGTAAGGTTTTAGACGTTGAGCGTTGACCAAGAAAGTATGTCCTTTATCTGTTGTAAGCTCGACGGCGCCGGATGGATAGACCTGGGAAATCAAAAATGGTCCCGACCATCGAGACTTAAGCTTCCCGGGGAAGAGTCGGAGTCGAGAGTTGTATAGCAACACCCGCTCTCCCTTGTGGAATTCCCGGGGGAGAATATGTTTGTCATGCCACATTTTGGTCCGCTCCTTATAGAGTTTTGCGTTCTCATAGGCAAGATGACGCCATTCTTCGAGCTCGTTGAGTTGTAGCAAACGTTGTGTACCTACACTTTGAGAGTCAAAATTTAGAAACTTAATGGCCCAATAAGCACGATGCTCGAGTTCAACGGGCAAGTGACATGTTTTACCAAAAATACGGGGACATGCCAATTGGGGTTTTATAGGCGGTCCGATAAGCCCAAAGAGCATCATCCAATTTAAGGGACCAATCCTTTCTTGATGCGTTGACAGTTTTTTCTAAAATACGCTTAATCTCCCTATTCGAGACCTCCACTTGGCCACTAGTTTGTGGGTGGTATGGGGTCGAAATTTTATGCTTCACCCCGTACTTGGTCAATAAAAGTTCAAACTGCCTGTTGCAGAAGTGGGTGCCCCCGTCACTAATGATGGCTCGGGGAGTTCCAAATCGAGTAAAAATATGTTTCTTCAGAAAACGAGTGACAACCCGAGCATCATTAGTAGGCAAGGCCACGGCTTCCACCCATTTGGAGACATAGTCTACCGCAACAAGGATATATTTATTTGAACAAGAACTGGGGAAAGGGCCCATGAAATCCACACCCCATACATCAAACAACTCACACTCTAACATGCTATTTAAGGGCGTTTCATGATGTTTAGAGATGTTCCCCATTCGTTGACAGCGATCACAAGATTTGACATAATGATGTGCATCTTTAACAAGAGTAGGCCAGAAGAAACCTGATTGGAGGATCTTAGCTACCGTTTTGGAAGGCCCAAAATGGCCACCTACCGCCATATCATGACAATGAGATAGGATAGCATGCACGTCCGTTTCGGGTATGCAACGTCGAATTAAACCATCTGCACAAACTTTGAATAAAAAGGGTTCGTCCCAAAGATATTGCTTTACATCAGATAGAAATTTCTTCTTTTGATGAAAAGTGATATCCGGGGGAAGACGGCCCGTAACAATGTAATTGGCAAAGTTAGCATACCAAGGTGAAATTTTTCAGAAATAGCAAGGAGGTGTTCATCTGGGAATTCCTCACGAATTGGGTGTCTCATCTAACGGATCATTCACTAGCTCTAATCGTGAGAGGTGGTCGGCTACTACATTTTCGGTGCCTTTCTTGTCTTTTATCTCTAAATCAAATTCTTGGAGTAACAAAATCCACCTAAGGAGTCTTGGTTTAGCATCTTTCTTGGCAAGCAAATATTTTAAAGCCGAATGATCGGTGTAAACTATCACTTTGTTTAGCACGAGGTAAGAGTGGAATTTATCGAATGCAAAGACTATGGCGAGTAATTCTTTTCCGTGGTGGCATAATTCAATTGTGCATCGTTAAGAGTTTTACTAGCATAGTAAATGGTTCGAAATACCTTTCCTTCCTTTGGCCAAGGACCGCTCCAACCGCGGTGTCACTCGCATCACACATCAATTCGAATGGTAAGCTCCAATCGGGGGATGACATGATAGGGGCGGAAACTAAGCGTTCCTTCAAATCAAGAAAGGCCTGCATACAAGAAGAATTGAAATCAAAAGGTGCATCTTTAACAAGCAAATTAGACAACGGTTTCGCAATTTTAGAGAAATTCAAGATGAATCGCCTATAGAAACCAGCATGCCCGAGGAAACTCCTAACAGCTTTTACCGATGTGGGCGGGGGAAGTTTTTCAATGACCTCAATCTTGGCTTGGTCCACTTCGATCCCTTTTTGAGAGATCTTGTGTCCAAGTACAATCCCCTCCCGGACCATTAAATGGCATTTTTCCCAATTCAAAACAAGGTTGGTTTCTTCACAACGTTTAAGCACAACATTTAGATGAGCAAGACAAATATCAAAAGTTCCGAAAACAGAAAAGTCATCCATAAAAATTTCAAGGAAATCTTCAACCATATCATGAAAAATAGCCATCATGCATCTTTGAAAAGTGGCCGGGGCATTACACAAGCCAAATGGCATCCTTCTATAAGCAAATGTGCCATAAGGACAAGTGAAAGTGGTTTTCTCTTGGTCCTCAGGATCTATGGCAATTTGATTATAGCCGGAGTAACCATCTAGAAAACAATAGAAATCATGCCCGGCTAATCGTTCAAGCATTTGGTCAATAAAGGGGAGGGGGAATGATCCTTACGTGTGGCATCATTCAACTTACGGTAATCTATACATACACGCCATCCCACTAATTATACGAGTTGGGATAAGCTCATTATTCGCATTCTCAATTACCGTTATCCCCCCTTTCTTAGGCACCACTTGGGTAGGGCTCACCCACGCACTATCAGAAATAGGATAGATTATACCTGAGTCGAGCAGTTTAATCACTTCCTTCTTTACTACCTCTTGGATTTGTGGGTTTGATCTCCTTTGGGGTTGGCGTGTAGGCTTGGTGGAGTCCTCCATAAGTATTTTGTGCATACATATCGCTGGACTAATGCCTTTGATGTCCGCAAGTTTCCACCCAAAAGCCCGTTTGTGAGATCTCAACACCGTCATTAATTGCTCTTCTTGTGATCCTGAAAGAGATGAGGAAATGATCAATGGGAGTGTTTCGTCATCGTTCAAGTACACATATTTAAGGTGGGAGGGGAGGGGTTGAGTTCGAGAGAGGGGGGTTCTTCAATAGATGGGCGAGGTGATCCTGACAATGATCTATCAACTTTGATGAATCCTCCCGAATGAGAGGAAGATTTGTACTCCAAGCTTAGAACCTTTTCCACTAGATCATCTTTCTCCGAGTCCACTTGCATGGATTTCATAAGACTCTGTTTCGAGAGAATTTTCAATTGTATTGTCCTGTAAATACTCAACAATCAAATGGTCAAATGTATCAATTCGATAACACGAGTCATGATCAATAGGATGTTTAAGGACTTTGTAAACATCAAAGGTAACTTTGTCATCGCCCACATTCAAGGTAAGCTTACCATTAGCAATGTCAATTACCGCCTTACCCGTGGCTAGGAATGGTCTCCCTAGGATTAATGGTACTCCACATCTTCTTCCATGTCGAGTACTACGAAATCAACGGGAAAATAAAACTTGTCGACTTGGACAATACGTCTTCGATTATCCCCTTGGGCCTCTTGATCGATCGGTCGGCGCTAGTTGAAGGCTCATTGAGGTCGGCTTGGGATTTCCAAGGCCTAGCTTTTTAAACAGTGAGTATGGAAGAAGATTGATGCTGGCCCCCGAGTCACATAACACCTTCTTGAATGATAGGGATCCAATTGTGCATGGGATTGTGAGACTCCCGGGATCTTGGAGCTTAGTTGGCAATTTATTGAGTAATACGGCGGAGCATTCTTCCGTGAGGCACACCGTCTCATTCTCTTCCCACTTCTGCTTGTTGGAGAGTATGTCCTTGAAGACTTCACATAATTCGGCATTTGGAGAATGGCGTCAATAAACGGAATATTAATTCTCACTTCCCGAAGGATTGCCAAAATTCGAAGAAAGCTCGGATCCATCTCCTTTTTCTTCTTTTTGTGAGCATTTGGGAAGGGGAGACGAACTTCGATAGGGGGAGAAAGCGTTGGATTAGACGGATGAAAACCCACTGAAACAGGTAGCGGCGCCTGGGCGCGTATATCGGCGCCTAGGCGCGGATCTGTTGGCGCCTGGGCGTGCATTCTGGGCGCTCGCGCGGGATGCAGAGAGTTTCATCTGGCAGGTTTGTGGTTGGCGCCTGGGCGCGTATATTGGCGCTAGCGCGTATCAGTAGGCGCCTGGGCGTGCATGTCTGGGCGCTCGGGCGCGGATGTACTGGCAGTGCATTCTCCAATTGTTTGCCACTTCTCAAGGCTATGGCATTGCATTGGGCCTTCGGGTTCTTTTCCGTGTCGCTTGGGAGAGTCCCCGGGGCTCTACCGTTAACCGCATTAGAAAGTTGCCCTACTTGTGTTCGCAAATCCTTCATCTCCATACACATATCCTTTATCATACTCCGAAGTTCGTTGAAAGATGTATCGGACTTTTTCATGTGAGCATCTAGTTTCTCATCGATTGTGGGAGGTCGCATTTGCACTTGACCTTGACCTTGTCCATTGAAATTGCCTTGCCTCGGGGGTGGGTTATTGAAGGGTGGTCGTGGAGCTTGATAGACCCCGGTTGATAGATCCCGGTTGTGCGTTCTGTGCGGGTTTGGCCTTTTTGAAAATTCTCGGGTATATGAAAGTTCACCCGAGGTTTATTTTGATCCCCCACATAATTAACATTGCCAACCTCCGGTTCCAAGATACTACTTCCTCAACTACTTCCTCAATACAAGCAACCTTTTTAGAGGATGAGGCCTCTTCATCGTCGGGGTAAAGCTCGTCTTCTCGGGCCAACTGTTCGACTTTGTCCCATACACTTTGACAGTCTAACCCAAGGAGATCTCCTCCCGCACCCGCGTTGAGTCTATGCCGAATACGTGACCTAACCCCATCATAGAAATGAGTACTTGTTCATTCAACCCAAAATTATGATCGGGACATTTACGGAGCATGCCCTTATATCTAGCCCAAGCCTCGGCTAAAGATTCATTGCTCCTTTGCCTAAACCCTTTTATATTACTCCGTAGCTCATTGATTTTTGAGGGTGGAAAGAATTTATTTAAAAAGGCATCGACCAACTCACTCCATGTTGTAATAGATTGTGGAGGTAAGGATTTGTACCATGTTGTCGCCCTATCCTTCAATGAGAAATGGAAGACTCTTAGACGAATCGCATCAAGATCTCGTGGGTGATATTGAATGGTCACAAGAGCCTCATCTATGGTTTTCAAATGAGCGTGTGGTGATTCGTGCGGTTCTCCATAGAAAGGATCTCCTTGCACCATATTAAAATGTGAGCCGGAATGTGGTAGTTTGGTGTGAAGAAATTAGGCACGACTACGGGCCCCGGAATGTATGGACCCTAGGTGGTAAGCTACCCCGAACCGACGGGAGTTGTGGAGGAGGTACCGCTTGCATGGCTTGTAGAACACCTTGTAACCACTCCCTAGTTTCCGGTGAGTTCATGTCCGGGAAATTTCCATTTGGGTTTTGGTTGAGATTATTGGCCATTTCTCTTGCTCGCCTACTAGTCCTAAGAACTCGTTCAATTTCGGGCTCCAACTCGTATAGAGGCTTGTTTGAGGAGCGGGTCAGCACCTCAAGAACCTAACTTAAATACAAGAACAAATTACAAATCACAACGAAAAATAAAGAAAATCAGAAAATAAACGAAAACGAAGAATTATAAAAATGTAAACTAAAATAAAAAAACTAAAATAAACAAGTCCCCGCCAACGGCGCCAAAAACTTGACACGCTAAAAGCTAACGTGCTATGATAGCAAGTGCACTAGACGTGTGTAGTAATAAGTGGACAAAAGTCCGGGTTGTCGAACCACAAAGACTTGAATTCTAGTTAATGATTTCGATAAAGATAAGACAATTAAAGTAAAGTGCAAGAAAAAGATTAACAACGAAGAACCAAAGAGAACGTACTATAGATTTAAATCTCACGTATGATAAAATGACTAAGGCACATGCTACACCGAATCTACTCGTCAATATATATGAGCTACTCTTCGAATTATTAGACTCCTATTGCTTTGGTGGAAACTCCTAAATTAACTTTACCCGATGTCTCGGCACATAATAATCCTATGATTAATTGACGTTCTCTAAATATGTCTATCCGAGAATCTAA